>CM043326.1:27548015-28148015 GCA_023736055.1 Quercus glauca
TTTTTTTCTTCTTCTCTGTGCATCTGCATGTTACCAGTTCTCTTTTATGTGGTTTTGTCTTGTTAACGACTGTGTGGAGGTTTATTATAGTTTATTAATTTCAATGTGATGCAGTTCCGTAATAAAAGAGTGATGGAAGGATCTAGTGCTGACGTTCATAGGGCAGAGCCATCTCAGCAGTTGACGACAACACCTCCATTGGATATGCAACGGGCTAAGTCATCTTGTCAGCATGTGAGAGCTCTCAATACCCAGTTTGCAAGGTCCACCTTTCTTAATATCAGTCTTCTTTTTTGTTCTGCCATTTGACAACTGCATTCACCATGTAACATGTGGATATCCCCTTACTGCAGTTGATACCGAGTGATATGTCTTTTGTTATTAACAGCAGTTAATTTCTGCAACTTTACTCTGCATAATTTTTCAACATCCTCATGATTTAATCTCCTTTATATTATATAGAGTTTCTATAATACTTCCATGTTCTATTGATTTTTGGAATTGTTAGTTATATTTCTTGTTAATATTTGCCTTCATACCTATCAAAAAAATATTTTCCTTCAAGTTTTTGTTTTTAATTGTATGTACCCTGCAGAATTGTTTCTAATTTTCCCTACTAATATGCCAGTATTTGGTTATTTTGAACAGTTGGGTCCAAGCACAATTGAAGAACCACCCTGATGAACTTTGGGAAGATGGTGTCCGGGACTACCTTGCTCATGCTTCAAACATTATGGTAATTCCAATAAAATGTTTTATCTATTCATAAGTTGATATATATTTCTTAGGTGTATGCAGTTCTGAAATTCTACTTTCTTAATATCTTTGGGTCAGTGTGATAGTTGAAGAAATTCTATATTGCAAAAGCTAATTTGGTGGATTTATCTACATTTATTTAGAGATGCTGTATGTGTGCGTAACTAAGTCATATATGCAGAAATTAATTAGTTTTTCAGATTACCAGTGATTTTGTGGACCAAAGTTTTAAATGGCCTTTATTTTTTTCAAATATGTCCAACAACACAACAACAACCACTACCATCAACCCACTCTTCTTTTAATCAATACGAATCACCCCCCAATCTATAAAAGAATATCCTCATTTCAAAGTATTTTTTTTCCTCATATTTCCTTGTATCCATCTGAACATTCTCATTTCATCTACATTTTTTAATGAATTTACATACCCACACATGTTATAAGATTTAAAGGTGTATTGTCACTTGGGATATGCCCTTGTAGAGTGGTAAGACTGAATAATCTATCTATTACGCTTGGAGCATTTTGGTTTAAAGCATGTCCTCTGGCCTGTTCCACAGTAGCTCCTAATTCTTGTCTGCTTTACTTTGACATGGGAAAATGTCCACATGGATTGATACCCTATACTTCATCGGGTTCTTCAATTGTAAACCTGACCATAAGCAGTTGAGCTAGAACTAGAATTCTGTCACTATCGTATTACTTATACTTTGCCATGGAAGATAGCTATAAGCAGGCAGCATGGACAAAATTCTCTATTAATTTTAAATAATGTTTTCCCTCTTGGGATTGGGGGGTTTAGTGAGGTTTTTTTCTTTTTTTCTTTTTTGCTGTAATATTTGCTGATTTAAAAGATATTTCCATTTGACCTCTCTTTCCAGGAGTAGTTCAGTGATGTTGTCAACTGGTTGGCTGTAATATTTGCTGATTTAAAAGATATTTCCATTTAACCTCCCTTTCCAGGAGAAGTTCAGTGATGTTGTCAACTGGCTCAAAGCAAATGCAACCAAGGGAGGTAGCTCTTCTGCTGCAGAATCTCAAACCAAGGAAAATAAAATGTTTAATGAAACCAAGAATAGTGGGATAAAGTTATCTCAAGAGAAAGCTGCCGTAACTCTAGCGGGTACCTCTTCAAGCTTTGGAACACCATGGAGTTCTGGACTTTTATTCAATAACCAATCTACTGGGTTTCCTCCATCAAGCACAACTACACCATCAGCAACTTCATTTAGCTCTGGAGCATTTTCAAACAGTCAAACCCCTGGATCTATTCCAGGCACAGCCACTGCCTTTGCAAATTCATTTAGCTCTGGAGCACTTTCAAATAGTCAAAGCCCTGGATCTACTCCAGCAAGCACAACCACAGCCTTTGCAACTTCATTGAGCTCTGGATTATTTTCAAACAATCAAGCCCCTGGATTTATTCCAGCGAGTACAACTGCAAGCTTTCCAAATTTATGGAGCTCTGGAGTATTTTCAAACAATCAAACTCCTGTCTCTTTTGGTGGGTATATTTTTTAATGCTTTTATATTCCTTAATGGAAGGGAAATGCATATTAATAGCTCTGTGATGTTATTTGTTTTCTATTTATAAAAAAAATAAATAGATAAAAAAGAAAAATACCACAGAACGTGAGGAAATTGCATTTTATTGCTCAAATGCAATAATGCATTTCACTTCTAAGTGTAAACTAAGTTAATGAAATATAGACTCTAGTGCATGGTAAAGGGGAAATATTCTTTTCCAAGTTCTAGAAAAATACTATAATAATAAAGCAGACAAAGATGGGTACCCAGGGAGAATTCTACTAAACCTGTAATATACTATGATTTATTCTGAATCTGAGGCTTCAAGTGGTTGAAAAATTTAGGTTTATCTTCATTGTCTTCCATGAACCAAATTCAGCTCTGAGTTAGTACTTCTCAATGTTAATCAAACCCAGTTGAGCAATTTGAAATTTGGTGTTTTTTTTTTCTTTTTCTTTTTTTCTTTTTTTTTTGCCAGGGGGTGGGGGGATATAAATGAGTAAATAGGACTCTAAAGGCTCAGGAAATTTTTGACAGCCTTAATGATCTCTATCAGCTGTTGTTTTTATTAAAACAGAGTTTTATGTGTGTACTTTGATGAGATTAAAGTGAATTTGACGTCCTACTTGCTCTTGGGATTATCTTTTTTTCAGGAATTCAAAATTCAGGCACTGGAAATCAAAGTTCAGTTCCCACAAACTGTGATGCTACCGATGATGCAGATGGTGGTGAGGCAATGGAGTTTTTTAAATTTTTTTTTAATAATAATTTTTAGGGTTTTATTTTTATTATTATTATTATTAGTGAGTTGAATATGGCACCAATGGGTGTTGTACCTACGACCTCACCCTCCAGCTCGACAACACATTCTTATGGCGGCAGTCACTAGTTTGAACCTTCTCTCGGGGACAACTCTCACTTCTTCTTCTTCTTCTTTTTAATATTTATTTTTATTTAAAGAGTCTATTAGCAGTCCTTCAAATTCTTTTTTAGCCATTCAGCATTAGGTATAATGATTAATTCTGATATCTATTTCAGTTTACTTTGTATGATTTCAATTGATGTTTTGTTTGTATGCATTACATTATTAAATGGGCTTCTGAGTTGATATGTCAAATTGCTTATGTGAAGGGGGTTTAAAACATTGAACATTTGGCTTACTACATATGAAATCATAAATATTTATTATTTAATGGCTTTTTGATTATGTGAGTTTCAATAAATGCATTAATTTTAAAAACTTTTAATGGAATTTTAGGCTTTATGTAACTTTAGTGCGTGTAGGAACAAGTGCTGATTATGAATGGAAAATAACCAAAATGGGGGAAAATTAGATAAAAGGAAAGATCTTAATTATTGAAACATTTAGGGTACGTTTGGTACACTGAATGTAGATTACATTAAGAATAGTAATCTTTATTACTGGGAATATAAGACATTGTAATGGAATAGTTATTACTATTCATAAGTTTGGTTGTTACATATGGAAAACTTGTAAAAGATGATGTATAAGGAAACTTTATATTTTTGGAAATATATTAATTTTAAAACCTATTATATACATTAAGGAATAGCTATTACATCCATTTTAAAGAGGAATATCTATTCTTCAATTTAAAGAATAGTTATTCCAATGTAATAACTAATCCTTGTAATAAATATGCAACCAAATAACCGAATTGATATTACACATGAATAACTATTCCATTGCAGGAGTTATTACAGTGTACCAAACGTACCCTTACTTTACTATCTCTTTGTTTTGCCGCAGTGGAATGAGCAATCTTTAATAGTAAATTTATCTTCACTTAGTCACTTGATAAAAACATTGTGCTCATTCTACAGTAACATGAAAGCAGTTTCTTGTCTTGCCAACTTTGGAGTCTACCAAGTGGATGAACACTATTGTATATTCTTTTTCCTGTTGCAATTTTGAAAATCCACAAATGAACAATTGAAATCTACTGTGTTGAACTTTTCTCTGTTAGCATGAAAAGAGGATTTTCTTCTTTGGTTTTGGAAATGAAGGTATAAAGTTTCATGCCTCTTTTAACTCATGTTCTGTTTTTTTTTTTTTTTTTGATAGGTAATGTAAAAATATTATTAATAATCATAACCAACCCAAGTACACTAGAAATGTACTAAAAGGGGCAAAAATCAAGAACCAAAATTACAAAGATCAAGTAAAACAGGAAGGGGAAAACAAGAAAATAAATATTAGGAATTTTGTTTTGTTTCTTAATACTTATCCAGTTTCCTTTCAACTAGAAAGGTATGTTTAATAGGAGATATTGCTTTTGTATGTTAGATCAGCTCTGTGGCTGAGCATATAGACCACTTAAAGTTTGTCATAGTGTATTTGCTATGTGTGTAGAACTTTTAATTTGGTGGTATGATTTTTGAGAAAAATTTTCTTCATGGACTTGTTTATCCTTTTTATTGTATACATAATGCATTTTATTTTTCTATTTATAGAAAATGAGTTGGAGCAGCCTAGCAGCCCATCAGTAAAAAAGTCTGAGGAGAAGGGAATAGTTGTTGTTCATGAAGTCAAATGCAAGCTTTATGTGAAGGTATTCAGTTGTGATTTTTTCCCCCTGATAGATTAAAACACATGCAACTGCTTGGGTTTGAACCCATGACCTCTCCCTCCATCTCTTTCTTATGAGGGAGGCAATGTCAATTGGTCCAAAGACCATTGGCTTCAATCATGAAAATTTATATGATATCATCTTCGGACAGCATCTTTAGATCTAAGTTTGCTTTATTTTGTGCTGTTCGCCCATAATTGTATGTTAAGAAAAACATTTTTTTACTTAATTGTAATATATTTCAGTGCTACATGTATTTAAGTTTTTATAAGATTGGGATTCACCATTTTCAATCTGTTCAAATGATAATTTGAGGTTCTCATTTTGCTGTTGATATCATCAGTGAGCTTTGTTTTAGGTTTTCCTATTTTGGTAGTGACACAAGAAGACAGTGCATGCGTGTTACATATGCAAGCTTGCTTTTGTATGTCAGGATTTACTAGTTGCTCATCTCATCTATTGACTATCCATGAGGCTAGAAATGTACTAAATTGATTTCATTGCCAATTGATGTTTACACCTCTGTTTCTGTATTATGGTTTTTGGTACAATGAACTAATACAGTATCTGTAACAATTAGATTCATGGCTTTGATGCCTAATCAGGTGCACATATTGCACGGTTGAATCAAAGGGAGGACTGACTGAGAATTTAAAAATGGGCCATTAATATGCATCACTAGTGATATTTATCTTGATGGATGATTAGATGGAGAGCTATGTGAGCCCAAAAATGAGACAAAAGAAATCTACATGTCTCTCAATGCTGACTTGCCTTCACAAGCTTGCTTATATGTCAACACCATGCTACTTTGGTCAACGTATATGTTTATGCGTGAACACACACGTGTCTATTATATGGAACCTGTTTAACACTTTAACTTGTGTAGGAGTAATCTGGCAGCTTGTCCGAAATTTTGAGGGACTAATGTTAATGCAACTGTAAAAGCGCGCCCCCCCCCCCCCCCCCCCCCTTCCTCCTCCTCCTCCTCCTCCTCCTCTTTTCCCTCCCCAAATACTAGCCTGTTGTTGTAGTGGTCCAATCCACATCCTTCCTCATATAGGGCTTCTAACAGAAATGAGTTGGCAATGGTCTTCACATGTATTCCCCATATTCAATCTCATGATGGCTCTGACAGAAAAGAAAGTTATGGTGATGGGTGTACGTCAATGATGTGCAATGATATCTTATTGATTGCATTCTGTTTAATTGTTGATGAGCTGAGATCTTGTTATCTTCCTAGTGCTGACTCAATGTGTAACATGGTGTTACTTCATTCACATTGTCCAGTCAAGTGATCCGGCAGATAAAGATGCATGGAAAGACAAAGGCATGGGGCAACTTTCCATCAAATGCAAAGAGGGTGTCGACAAGGGTACAAAAGAATCCAAACCAACAATAATTGTTAGAAATGATGTATGTTTCCTTGCTTCTTCTAAATATTGAATTTGGCATGACAATTTGATCTAGAAAAGGGTTTTTTATTTTTTATTTTTTATTTTTTTTCTTCTCAATTTTGTTTTTATGCTTTTCCAATTGTTGGATTTGAGAGGTAAGAGGGTGAAATGAGAACATTTATATTTTGTTGCTTTTCCAATTGTTTGGCATTTGACCTCAAGTTTTCACCTTTTTTCTTTAATAATCAGTTTGACTTATTATATAACAAATAGATTAGCCAAATATGTTCATCAGCTTTACTTCATGCCGACACATGATATATCATATGAATTACTGTTGGCCTTGGATCATGTAAAAGCCATGATATACTAAATGAATTTCCTAAAAAGTGATTTTGAGAAGCATTCTTGCATAATAATTTATTGCAACAGGGAAGTAAAAAAAAATTCAAATATAAATCTCTACCCATAGTTTTCAGCCCATATCCTCCTGGTGGAATATACATCTAAAATAGTTCTTTGTTACTCTCTCCATCCCATATTTTTTGTCCACCTTAGAAATTTTTTTAAGGGGACATCAGTTAGTGCATTGTATGACATAAAACATTATCAACTTTCCATAGTCATTATTAACCTAATTCCAAATCAAGCAAATGAAAAAGGGGGTATTGATCATTCAAATTTAGTAAAGGGTAAGTTATGAAAGTTTGAATTGTGTCCATTGACTTTTCAAGTGAAAATATTCTGGGAAATCTGAAAATGGAACAAAAGGACCAATAATATGGGATGAGGTAGTATGATTTAACGATTCTTTTTCTCCCGTATAACTTTATATTATTATTATTACATGCACAACATTATCTTGTTAAATAATTCACTATACGATGTACTTTAAACCATTGCATCTTTTAATTGTTTTTCTGTTTCACTCTCTACTTATCAAAATAAAATATATCACTCTTTTCTAACATTTACTCCTTACAGGTTGGGAAACTGCTGCTTAATGCTTTGCTATACCCTGGCATCAAGACAAATTTGCAGAAGAATTCCGTTGTTGCAATATTCCATACTTCGGTAAATACACGATGAAACTGCATATTTAATTTACATTGTTTGTTATTTTATGTGGTTGTCATACATGTAATAATACTATACATGTTAGTTTTATAACACAATTCATGTTTTATAAAACTGACTTTTTAAGCAGATCGCAATTTTCCATTCTATTAGACTTCCGTCAGTTTTATTGGACAAAAATGATCACATTGGCATCACATGAGCCAAATCACATGCACGGTGTAATTTTCCAGTTCATAACACACAGCAAGTCAGCAACTTATTCCCACGTAACACCTATTCTCATGTAGTTAGTTTCTGTCCAATAAAAGTGACAGAAGTCTAACAAAAGGGGTCAATTGCATTATTTTTAAAACCAAGGGTTTAAAAGTCAATTTTATAGCATAGAGGGTGTGTTTCATAAATGACCCATATCACTGGGGTTCTCTTTGTATTAAACCCTAATATCTTTGACCCTATAAACAAAATTACAGATATCTTCGTGGATCATGACGTGAATGCGTCTTTTGCTATTATCTTTTATGCATATTTTTATCAATTTATTATCTATAATCTAATAACATATGTAGAAACATAGAATCACGGTGCTCTTAGATGCCCCTCTGAAGAAATTTCAACTCTAGTTAAAATTGCTCCCGCAACTACCTGCTTTGTGTGAATTTGGTTAGCTATTCTGTTTCTTGTCCGAAAAGAACTAACATACAAATTTTTGTGGTAGTCAGCATGCGACTTGTAATTCAAGAAGTGTTGATCAAATAGAGGCCTGCTTGTAAAAATAAAAAAAATAATAAAAAAAAAGGAAAAGAAAGAAAAGAGAGGCCTGAATCTGATGGTTTAGAACCTATCAGTAACATATGATCTGGATGTCTTATACAGCGATTCTTTTCTATGTAAAGTATTATTCCTTGAGGCTGTTGTCTTGTAACTTATGTTATGGATTATGAATTGTTTGGTTTCTCTCTATATTTGTAGGGTGATAATGATGGAAGTGATAAAGTTGTTGCACGAACCTTCTTAATTAGGACAAAAACGGAGGAAGATCGAAATAAGCTGGCTACAGCAATGCAAGAATATGCCCCTGCATCATGAAAATAACTTTAAGCAACGTGCTTAATGTGTTACATGGACTTCAACAATGTAACTTAGTCCTCACTGACTTTCATTTTTCCTCATAATTACCTTTTACATTTTGCAAGGGGTGGCTTTGTTAGCCAGATGTTTTTTGGGGCTCCAAAACCTAGAGGGGTTTTTTTTTTTGTTTTTTTCTTTGAATGTACGTAGTTAAGAGGCCACTGTACTTGTACCATAAAGAGAGTAATGAAATTGATTATATTTTGCTGCAAAATTGGATTTTGAACCATTTAAGGGGAGCTTGTGTGCCTACTACTAAATTTATCACCACTACTATTTGGTGTTTTACCCCGTACAGTTTTACTATTTGCACGTGGTTGTCAAAGATTAATCAGCTTCCATATCTTTATGTTACGTGAAAAAGAAGCCAACAAATCATTGAGAAAAACAAAAAACCAAAAACAATTCCACGACAAATCATTAGGCTTTAGTTTCATTCACGTTCAGAATAATAATGTAGCTAATCAAGTTGTAAGCGTTAAGAGCAAAATATAGTAGAAACTTCTGACATGTTATTAATATTGAAGGAGATTTTATAAGGGTTTGGTGTAGAAAACACCTTTTGTTTATAAGAAGGAGGTATGTCATGCATAAGATGTATGCATTCTCTCTCTCACACACCACGTGACGCTTACGATCGTGAGAAGAAGAATACATTATTTAATGCATAAGATAATTAATACATATTTTATTTATATCCTCCATGAAAACAATGCAAGTATAGAACTCAATGGTATTAAGGTCCAATCTTGGTCAAACTCCCAAATCTCTATATATATATAACTCTAATCAAGGTTCATTATCTAATCCTACTTAGAGTGTGAACAAAATAATCATAATTTTATTGGAGTGTAAACAAAGTAATCATAATCTACTTGCGGTGCAATTATAGAAGTCTTGTGTCATAAGTCATGTTAAAGATATTAAAGTCCAATCTAGGTCAAAGGCCCAAATCCGATACAATTCTAATCCAAATCATTATCTAATCCTACTTGGAGGACAAACAAAATAATCATAATAGGGTCCATTTGAATGTGACAATGGAAAAATAGAAGAATAGAAAAGTGAGTGTATAAAGTTTTTTTTTTTGGGTTAAACTAAATTAGTAAATATTGCATCTTATAAAAGTGAACACATTCTACTTATTATATTATATTATATTTATTTATCCACCAACTTTATGCATTCGAAAAAAAAAATTGAATTAGTTGTGCAGTTTTATCCCAATTAGAAAGTGAGGAAAAGAAGAAATAATAGTTAAAAAATGAAGGAAGAAGATAGTGTATTACCATTATGTATAGTGTTAGTAATGGCGTAGGAAAAGGAAATGAGTAGAAACATAATTTTCATCCACTGACACACTTTTTCTCTCCCTTTTTTTCCCCATTACGTAGATATTGTTTACGTGGGCCCGGTAGAAAACACCCTAACCTACTTTTTATTCCCCATCCTCCATGTGGACCAAACAAAGAAAATGACCCACTTTTCTTTCCTGAGTTTTCTAATTCTATCCACCCATTTTTCAGCCTAAACAAATAAATCATTTTTTTTTTTTTTTGAGAAACAACAAATACAAATAAATCCTTAGACTGCTATAAATCCCTTTCAAATTTTCAATAGGTTTATTGTAATTAATAACACTTAATGGTAAAGAGTGGGTTTTCCAGTTTCCACTAATAATTTATGTTTTTAGTCAAATCACGTTAATTTTATGAATTTTTTCTCTACTATTTTTATTTTTTTTCATATTTTCTCATGCACTTTATCATGATGTCAAAGTCATGCGTTGCATTCTCTAGCATAGAATATATATGTGTATATGTGTGTGTTATCTTTTCTAATATGGTATTGGAACTAGGTCTCCATTAATTCGCATCTTTAATCACTAGATTTATGTTCCTTCTCTCATCATCTATACCGGTTATTTTGCAAGCTCATCCTAATATATTCTTTGTGGTACAGTGTGAAGGTTCTCTCACGATTGTTGCTAGTCACTTTATAAACTCATCCTAATTCATTGGCAATGTTTTGACAACCTTATATGATAGTTTATGATAAGACAATCTTAATGATTTCAAGAACGCAAAATAGACATATGCATCTTTCCTCGACACTCAATTTTCAAATTTCCTTCTGATCAAGCATCCTTAAACATCTTGCCTGGATATTACAAACCACGTTGATTGGTATCCTTCTCTATCGACTTTCTTTCTGCTCATGCTTCTTTATCATCTTTAGGCAGCCTTTTATATTGTCTTTCTTCTGGTCATGAGTTTCTATCATCTTCAAACAGAATTTTCAAAATCATACCTCTAATTAGTAGACATCACAAGTATGATCCGCACTATGATTAGCATTTTATCCTTAATCATTGTGCACATTTTTCCCTTTAGCCTGTCATCCGCGTTTCATTTAATTTGGTTCAACTTGATCCACATGCAATCTAGTTATGCTCTCTTTCAATGCCTAACATTCTTTCCAAACTCAAGTTGCCTTCAAGCTTCCACCTTAAATTTCAGGGGATGTTTAAGATATCAAGGCTCAGTCTTGCTTAAAGGCCAAAACATGATTATATAAGTTTAGTTCAGGTTCGTTGTATCTAATCCTACTTGGAGTGCAAACACAATAATGCTATCATATTTGTAGTGCAACTATTTCAATCATGAATTAGTTTAGGATTTAGTCAATTATAAATACCATTCAACAGATTTATTGTAATCTATAGAATTTAAAAATAAAGATGTAGTCATCAAGAACTTTTGGCTATGGATGTAGGTTTTAAGAGTCAAACCCCATTGATTCTGTGTACGTTATATGTGCTTTCTTTATTTTATTTTTCACACTTTTTCTTAGACATTTTATCATGATGTTAAATATATGTCTTGCATTTTTTAATATAATATCAAAACTATGTTTGATTTTTGTTTTTAAATAGTTCATCTAGTGAAAAATGCATGCCTGACACTAGCCTCTGCATACTATTCCACAATCTTGGTAAAAAGAGGTAATAATATTAAACTTCAGACAAATCAAGTAAAAGTGTAAAACTCATAAAACGAACTCCAAAAGAATACTCTCAGCCACCCAAAAAAGGGGAAACCCTCTCCAAGAGGTTGTGCACTGAGAGGTCTCCATCACAAATAAGTAAAACTGTCATTTATCAACTATCAAAGGGAAACAATCAAGAAATAAATTGTTGCTAGGGCATGTTATATATATAGGTATATACATGGATATGTTGTAATAATGATGTTTGAGTTTGGAAAATATTGTTTCATAAAGTTGTTAAAGTGAAAATTCAAGTTTTGGAATTTTCTAAGTGAAAATTCAAAATTTAGCATTTTTTATCGATCGAAACTTTGGCTCAATCGATCGAAATGATAAGAAAATAATCCTGGAGCCTCTGGATGAATTGATCGTTATTCGATTTCTGTTCAATCGATCGAAAAGAGCATTCGGTCGATCGAAAGTCGTAAAACAGGATTTTTTGCAAAATTTTTTAGTAACTATTCTGAATGTTTAAAGAGGTATCAAGTTTTGTGAACAGTTTTATGAAATATTTTGACTCTCTATACATATCTTTTGATGAAATATAACCCTATGGATATAAATAGAGACTTATGTTTACTTGAAAAATAACTAACTCCACAAAATAGTAAGTTAGAGAAAAACACAATAAATCATGTGGTCATTCTTCAAAATTGCTATTTACATCTTAGTTGTATCTTGAGAACAAATTTGCAATAACCCTTTAGCAACAATAGTGTGAGGGCAAATATTGTCTAAGGAAAACAATATTATGCCTCTAAGTTATCTATTTTCTGTTTGTCTTTTGTGTTAATCTTGTTCTTCCCTTATTACTTTGTGTAATATCCCTAACAGGATATCTCAAAATGAGAAAGTGGCAACCTTCCAAATGTTGCAACCCCCAACCAATTGTGGGGTCACTGGCTTCATAATTGAAGCTGAATTTTAGCTTTCATATGCTGCCCAAGTGACAAAATGTCCAACCAATTCGATGGCATTTTTGCCAACTTCCCCATCCAATCTCATTAAATAATTTGATATTCATAATGTGAAGGGAGAATTTGAATCATGAATGTTTTCGTTAAAGACACAAAATAGTGACAACTAATTGAGCAACAAAGCTCATAGAAATGATAATACTAAAATAGTATTGCTTGAGATTGAACCTCATCTTATTTTGACACATTATGAATTTTGTAGATGAGCTTATATGGTTGATGTGCATGAAATATATACAATAAAGTACTCACATATCTACATATTAGCCTTACTTTTATGTTATTTTGTGACTGATTATATAATATCTTTGTATTGCAGGTAACAAGGGTTTTACATGCAAAGTGAGGCTAAGCCAATTGAATCAAGCCAACTTACATTCTAGCCATGCATGAATTCAAGAGAAGGCCAACTGAATTAAATTTAAGTCCAATTGGAGCAAGGAATCAAAGGAAATTTGCACCAAATTCAAGTCCAATTCGGATTAGGATTCCAGCCTGGACATCAGTTAGTATTTTCAGCATAACTTTCGGCTCAGATGTCCAATCGAGATGATTCAAGTTGGGCTGGAAAGTTAACTTAAAGGGCTACAACTTTGTAGTTTACCAAAAGCCCGAATTCTGACGTTAAATGGGCCGAAATCGTCGGTTAAGTGAAGCCTAAAAAATCTGGGATTTTCTCCAAACGGGAATTCAACTTGTAATAGGATTCCTTGACTTATTTAAAGGCTTTTTAGGGCAAAATTCAAGGAGGCTAGTGCTAGGGCTGAGGGCTGAACGTAGAGAGAGCTGCGGCTGTGGCTACCTCTTTGGTTTTCTTCTATGACAGTTAGTTTTATTTTATTTGTCTAAGTTTAATGTTTAGTATTTATTCTTTTGTTTTCTTTCAATTACCATGAGTAGCTAAATTATAATTAGGGTTGAGGATGAAACCTTGTTAAGGATTATTAGTAATATTTATGTGATTTGATTTTTCCCACAATAATTGTTCTTAATGATTTAAATTGTTCTTGCTTCATATCAATTGCCTAAGATGGGATTCTAGATATGAGTTCAATCATGTTTTTCTCATGATTTAGGATTTGTCTTAATTAATGAATGCTTGGGTTATTAATTTTTTGATTATAAAATTGGATATCGTTTGTGATTTGTCTGCCAATGGATACAATTTATGATTTGATTTTTAGAATTGGATATATCTTGTGATTTGTTTGGTTACGGATACAATTGATGATTTGGTTTTATACTTAAGAAGCGAAGAAGAACATGCTTTAGATTTTTAAACATAAGTTTTAATGATGATATTTTCCATGATAGCAAGATTGATTTCTAGATTATCATGTAGTGAGTTGGGAAAAATTAATGATTATAAATATATGCTGATATGAATTAACAAGGCGGATTCCAAAACCTTAATTCCTTTCCCTTGATTGTTTACATCTTTTTATTGTTTTATATCTCTTACTTAGTTTAACTATTTGTTTAATTTTATTATTCGCTTAATTTTATTATTTGCTTAGTTTATTTAATTTCAAAACAACCAATTTTTATTAAACTAGATTAGGATTAATTTGGTTAAGATTTGATTAATTTTCCTACGTTCATTCAAGTCCCTGTGGGTTCGACCTCGTTCTTGTCAAACTATACTTCGGTACGGTTCGTACACTTGCGAGTATTTTAAAATTTCACAACAATGGTTATCCTTGATTTGGATCTAAGATGTGGATAATAAGAATTTTTGAACCTACCACCCTATTAGGCCATCCAACCACCATTTCTTTGTGTTCATCTTGTTCATCAACTATCATCATTAACATCTATCATAATTGTCTTTTATATTTAAGACCAAGTATGTTTTTTGAAGTGAAAGATAGAAGATCAAGTTTTTTTTTTTTTTTTTTGAGAGAGTTTTAACCTCTGGCATCTGCTCCTGATGATAGCTTTTAATCATTAAACTAAGACACCGATTGATTTTTGATGTAGGCAAGGATTAAACTTCATATCTCTTATTCAACCATAAAATTTTTTACAAATTGACCTAACTGGAACCCACGAAAACCAAGTATGTTTTAATTTAAAAAGAAAGTTTAATGTGTTATAAAAAAAAATTAAAAAAGAAATAAAAGAAGAAAGGTTATTGTTATATAGTTCGTCATACCCCTTCCCCCTTCCTTAGGCAAACTTTATTAGAAGCTCAATTTAGCAGTTTTTCAAAAAAGTTTCAAGTTTCAAAAAAGCTATTGAGATAGCAAATTCTTATTAGTTTGCATCTTGGCGTACCACTTACATCACTATTTTACTTACTACTAACCACTCATCACAACAACAATTTGTAAAAAAGTTTGTAGATCTAGAGATCTAGTATTTTCTTCCTTTTAAAGGCCATAAAAATATTTATAGTTTTAAAATCTAAAACAAAATATACAAGTCCAAAAAATTAGCTTAACAACAAAAATTACCGAAGGCAAAGCTTAAAAAAACTAAGACCAATCAACCAATTTATACCAAAAACAAACAATTTGGCCTTTTAAAAAATTTTAAACAAAATAATTTTTTCCTTACCAGCAAAAGACACTCTACACACACATAAAAAATAATAATAATAATAAAAGAGAACCCTTGTCAACTAAGCAGCAAAGTTGAAAGCCGAAGACACTACACGCAGCTAGCAACTTAGCCGCCTCCCTAACTCCTAGTCCTGGCTTTGTTCCTGAGCCCATAATTGTAGGCTACCTGTACAACACACTTGTCTACCTATTTATAAGGCAAACCCTTTTACTTTATTGCATACAGTTTAATATATTGGTTGTTCAGATTTTCATAGGCTATATTCTTAATGGATTAGTCAAAGTTGGCCTTATACATTTTCTCAAACAAAAAAAAAGTTGGCCTTACACATTCTTTTTTTGTTATTCTATTCCACTGGAAACCATACCATTCGTTATCTCATTAATTGACAAGTTTTTTTTTATTTTTTATTACTAACTCTATTGTTTTTAGGTAAATTACAACACTCTTTCTTGAATTTATTATAATGACATTCTCCCCCAAATTTTTGTATAAATGATACTCCTCTTGAAGGTTTTTATAAATGCTACATTTAAGTCCATGTCCTCTTAAACCGAGATCAAACTAACAAAAAAATCAAATTTAAAAAAAAGATCCTTACCCAATACTATGGACAAAATGACAATTTCCCCATTAGGTATGTATAAATTAATATAAATCTTTTCTAGAAATGAAATTATCATGTTTGTGAAAATTAACTATTACATTTGTACGAACTTCAAAGGGGGGGGGGGGGGGGGGGGGGGGGGGGGGGGGGTGGGGAAGGGGGGAATGTCATTTCATGAAATGTCTCAGTTGGTGTCATTTTGTAAAACCTCAAAGCAGGATAGGGTAATTTACCTAATATTATTTTAGGATTTTCTTTAAGTTTTTATCTTTTCCTCAACCTAAATTAACTCAGTATTCCTCACTAATGCATTAATCACCTTTCCACTACACATGACTAATCAATCTCAAATAATTTTCCCTCATCTTTTCATCAATAAAGGCCACCCTTATCGTTAAACAAATTTCATTATTTCGAATCTTATTTTTCCTTGTATATCCCCAATATTTTTAACATTCTCATTTAAGCTATACTCTAAAATGAACATATAGTCAGTGGATACAATATCGAGAGAGATTGCGAATGCACATATAGTTAATGGATACAATATTGAGAGAGAGAGAGAGAGAAGAAGAAGAAGAAGAAGAAGAAGAAGAAGTAAGAAAGTTTATAGCTAAGAAGAAGCTCTCTCTCTCTCTCTCTCTCTCTCTCTCTCTCTCAAAAAAAAAAAAAGTATTACTAGTACATTTGGTTTCACTCCTTTTTCTTTTCTTTTTTAGTTTATTAAACTTATTTGTTTATATACAATATTTTAAAGACTCTATTTTAAATGTATAGTGTACTTTTACCCTTTCAACAAATAAGCTATCCAAACACACACGACCAAAAAGTTTGTTAAAAAGCTTGTTTTTAATATTTTTTTATCCCTTTGCAGCTTCGCTCTTATAAAAGGAAAATTAATCTAATAAAATGGCCACATAAAACTGCCTCTCATATCATGTGGGATCCACCTAGCCATATGTCTTATATGTTTTGTCATGGAGCCACTCCAATGAGATACCTCTTATCAAAGGCTTCGCTCATACCTTACGTTGTTAGTTGAATCTCTCTTCCATTATTTTAGGAAATGAATTTTAATCTAAGTATATTAGAACGCATGAAAAAGAAAAAGAAAATTGTAAATGGATGATTGAATGCTACATTTTCACTACAATCAAATTCACCCCCCCCCCCACCCCCAAAAAAAAAAAAAAAACCCCTAGATATAGAAAAAAGAAGGGTCAAAAACTCAAAATAGGATTGTTTTGTCCCAAAATATAAAGTACTTTCTGTCATTCGGCCCTTCATCGTTCATAGAATGAGACTCAAATATACATTTTAAAAGTTTAATTAATCCCATTAATTTAAGTACAAACTGTGCAATGTGTCATAGAGTCAAGTTCATCTTAATAACCAATCAACGAGGTATTTCAAGGGGGAAAAAAAGCCATTTCAGATTTCTTGGACAAAAGTAAATAAAAAAAATTCAACCAAGGTAACGACATTTTTTTTTTCCTGGGTTAAACGAATTAGTTCAAAAAAGGTATCCAGCCAACCAAATTGACAATATTTTCTTTTTAACCCCAGCTGATAACGCCATTGGCATGGTGGAAATTGTGGGTTTTCAAGGAGCATCCAAACTGAAGTTTGGTGTCTTGGTGAGAGTTTGTCCTTGTCTCGAATATCAAGATGTCCCAAACATAATGCATAAGTATTTACTCTTATGATATTGTGAACAAGAATAGCAAGTAGAATAAAATATGTATAATATATAGATATTAAGAACAATTAAATATACTTCTAGATCAAATGAGTATAGAATGATAAATGCAAATTTGATGAGGGGCCAATGTTTGAAATTATCTCCTTAAGTTTATTCTCGGATCTAAACCATGTAGAGGATCCTTACTAGGTAAATAAAGTTTTTCACCAAACTAGTTTAGGGAGAATCCTTTCAAATTTTTTATATATTCTTATATTGAGCTATGAATTTTGAAAATCTAATCGCTGGATTGTATGTTTTTATTATATCCTTCATACTTGCAAAATTTTAAGAAAATTAAACATCAATTGCTGTGTTATCAAAAAAATATTAAAATTTCAAGTTTTTGTGAACTAAAATTGTGTTTAAAAAATAAATTTATTGATCGAATAGTAAATAACATCTGATTTAAAGAAAATTTGATATGCATATTAAGAACATAAGGAACATAAAATTTAATGATTAAATTTTCAAAAATTCACAAAAAAGATATATGAGAAATTTAAAAAGTTTGTCTCCAAACTAGTTGGAGAGAAACTTTGTTCTTGCCATTTTTTTTTTTTTTTTTTGGTAAAAGGGAACTTGCATTAACGACAAAAACTAAAGGGGGGGGGGGGGGTGGGGGGGGGGGAAGGATCAGAGATGGATCTGATATAATACACTCCAACTCTGTCAAAGCTCAACAAGCCCAATAAATCCACAGGCGGATCATGGTGCAAAACAAAACAACTATCTTGATGAGTTCCTAACCGAGCCAAGAAGTTAGCACAAGAGTTTGCTTCACGAAACAATGGCTGATCCGAACTTGGCCTATCTATGACACCAAATTCTTGCAGTCATCAAGGAGAGGCATAGCACATAAATTAGCACTAAAAGAGTTTGAAAGGAGCTGCACAACTGCTTTAGCATCAAGCAGGCCATCCACGACAGTCAAATGTAAGTCAATACAGAGAGTTAACCCGTCCCTAAGCCCCCAAAGTTCTACCATAAAGCTGTCGGCACAGCCAATACTTCTAGAGAAACCACCTAGCCACTCTCTATGCTCATTTCTGATAAGGCCGCCACACCCAGCTCTGCCTGGGTTCCCTACAGCTGCACCATCAGTATTTAGGCATGCCCACCCAACTTGAGGTCTTTCCCCACCTCACTTGCACCACCCTCTTGCTGCCTGACTAATTGTTGTTCAAACCACAGTGCTGAAACTCTAGGGAGCGAAAAAGCGCATCCCTATGGACATTTGGTTGACCATGCAGGTTCCTGAAAATTGTTGCATTTCGATGCTTCCATAGCAGCCAAATGGCAAACGGGAAGATGATTCTCCAAGGGGGTTGCTCTCCTAACCTGCAAGTATTGTTCTTACAGTTGTATTCCAGCCATTAACCCAAGTTTCCCTCATAGAAATTACTATTCTGCCTTACTCCCAACCTTTCCCAAATCTGTTTTGAGGTCCCACAATCTCGAAGTCTATGGAGAATTGTTTCTGGCTCTCTATGACACAAGGGGTAGATATCATCATTACTAATGCACCGTTTGACTAGGCACTCTCCCACTCCAATAGCATTATGTAAACATTGCCATATAAATGTTTTAACCCGTGGGATGGTGTCCAATTCCCAAACCCACATCCCATTAAAGGGCCCAACATCCGATTCACTTCTCATAGCTAAGGCATAGGCGCGATTAAGATCAAAGTTTCCCCGATAAGCTCTTGACCAAATCAGCCTATCCTCCCCCTGAATTGCTCTTACCGAATAGGGAATAGAGTTGACCTCCATAAGGATATTGTAAGGAAGATAAAAGGAAAGCACAGACCAATCCCAACCCTGCAACCCAAAGACATCTTTAACCTTTAGCAACTCATCCTCAACGGAAAGTGGGCCTTGAATGAGATCTCTCAACCTTCCATTGGGCATCCATTTATCATGCCAAAGGTTGAAGCTACTGTTTCTTCCTGGTATCCATCGGATTCCCTTGTTGACCACCTCACCCCCATTTTCGTAGCTTTCCAAGTCCTAGAGCAAGGAAGCTTATCACAATTCTTTGCATTAAGTCTTCGGTAAGAGCAGTATTTGCTATTAAAGACTTTCACCCAAAAAGCATCTTTCTCCATCCTAAACTGCCAATTTAACTTGGCCAAAAGGGCTTGGTTCCTACCCTTGGCTGCCTGAATCCCTAAACCCCCTTCCGCTTTAGACTTAGTGACTTTATGCCAGCCCACCCAATAAACTTTCTTTGCCCCATCCGTCAATCCCCACAAAAAGTTTTGATTGACCCTGTCAATGTTGTCAAGAAACTTCTTAAGGAGCGCCGTACTTTGCATAATGTAGGCAGGGATGGTGGATGTGGAAGCTTGAATGAGAACAGCCCTTCCTGCCAAAGACAAGAGATTGGCTTTCCAACCAGCCAACTTTTGCTTAACTCTCTCCAACACAAAGTTGAGATCCTCATTATTAGTTCCACAGTGCTTTAAAGGAAATCCAAGGTATTTTCCTAGGTTTGGAGTTGAACAAAAAACCTAGGATATCACACAAGGATTCCCTAGTATCCACATCCACATACGGGGAGAAAAAGACTATTTATTCACTCTCACTAATGTACTGCCCCGGACCTAGCACAAAAACTATCAAGGACATCTCGAATAGTTAAGCAATTAACAAGGTCCGCCTTAGCAAATAGGACCAAATCATCCACAAAGAATAAATGCAAGGAAGCAACCCCATTATTGGAACTTTTAACAAGAGACCAACTTTTATCTTTGCATTTCTCATCAATAAGGTAACCAAGGGCTTCCATGCAAAGGATGAACAAATATGGCGAAAGCGGATCACCTTGCCTAATTCCTCTCGAAGGAAAAATAGGCTCCATATTACCTTCATTAAACAAAATGGAAGTGGAAACTGAGGACACACAACTCATAATAAGGCTAATCAAATTTTGGGGGAGATTGGCATTCATGAGCACTTCTCTAATGAAACTCCACTCAAGTTTATCATAAGCTTTTTCGAGGTCCACTTTGATAGTCATATAACCCACTCTACCTTTCTTATTGCTTATAGTATGGATAATCTCTTGCACCACAATGGCGTTATCAACACTTCTCCTACCCGGCACAAAGGCAGACTGAAGGGGGGAAACGAGTTTATCAAAATATGGTTTAATCCTGGCTACAAGGATCTTAGTGACAATCTTGTACACTGTATTGCATAAACTGATTGGGCAATAATTCCCCAAGCTTTCAGGACCCGCCATCTTCGGAATCAAAACCACATTTGTTCTATTAAGGTATTTAGGTATTTTGCAATCTGTAAAAGCTTTCCACACTTCCTCCTTCACCGAATCCCCCACAATGAGCCAAAATTTTTGAAAGAAACCCACATGTAGGCCGTCAAGATCTGGAGCTTTAAAAGCTTTCAGAGCCCAAAGACTATCTTTAATTTTAGCATCCGTAACCATACCACCCAAGCTGGATCTCTCTTCATCAGAAAAGCTATTTAGCCATCAGGAAGGCCGCATGGGGTTGAGAGTGGCAAAGTCAAGACTAGTTGTGAATAACCTCTCAAACCCCCTTCTAATGTGGTTCATAGCCCCATTTTCACTCAGAATCCACTCCCCTATATCATTCTTAATACAAGTGATTTTGTTACACCTTCTCCTAACAATAATGTACATATGGTGAAAGGTCGTATTATGATCACCCTCAATCAGCCGATTAATACAGGATTTCTGCACCCACAACTCCTCCTCTTGGTCTAAGAGGGTATTAAGCTCTTTGTGCAACACTTTCTCCAATTCAAGCAAGGCATGCGAAGGGTGATTAGCTATGGCTTTTTGGGTGCCATTTAGATGAGCCATAACTCTTTTCTTTTTACCGAAAATATTGCCAAAATGATTCTTGTTCCAATCTGTAGCTTTCCTAGAGAAAGTCTTAACGGATTCCCGGAGTGGTCTAGCCCTACCCCAAGCCTCCCTGACAAATCCCGGAAAAGATAAATCCGATAGCCAAAAACTTTGGAATTTAAAGGGCCTAGGCAGAAACACACTATTGATGGATTGGTCTCAAGAAGTATCAAGCAATGATCTGACACACATCGAGTGAGGTGAGTAACTCTAGTATCCAGGTGCAAGGCATACCAGTTAGGATTAGCAAAGAAATGGTCAATCATTTCTTGAACAAGAGCAGAAAAAATCATTTTATTTCGTCCAAGTAAAACGAGGCCCAACAAAACCCATATCAACCATGGCACAGTGATCAAGGAATTCTTTAAAAAGAAGAGACCTACTAGAACTAATGCTCCTTCCCCCATATTTATCTCCTTCCAAAAGGACCTCATTAAAATCTCCAGCAATAACCCAAGGTTTATCATGAAGGTTGGCAACATTTTTTAAATTATTCCACAAAACACATCTCTCATGGAATCTAGGACTAGCATACACAGCTGAACAAATAAATTCAAAATTAGGGGGAAGTACCTTAACCATAACATGGATTTCTTGCTCCGACAAAGCCAACTGAGTGACCTGAACTCTGTCTGAATTCCACAAAAGCCACAAACCACCATCAAACCCAACAGTGTCCATGTGAATGGCCTCATCAAAAGGAAGTCTGTCAGTGATATCCTTAGCTCGCTCACCCCCAATACGGGTCTCCATAATGATCATAATGGCTGGATCACGATTATGCACCAGCTCCCTAACATGACTCTGAAAAGAGGGCTTTGATGCCCCCCTGCAATTCCACGCAATAATATTCATGACTAAATAGTGGATGGAGTTTGGGCACTCATTAATTGCAGGTAGGACTTTCACTTCCTCCATCAGATTCCATCTGGTCATTCTCACCATTTCTTTCGTCTGGCCTCTGTCCAGCATCCGCCTCGCAGCCAACTCTTCCATCTCTGCTGTGCCGACTAAGATTATCCACCACAGATCTTCCAACTGTCCCCCACTTCGACTTTGTCAATGGCAAGAATCCAATGACTGTGCTCAGTGGCCATAGACGCATCCATGCTTTGCACCGACCCATGGGTAAGCTCAGTTGATAAGCTCATCTTATCTGCCCAATCAGTATCTCCATAACGAATTTGTCCACGTTGATCGCCCACTTTGTTGTCTGGCTTTGCACCGAATTTGTATTCATCATTCAGCTCAATTCGAAGTTTAGAGATGCTTTTAGACCAATCGGAGGGAGTGGAAAGGCTTGTTTTTCCGAAATGGCAAAAGTAGGATTTGCTTTATCTGTTGCAGCAGAGTTAGAAGTTGATAAAATTGCCCTATTACGCGCTATCTCTTTTTTGCCCTTGACAGAGCAAGTTTTGGACTTGAGATTGTTCAAATCTTTGCTAGCCCTACCCACACTCTCTACTTTCTTCTGAGTTGACCCTGTAGAAGCTAACCCACATGAGAATGTTGGTGACTGATCAACCAAAGGGGAAAAGCTCAAAGTTGGGCTTGTAAACATATCAGTTTGGGCTTTCCTTTTCCCATCCGATTCTTTAGCTTTACTTAGCCCAGCCCAAACCTTTTTAACTCTAGAATTCTCTATCGGCTCAATAATCTTTTCTTGATATTGAGACTTTCCATTCCCAGGCAACGAGTTCGGACTATTTTGCTTAGCTCATTTGTGGTCGTTCTTTTTACGTGAAACCACCATCCAAGGACCAAAGGAGGCATCAGAGTCCACTCTGTCTAAAGCACTGTGATCCTCAGTCTGAACCTCTGTTCGCGCCTCAGGCGTAGCTGGCATTTGATCCGTAACTTCTGCGTCGTTTAGCGCCTTGGAACCTTTCGGAGGTGGAGACGGAGGCTTGATGGTATATTGGCATGTCTCTTTCCGGTGACCAAGCCGACCGCAAGGAAAAGCATAACTTACTAACTCCTTTATAGGCGACCGGTTGGTTATGTTGCCCGATGCAGATTGAGGTGATAAGAGGTTTACTAAGGTCAACCTGTACACATATACGAGCATACCGGCCCCTCGCCTCCGTTGCAGTGTGCGTATCCACACGAAGCACCGTACCAACGCTCGCCCTACCTGCTGGAGGTCCTTCCGCCTCATAGTATTCGATGGGTAACTCAAAAAGTCTTACCCAGATTGCTACCGAGGGAACCTGCGCTTCAGAAGGCTTAAAATTAGCTTCCCACTTCCGTATTGACAGAAAGTGTTCACCTATAAACCATGGGCCTTTTTTGAGAACCAACTCAAGATCCTCCATAAGCGAAAACCTCAACAACAAGAAGTCCCTTCCAAGATCAACCATATTGATCCTCCTTACTGGCTTCCAAAGTCCCATAAGTCTTGCATGTAGGAAGTTAAACCCCACTTTTTTGCCAAAAACCTTCACAATAAGAGCTTCTATCCAGGGAGCTCTAATGCGTTGCTTAGTTTCTCTAGATAGCCTTATCGCAGCCACGCCCTCACAGATGTCCTCTGTTTCCTCATCCGAGTCCGATTCAGCATCCATGTGATCCAAAAAATCGAAAGCTTGGGCATAAGCTCCTGGAATGTCCCCCACGAGCTTGTCTCTAAAAGAAAGCTTGCTTGATGAGCTGGTTCCTTCAGGATGGATATTCCTTTCAGCAGGATCTCCATTATGCGAGTCTTTAACTTTCTTGGTGCTACGAGCAAGCTCATTTTCTTCTTCGAGAGAAAGAGAGCGCAAACGTTCAGTCATTTTTACAACGTTAATGTTGATGTTCTTGCCATTGTTCTTTGTCCTCGGTTGCGATCTGGGATGTAACATCTCTCTCTCTCTTTCTCTCTTCTGAAAAACATCAAAATACTTTTAATTAGTTTATGTATTTTTTTAATTTAATAATTGAAATATATACAAAACATTTAAAAAAAAAAAAATCTCGAATAAATGTAATTAGTGTTTTTTTTAAATTTAAAAATAATTTCAAAAATATCAAAATTACATCATTTATGGGTCAGCTTAACGCCAATATGTACATGACGAAATAGAAGGATTATATCAAACAAGGAACAAGCTTATACGATGGTGATTGATTGAACCCGGGTAGCCTTTAGGCTTTAGTTCCTTCTTTTTCTTAATAAATTGTGGTGAGAATAAATTATAGGACCGAAATGAGGGGAAAAAAAGTTATCCAACTGAATTGAATTTTGAGTAAAGATAAAAGGTGTAAAATGTAATTCTGCCAAGAGAATTCTACAAATATTTTACATATAAATGATAATGACCTAGCTTTAAAAAGAAAAAGAAAATTAAGCATGTAAGTTTGAAACTTTGAAATATTAATTTTTTTACAAGAATAAGTGATATTTATTCATTTTAGATATAAAATTACTAGATTCAATTTATAATTGATACCGTAAGGACTCAAATAGTATTGGACCCTAAACAATAAAATTTGTAGAGTGTGGGTAGAAGGGCTAAGTACTAGCAAAGCAAGTAATGGATGTCATGAAATTCATAGGAATAATAGCAAAGGAATTTGACTAAAGGTTCTTGAGGATAATCACGATGACTTTGGCTAAGTGTTTGTGAGGATCTTTATAAGGATTTTGGCTAAGTGTTTGTGAAGTAGGTTCGTCCTCGGCTCAGTCCAAGGATCTCTTTCCTTAGAACTGACAAACACAAGGGTTGGCCTTGGGCACCCTGATAACCCCATTTTTCCTTTTCCTCCGGGGTCCTCTTTCTCTTCGGGGTTCTATCTACTATATAGTTTTATTTAGTTGATCATTGCCGTCCATTTGTCGGTTATCTGAAATCTGTGTCTGAGGGCTTGTCCCCTCAGCCGCCTTTGCAGGCTTTCTGTTAGTTTAAGTGACCAAGGCGTCACTGTTTGCTGGTCACTTCGCCATTAATGTGGCCAGAGTGTTGGCGGCGTACGTTTAATGGGCGAGTGACAGCTTCCCACCATCAATGTCGGTTTGTCAAGGACGTGAGCATCCTCAGCGAGGTCCCTCGATGACTTGGGCTTCATACGCTTATCCTCAGGCTCTGCTTCTCCTCGGCGCGGACCTTGGGCCCGATGTTAAATGGGCCGGGGTTGTTAAATATTTGAGGTCCCACAATAGCCCCTCAAAATTTTGCTGTCCGACTTCTCGGGCGGGGAGGAGGATTTTGACATTCTCGGGCCTACCATTTTGGCCTGTCGAGCTTTGCCCTTTCTGTTAGTGTACCCATCCTTTCAACTGTCCCTGCAACTTTCTTTAGCACAAAGGGCTCGCCCGAGGAGTTTTTCTTTACTTCTGTAAGTTTTCTTTTCTTTCTAATCTATAATTTTCTGCTTGAGTTCCTTCTTAGATTTCATAGGATTGGTAGGTTTAAATTGTTGTGCTTTAGCGCTCAGCTTTTCTTGGATTTTGTCCCTAGCAGGGCTCAGTACTTAGCACCAAAGGGACTGGTTTTGTCGTAGGTCTAGGCCTACGGTCAGTACAGAACCCAATTTCTGCCCAGTGTTTATATCGTCCTATAGTGACTGGTTTCCACATTGGTTTGAGTCCGAGGACCATGTAAGGCCTTGGTTCTGTCCGGTACCTAGTTTTCTGATTTTAAGTAGTTAGTTTCCCCAAAGGCTGGTGTCCGAGGACCATACAATGCCTAGGTTCTGTCTAAAACTTAGTTTTTTATCTGAAGTAGCTGGTTTCCCCAGAGGCTTGAGTCCGAAGACCATGCAATGCCTAGGTTCTATCCAGTACCTAGTTCTTTGATTTTAAGTAGTTAGTACTCCCAGAGGTTAGTGTCCGAGGACCATACAATGCCTAGGTTCTATCTAACACTTAGTTTTTTTGTCTGAAGTAGCTTGTTTCCCCAGAGGCTTGAGTCCGAAGACCATGCAATGCCTAGGTTCTGTCTAGTACCTAGTTCTCTGATTTTAAGTAGTTAGTTTCCCTAGAGGCTGGTGTCCGAGGACCATACAATGCCTAGGTTCTGTCTAACACTTAGTTTTTTTGTCTGAAGTAGCTGGTTTCCCCAGAGGCTTGAGTCCGAAGACCATGCAATGCCTAGATTCTGTCCAGTACCTAGTTCTCTGATTTTAAGTAGTTAGTTTCCCCAGAGGCTGGTGTTCGAGGACCATACAATGCTAAGTTCTGTCTAACACTTAGTTTTTTTGTCTGAAGTAGCTAGTTTCCCCAAAGGCTTGAGTCCGAAGACTATGCAATACCTAGGTTCTGTCCAGTACCTAGTCTCTGATTTTAAGTAGTTAGTTTCCCCAAAGGCTGGTGTCCAAGGACCATACAATGCCTAGGTTCTGTCTAACACTTAGTTTTTTTGTCTGAAGTAGCTGGTTTCCCCAGAGGCTTGAGTCCGAAGATCATGCAATGCCTAGATTCTGTCCAGTACCTAGTTCTCTAATTTTAAGTAGTTAGTTTCCCCAGAGGCTGGTGTCCGAGGACCATCCAATACCTAAGTTCTGTCTAACACTTAGTTTTTTTTGTCTGAAGTAGCTAGTTTCCCCAGAGGCTTGAGTCCGAAAACCATGCAATGTCTAGGTTCTGTCCAGTACCTAACTCTCTGATTTTAAGTAGTTAGTTTCCCCAGAGGCTGGTGTCCGAGGACCATACAATGCCTAGGTTTTGTCTAACACTTAGTTTTTTTGTCTGAGGTAGCTGGTTTCCCCAGAGGCTTGAGTTCGAAGACCATGCAATGCCTAGGTTCTGTCCAGTACCTAGTTTTCTGATTTTAAGTAGTTAGTTTCCCCAGAGGCTGGTGTCCGAGGACCATACAATGCCTAGGTTCTGTCTAACATTTTGTTTTTTTGTCTGAAGTAGCTGGTTTCCCCAGAGGCTTGAGTCCGAAGACCATGCAATGCCTAGGTTCTATCCAGTACCTAGTTCTTTGATTTTAAGTAGTTAGTTTCCCCCAGAGGCTAGTGTCCGAGGACCATACAATGCCTAGGTTCTGTCTAACACTTAGTTTTTTTGTCTGAAGTAGCTGGTTTCCCCAGAGGCTTGAGTCTGAAGACCATGCAATGCCTAGGTTCTGTCCAGTACCTAATTTTCTGATTTTAAGTTGTGCCGAGGAAAAGACCCTGCTCTGTTCTGGCCTCTTCGTTTGGCGCGACTCTTCTGATTACGAGGCGTCTCTTAGGTTGTTCGAGTAACGCGTTTTGACGCTTCGGTGCCTCCTCGTTAATGAGACGCCTCCTCATTAATGTTAATTATGGATTTACGAGGATCTAGCGGCGGATAAGCCCCTTGGAATTTGGGTGAAGTTATTGCCTCCGGTAATCTCTCCTTAGGATTTAATGCGGATTGGCACTCACCAATTTTTCGCCTTCTATATAAGGCGTTTTTGGGACAACCTTTTTCTTCACACTCGACAAACATTTGTCTTAAACTCTCCCTAAGACATTGCTCAGGGGTTCTGCAAAAAATAGCAGTTTGAGCCCCACCAAATGAATTGGCCCTTGGAAAGGGCAGTTTCGAGGATGCCTAGCCCCTTTCAGGGGTCGAGGATGGCACCCCGACCTTGGACGTCATGCTGGGATTGGGGTAGGAGAAGACCGAAGATTCTCCTTTTTTTCAACCTAACCAGAGGTGGAACCCTCCTTGCTGTTTGGAGGAGGATCCAGAAAGAACGTAACCTCCCTTCCTCGGTTTTGGATCCGTCGGCCCTTTAAGCCGGCAGTGATTGGTTTGGGAGGGAAACCAGGTGGAATCAAGAGGTGGAACCGTCCAGTGCCGCGGCCTCTTCCGCCTTCAAAGTTGCCTTCCTTCCTCCATTTCCTTTTCTCTTGCTCCTCAACCAGCTTTCCTTCCCTCTTTTGCTCCTCAACCAGCCTTCCCTCCTTCTTTTGCTCCTCAACCAGCTTTATTTCCTTCTTTTGCTCCTCAACCAGCCTTGTTAGGCGTCTTTCTTTGTAGTTAGCTTTAGAACAAGCCCCACGGGCATCAATTGTAAGGTGTAACTTTTTCTTCATATATTAATAAAGAAGTAGACATGTTTCATCTCTTTTATTTTTCGCATATTCTTGTTTCTTGTGATTGTTGCCTTTTGAATGAATGTTGTTGCCGCACACTGTATTGTTTTGGTGTTTTTATTATTATTATTATTTTTTTTAAAGTGTTGCTCTTAATTTCCTTACACCAACCATCGCACTTGCTAGTACACAAGTCCTCCCCACAGACGGCGCCAATTGTAAGGACTCAAATAGTATTGGACCCTAAACAATAAAATTTGTAGAGTGTAGGTAGAAAGGCTAAGTACTAGCAAAGCAAGCAATGGATGTCATGAAATTCATAGGAATAATAGTAAAGGAATTTGACTAAGGGTTCTTGAGGATAACCACGATGACTTTGGCTAAGTGTTTGTGAGGATCTTTATAAGGATTTTGGCTAAGTGTTTGTGAAGCAGGTTCGTCCTCAGCTCTGTCCGAGGATCTCTTTCCTTAGAACTGACAAACACAAGAGTTGGCCTCAGGCACCCTAATAACCCCATTTTTCCTTTTTCCTCCTGGGGTCCTCTTTCTCTTCGGGGTTCTATCTACTATATAGTTTTATTTAGTTGATCATTGCCGTCTATTTGTCGGTTATCTGAAATCTGTGTCTGAGGGCTTGTCCCCTTAGCCGCCTTTGCAGGCTTTCTGTTAGTTGAAGTAACCAATGCGTCACTGTTTGCTGGTCACTTCGCCATTAATGTGGCCAGAGTGTTGGCGGCGTACGTTTAATGGGCGAGTGACAGCTTCCCACCATCAATGTCGGTTTGCCGAAGACGTGAGCATCCTCGGCGAGGTCCCTCAATAACTTGGGCTTCGTACGCTTATCCTCAGGCTCTGCTTCTCCTCGGCGCGGACCTTGAGCCCGATGTGGAATGGGCCGGGGTTGTTAAATATTTGAGGCCCCACAGATACATATATCATATATAAGATTAAATATTTATAGTTATTATACGATTAAGGTTAACCAAGGTCCCCCAGAAAAATCTTCCGAATCCACTATTCCACTGATTTATTCCTCTAAGATAAGATGTGGTTGAAGCTTAAAGACAAAAAATGAATGAGAAAAAAAAAAAAAAAAAAAGAAGAAGAAGAAAGATATGTGAATGTGATCATCCCTAATAAGGAATTTAATCTTAATTTATGGTGGCCTTGGATTTTTTTTTTAATTTATGTTTATGTAAAAAAATTTAAATCCTATTTTTTAAAATATAATTACATTTTTTTTTTCAAATTTCAATAAGAAAATGATTATATTAACAGATACTCTTAAAATAATTGTTAATAAATCATATTAAAAAAGTTTTGATACTATTTTTATAAAAAATATAAAAATTGTCAATGAAATTAATTATTTTAACATTTTTTATAAATATTTTAAAAATAATTTCTAAATCAAATACCGCATTTGATTAACATAAAAAAAAAATAAAAAAAAAAAAAAAAAACTACTTTGTAAAGGAAAATCTGATCCAAATTCCAAATGCCATCATATTTCATTTGCTTTGTTTTTTTGTTTTTTTTTTTTCTTTCATATTCCCAATTCCCAAGTTCCCGACAAGAGAAGAAGAATCTACTTTATTATTTTTCCAAAAATTTTCATATCTCCTGTCAAATGCCATCATTATCTCCTGATTCTTCACCTTCCAACCCTTTTTTTAGTTTTTTTTTTTCTTTTTTCCTAGTCTATCTTTCACCCCCTTTCTCTGAATTCAAACACTTTCTTATATATTTCTTCCTATTTATTCGTAAATACCTATAGAATCGAGCTCTATCAAATGCAAAACAAAAAGGAAAATTTAGTTGATGAATTCTATCACATGTTGATGTAGTGACTAGTAAAAGCAAAGTGCACTATACAATGGGTCAATTTCAATCTGACCCAGACATCAGACAGGTCTAGGAAAGCACTACCAATTATTGGAGAGAAGCTAAGCCTATAAAACTCCCATCTTAGCCTCTGAAATAAAGGACTAGAAAAATAGCGTTTAGCTTAGCCAAAAAAAAAAAAAAAGGACTGGAAAAAAAGTTAACCATGACGACCTTTCATCAAGTGCATGTGTGCCACGTTGACAACCATTCCTCAACTCAACAACATCTTGACGGTTTGTATTTTTACGATTACTTTGTATTTTCCCCACATTTACTTCACTTGTGTTGTGTGTCGTTTCCATAACATGACTGTCTCCCACTCAACACTTTTCTTTTAACACTCATTCTTCGTTTTCATGTCCAATTATAGTCATATCAATGAAAAAAGTTACTGTTTCGCTGTCCTCTCAGGCCTCAAGTGGCAAAAAGTTGTGGTGGGAATATATAGCAGCGAAACACTTTTGTTGTTTTGGTTTCAAAAAGTTTAGAAAGCAAACCTTTATTATTATTATGGTTATTTTTTATTTTTTATCTATTTGTACTCTCTGAGAAAAATTTTTATATTTCTGATTCTGACCAAAAGGCCTTGAGCCCACACGGCTTGCATAAAACCCAATCACTGCCAAGTCACAGTCTTTTGCTAAACCCAATGCCCTTTGTGATTTTACAATTTTACCTTTTGACTGTAGCTTTAACCTCTTGTAATAAGAACATAAACAAATGCCCTTCAAATTCTTATTAACAACAAAACTACCACTACAACATTTGGGTTGGTCAATATGTGTACTGTAGTGGTCAACTACAGTACTACACCCTTTTGGTGCAACATGCCCCAACTTTGGGTTTAGTCGTATTCAATGCAAATCTTGGTTGGTGATATTTCTCATGCATTTATTTAATGAGATAAAGTGTTTTTTTTTTTTTTTAAAAATTTATAAACGAGATAAAGTGTTGCCTTAATGCCATTCCACCAAACCAATGATAATTAAGTAAGCCACTATGCCTGTTATCATGGTTTTAGTAAGCTAAATTAGGTTGGTTTGTCTTGGATTTTTAGATGGCTACAATATTTTAGTATTGATCTTTGGAATTCGAGTTTATGATCACAAGTAAACTTGGGAATTTGGGCTATTAATCTACTCCCCAAATCCTCCCTCCCGACCCCCTATGTCCCCTAAAAAGAATTTCAGATAAAAGTAAAATAAAAAGTAAAACAAAAGATTTTGTTGGTTTCATAAATAATTATGCTAGCAAGAGGCATAAAGTTTTAACCGATTTATTATATATGGTCCCCTCCCCCCCCCCCCCCCCCCCCCCCCTCTCCCAAAAAAAAGAAAAGAAAAGAAGAAAAACTCACTTGTAAGTCTAATTTAGAAGTGAATCACCTGACAAAGCCTTTTTTTTTCCCAACTAGGTTTAAATACTCTTTCTCAATTAATGAAATTTTAAAATAAATTTATAAATAAATATGTATGTGGGTAAAAACCAATTACCCTTTGAGGCTGGTTCTTAACCGAAACAACTGATTTGTAGAGATAAATCTAAAAGCTAATTCTTTAACCATAGAAAAGGAACTCATGATAAAAATATTTGATTAAAAGATGTTATGGAAAAATAACTACTACTTCTCTTTTATAAACTTTCCTCGATTAGTCCGAGGAAGACTAATATACAAGGATAATAATAATATAGATGAAGGTGTTACAAGGCTGTTTATAATCTTTTCTCTTAACTTAATCTTTTTTCAGATTTGTGGCACATAAAGTGCTTTTTTCTATTTATAGGATGGTTGCAGTCATCTTAGCCGTTCACTGGTACGCCAAATGATTTCCCTAGTGGGATACTTATCCCATCCTCCCCTTCCCCTCATTTTGAGGCTGAGATGTGAATATAACAAGTTGTCGAAACACTGTTCGGAGGGTCATTCAACCATAAAATACAGCATGACTAGTTGGTGCAGTGCATTTAATGTAGATGAGATAGCTACTTTCTCAAGAAGCTTCCTCCAACTTTCACTTGGGGATTCCATTGTTCCTTCGTCAGATAGTATCTTATGAGTAACTTGCTAGTCTTCAATTGTTTGTCCATGTTTCCAAGCTTGCCTTTCTCCTCGGCCTGGGTTCTTGGTACAAACCTTCCTCAGGCTGGTCTTCTCGGAATACCAGAGGGTGGTTTGCTTTTAGACAAGTATTTTCTGGGCCAAATCATTTGCCCTTTGGCCCACAATGCTCGGTTTGGGGCCCATTTTTTCTTTCATCATTACACGAATTGGGCCTCTTTGTGATTATCTAGGCCCAATCCTCTTTGATCTTCACCCCCCCCCCCCACACAATATTTATTGATATTAAAAAGGTGGTGTCCCAATTATTGATTAGTATTTTGAATTTTAAAAATTCTCTAATTAACGAGTGTCTGGGTATTTGACAAAATATAAAAAGCTGTTAAAAAAATTAATTACTTTTTTTTCCCCATCAAATTTTCTATAAATATTTCTTAAATCAATGCCTTTAAGGCAACCATTAATTTTTCCTTTTAAAAAATCTATAACAAAAGCCAATTAAATATCGAATAAGTCTAACAAAATATTCAAATTTTGTTGTATTAGTTTTCCAATATATAAGATGACAATTTAATTATATCAAAAATTTATAATAAAGCAATATCCAGGTCTAGCTCAATATATTTGGGGGCTTAAGGCGATAATTTTAAGCGAGACCTTAATATTTAAATATCAATTCAATAATTTTATTTAATACGAATGAAATCAAGGTCAATTTGAGGAATCCAATATGTGTGTGCGTGTGTGTGTGAGAGAGAGAGAGAGAGAGAGAGAGAGAGAGAGAGAGAGACAATCAATACTAACCAAACTAAAATTAATTTCATATGCAGAATTAAGTGTCATGGTTGAAGAATAAAATTTAACAATTTTTTTTTAAAATATTATTATGTTAAAACAACAGTTTACTTTATCTTAAATAAAACAATGCATTGTAATAAATTTTGATTTGTGTGTTAAGAAAGAAATAGATGTTGTTTGGTGTGTAGTCATGCCAAAGATTAGGTGGGTAATGTTGACAATCTATTGCGTAGAATAGTGGCTTAAAAAATTAAAGCATCAAAACAATTCCCCCCCCCCCCCCCCCCACCACACACACACACACACACACACACACACACACAAAAAGTCTATGATTTTCAATTGGGTTGAGTTTTTGTTGGTATAATATTTTGGAGACTTTTTTGGAGGTGCAAAAAATGGTACACAACATTTTGGTTTGAACCACTTATTATCATATAATCTTGGAAAGTTCTAAAGTCACAACAAACTTTAAAACATAAAGTACACAAATTGATGTGGTAATAAATGCGATTTGATGTTACAAATGACAATGAATGTAATTGATAAGTTTCAATCACCTAACAAATGAATATTTGAATTTTTTTTATATAATTTGTTACAAACAAATTTTAAAAAAATTAAAGCATGAAAAAAAAATTTTCCCCCAAAAAGTTTTTGATTTTCAATTGGATGGATATTTTTTTGTTGGTAGTATTTTCGAGGTGAGAAAAATAGTACACAACTTTTTTTGAAGTCACTTATTATCGTATAATCTTGAAAAATGCTAACGTTACTACAAATTTTACTACATAAAGCACACGAATTTATGTGACAATAAATATGATTTGATTTGGGAATAAATGTGATTAGTGGGTTTCAACCACTTAATAAATGAATGTTTGATTTTTTTTTTATTTGGTAAAAAAAAAAAATTATGGCATCTCTAAGACTCTAACATTATTCTACAATTTTGGGCCTCTTTATAATAAAATTTGCCTTTTTTTATTGGGTCTTGCTAATGAGTGCTCTTAGGGCACTCATTAATAATCCATTTTAAGAAAGTTTTGATACCACTTTTATGAGAAATGAAAAAAACTGTCAAAATATTAATTACTTTTTTTTTAATTTCCCATAAAAACTTTCTTTAAATAGATTATTAACCAGTACTCTAAGGGCACTCGTTAGCATTTTCCTTTTTTTATTTTTATTTTTTACTGATTAATATCTTTTAAAAATTGGGGCCTTAGGCCTAGGCCTAAGCTACCCAACCCATGAGCCACCTTGGCAATCCTATCAAAATTTAAATAACTATGTTGGACTAATATTATAATGTTCTCTTCTTCATGATAGTATAATTACAAGAAAAATTTATAATGTTCAACGACTTAATAAATGAATATTTGAATTTTGTTTTTTATAATTGGTAATAAAACAATTTGTACTATCTCTAACGTCACTCTACAATTTTGGGTATTTCTATAATAAAATTGACATTTTATATTATTGAGCAAAATCTTGTAAAAATTGGGGCCTAACCCTAAGTTGCCTAACCCCTAAAAGGGTGTTTGTTACTACTGTTTAAATAACAGTTTTTAGTATTTAAACAATATTATATGTATTTACACACGCTTTTTCACTCACACATATTTCTACAAAATAACAACAACGTTACTAAAAATCTTTTACTAAACAAGTCCTAAGCGGGCGGCCCTAACAATATTCTATCAAAATTTAAATGACTATGACGTACTAATATTATAATGTACTTTTTTCATGATAATTTAATTATATATAAAATTTATAATGTTTAGTTACCTAATAAATAAATATTTAAATTTGTTTATAATTTTATTCAGGAAAATTTGTTTATAATTAGTAACAAAAAAAAAATTATAATACCTCTAACATCATTCTATAATTTTGGATCTCTTTATTAATATTGACCATTTTTTTATTAAGCAATTTAAAAAAAAAAAATTGGGGCCTTAGACCTAGGCCTAAGAGCATTCTCATCAAGAATGCTATATTATTTAGCATTTAGTATCTTAAAAAGTTACTTTTTTCATTTTAATAATCTACTTTACAAAACACACTACATCAAAGGTTCTATTATTTTACCATTTCATTTAAATATTCTTTGTTTATTCTTTCTTTATGCTTTCTTTATTACTTTATTCTTTCTTTATGCTTTCTTTATTACTTTATTCTTTCTTTATGCTTTCTTTATTCTTTCTTTATTAAACAAATATTTTTTTTTTTTAACAATCTTGCTACAGTGGGCTGCTATCTCTAGCAGCCCACTGTAGCGGTATTGTAAAATCAATAGCATTTAAGAGGATTGATGGAGCACATTTTTTAAGATTTATAGCATTTGGCATGTTAAATTTTAACATTTATAGCATTTACCCATCTTAATGGGAATGCTCTAAGCTGCCTAACCCTTGAGCTGTTCTGACAATATCCTATCAAAATTTAAATGACCATGTCGTATTAATATTATATTGTTCTCTTCTCCGTGATAATTTACTTATATGAAAAATTTATAATGGAACAGTATCCTATCAAAACTGACATGACCGTGTCATATTAATATTGTAATGATTAAGTCCCATAAAAAAAAAATTGTAATGATTAAAATTTCAATTCAACTTTAACCATACGGCGTGGCTTCGGCTGTTTAGTGCCTAAAGAGTCCACGATTGATAGGTCAATTATATCAAAAGGCTATATATATAATAAAGCACACAATAAAATGTATTAGGTACCCATATTTGGAAAAGAAAATAAATTAACTTTAAAAAGTGCGTAGGGTGGCGTTTTTGTCTCCCCAAGCGAGCCAACAACTCAAAGTCAAAAAGCTCTCAAAAACAGAGTGGAGATAAAAAAAGAAAAAAAAGAAAAGTGTTAGGTACTTGCATTAAAACTTGCCTCTCCCTTTAGTAGCCAAGAAAAAAAAGGGGAAAAGAAAAAACATTGCCTCAAAGGCACTTCACATGTTTATTGCCTTTCTGCACCAAGGTTTTTTTTTTTTTTTTTTTTTTTTTTCAACTTATGAAGTTTGTTTCTAATAATAACTCTTTATCATAAGACCAAAATACTTATCGATTTTTTATGTAGGCGGGAATTAAATCTCAAATTTCTTATTCAATCATTAGAGATTTTACCAGTTGAGCTAACTGAAACCAACATTTTTACACAAAGTTAACAGCAATAGTTTCACAAGTCACAACCCCAATTTTAGCTTTCGGGCAACACTTGGAGCAAATGACCAACTTGGCTGGCTGCACCAAACAACTCATCAGTCTCAAATCAACAACAACTTTGAGTATTACATACCATAATAAACAAAGACAAGTTAATAATTGTAGCCTTCCGTTGCACTTCTTCCCCTAACCAAGTGCTTACACTTTATATTTTTGTCCTCACAAAATGCTCCGGTTAAAATTCTAGGATATTAGTATTCAAAAGCTGCATTGTCAAAATTTTGTAAACTCATTCAGATTCAATGCTTAAAAATTTAGGCCCTATTTGTTTGGTTGTGAAAATGTTTTTTAGGAGTTTGGTGCGATATATAAAAAATTTCAAGTACACACTACCAAAGTCAGTGGCTTAGCCATCGGAGTTGACAACATGGTGGCCCGACATCAATTGCATGACCGTTGGCTTTGGTTGTTGGACTACCAGATTTGGCCATCAAACCGATGACCTAGCCACCAGATAAGACGAGAGAGCCATTGTGTATTTTGTAAAATGTTTTTACCAAGTTTTTAAAAGTCAAATGTTTTACAACTTTTTACAAAAAATTTTATGGTTAATGGAAAATATTTTCAGGTTTTACAATGAAACAAATACGGCAAAATGCTGAAACTATTTTTTGTAAAATATTTTACAAAGCGAAACAAATTGTGCGTTAGTGTATTAGGCTTTTTTTCTCCCTTATAATAATAAGTGGGATGATGGATTTGAACCCAATTTGTCCTATGAATTGTTAGAAATAGTTAGATTCTCAAAGAATTCTAAACATCTTAATTAAGAAAAAATAAAAAAGAAAAAGCTTCTTGAAGGCTCTTGGTTTGGTTATGGATTGGGCTTCCCTCCAGTACTTTTTAAAAAAGAATCTTTTCTTGTTTTAACGAGAAACTGCCACATCACCTACTAATTAATTAAAAGATGGGGATTAAAACCCACTACCACTTATCATTGTATATTTATAGTGGTGGCTATAGGAAATTTTTTTAGAGTGGACACTAAGAAATTTAAATTATACAAAATTTAATAAAGCGATAACTTGAATATTTGCTCCAATTGTGAGTCAAGTCCCTAAAGAGAGTAAAATTGTTGTGATTGCAAAGCTAAAAAAAAATATAATTGTTATCACCATTAAGGAAAATTGACAACCACAATATTTTTCTTGGTATCATTTTTTAGGGAAACATGAAATTAGAGATTATTTTTATTGAATAGGTTGAACGAGCTACAAATTTGAATGTTTAGCGATTTTTATCTTTTTGTTTTATAGTAGGCTTTTTGTTGAATAATTAGAGCACTTGTTATTGTTTGGTCCTATCTTGTTTTGTTTGGTTTATGTTTGTTGTTGTTTGGACTAATATTTATTATTGTTATTTAAGTTTTTTTTTAAAATTTTATAAAAGGGATTAAGGATTATGTTTAGGGGGTAGAATTAATTTTGGAGTAATGCTACGTCTACAATACTTTTATAATAAATCTTATGCAAAAAATTGTTATTGGTGGATAAAAAAATAATATCAATAATAGCTTACCACATTAGATTTGTTGTAAAATTAATATGAAAATGTTGTGAATGTTGCATTATTCTTATTTTTGTTGAACCCAACTTTTTGTAATTCTCAAGTAAGGGTATTCAATATTTTTATTAAGGTGGTTACAATAGGTTAGTTTAACCTATAATTTTTTTTTTTGACAAGTGTATATGCAATTTTTTGCAAGTCAGGGTGGTCCTGTGACCACCCTGGCTTGCAGATAGAGTCGCTTGTGCATATTTAAAATAAAAGGACATGTCTAATTAAAAAAGTACTAGAAATAAGACACATCCCTTGATTCTATCCTCTCACCCATTTTTTGTGCTAATAAATATTAAGTTAGTTCACCAATGGACACACTCAAACCCAAATTCAATTTCACTATATATATATATATATTTTTTTTTTTTTTTGAGAAAGTGTTAATTTATGATTGGATTTCAACATTTTCACATGAAACCATTATCATACATATTGATAAAAAAAAAAAAAAAAAAAGGTTCATGAATCACAAATAGATACTTAGGCATGCAGTAAATTTGAGCATGTCTCTCGACCTACTCTTGATGGGTAGGTCATTAAAAACAAGCCAAATGAAGTATACATAATAATTTCTTCTAAATTTTCAGTAAATAAAATAATTATCACAAAAGGCCACCCCCGTAATAAAAACTAAGAAGAGAAAACAATGGCTATCTACCATTATGTAGCTGAGCTGACACAGACAAACCAAAACCAAATTTATCGGTCTTGTGGCCTTGAACTCAATAGTTTTGTCTTTGTCTTTTGGTTTCAGTTGAACACAAACCGGCGGCGTTAAAACTCTCAAAACTTTATATTTAACCCTTTCATCTCACACTCTCACTCTCTCTCTCTCAAATTCTTTCTTATCTCATCTTACAGAAACCCGAATATATCGATATCTGTCTCTTTGCGGCTTTGCCCCCAATTTCCGGACTATTTACAACACTGTCCTAGGCTTTACTCACTTTTGTCTTTGTGCATATCTAAAGTCTCACTCAGACCAAAACCAAAACCCCCCTTCTCATAAAAAAGAGCAGAGAGTATTTGGGTTTTGGTTTGGCACTCTCTCTCTCTCTCTTCTCTGTTTTCACAAAAGTGGTTCTGCAGAGCAGAGCAGAGCAAGAGCAAGAGCAAGAGCAGAGAGTCTCCATTAACAAAGAGCACATACTCCTAAAAAAAGGTATGTAAAACCTTTTCCTTTCTTTTTGTGAAGCTTTGTTCTTGAATTGTTAATTTCTTTTAGTAGTTTTTCTTTGATTAATGTTGCATGTTTATTTTCTGTTTGGTAAGTATTTAGTATCTTTATTTGATATCTGAATGTGGGGTTGGGTTTTTTTTTTTTTTTTTTTGTGGTGATTGCGGGTTTTTTTTTTTTTTTCCTCATCATCTTTTGGGATTTGCATGTGATAATGGTTTTGGGTTTATGAGGGATTGGAAAATTGAAGGGTATTTTTTTTTGCAATGTGCATGGGGGTTTTGTGTTCAGTGTGTTGCATGTAATGCTGAGTTTATTCATGAGATTTTTGAAGGGTTAAAGAACTGAGCTTTGGACAATGTGAATAGAAAATTTGTGTTTACTGATCAGTTTAATTATTACTGTCGGTAAATTTGTCCTGCAAATGGGGTTTCCGGTGTGTGTTACCGGTTGTTGTTGCGGTTATGATTGGTGTTTTTGTTTGATAAGTGAACTTATGAGCTAATCTGTGCTCTGTCTGCTACATGGGTTTATGAATTAATGTGTTTGTTATAGCTAAGTGATTGACGAGTGAAAATGGTAGTTTATGTTTTATGTGGGGAGGGGGGGACTTGTTTTGTTACTTGTTGGTGATAATAGCTTGTGTTATGTTGCTAGTATCATAAGTTTGTAGACTTAATTTTACCTACATTTCAGTATTTGAGAAGTAGGGGATAATGTATTTCTTCTTATTTGATCAATCGGCGAGTTACTTATAAAAAGAAAAAAATGATCAATCAGTGAGTTGCATTTATGATGTGTCTTTATTGTTAATAATGGTTTGTTGTTGTCTTACTATTGAGTAAGTTTCATTACCCTGATTTGTGAGCAAATTCGAATTTATGAGTTTGATTGAACATGTGTTCAATTTCTAGATTTGGGCATGTCCACAAGTTTGATTGTCCGTCATGGCAGTACTTGTATGTTGTTCTGTTATTATCTTTTCGTTTGTTGTAAGATCATATAGGGGAGACGACAAAATTAGTAAAGGACATGTAATTTAAGTCAGCTCTACCCAGCATTACACCCTATTGGATCATGACATCAGTACCACTTTCATCACAAAGTGGCCGTATAACATGACATTAAGACAAATGCTCATATCCTTTTTTTTTTTTTTTTTAAATTTTTTTTAGATGCCTTTCATGCTTGGTTTAATGAAGTAAGTATTCCTATGTTACTCTTTTTCCTATTGACCTTAGTAGTAATAGATGAGATTCCATTAATTTTGTTTTCTGAAGTGATTTATTGGTCTGTAACTCATTAGTTGATGTGGTTTTAACACATTCACACAAAGAAAGGAAAACAAAAGTTTCTTGTTTTGTAGTACTTTGTTGGTTTTAGGTTGTTGGTGCCATAACTAATACCATATGTTAGCCCCTTTTTTTCTCTTCTGATATGTGGATTTCTCAAAAAATTGTGTAGTTGGGTTCAATTGATAGCCTAATGGTAATGGCATCATTTGTGGTGTCCCATGTCTCTGGTTTGAATACCACCTCCCCCTCCTGCATATCTACCTATAAAAAATTATTTAATTATATATATAGTTGAAATCACTCCAATAGTGTGTAGTATAGTTTATTGAATAAATTCCTTAGCTTATATATATCACAATTAGGAGAAATTAAGGACGGTGGTTATAGAAGCTATATCGTTTCTTTTACCATAATTGAACAAGTTAAACCCGAATTATTTCCTTTGGATATCGAAAAAACTTGGATATTTGACATCTAGGGCCTAATTAGATGCATTTTTTAAAGCCTGCTTTCATTTTTTTCTTTTGTTTTTTAAAAGAAAACAATTTGTCTAGGTGTAGGGGTGGCAATTCTTGTTTGTGTGTCGGGTTTGTGTCTTGTCGACTCATTAGTATCCGACTATATAGGTCAACACTAACCTGACATGTTTATTAAACAGGTCAAGATTCTTCAACTCTAACATGACCCATTTATTAAACGGTTATCTAATTTTATCAAAATGAGAAGAAAAAAAATTTATTATTAACCAAATTGAACTATGAAAAACCAAAAAAATAAGTATTTTTAATATAAAATTCAGAACTAACGAGTAACTGTATCACAAATAATCATTCAAAATTAAAGAATATCTCAATATCACATATAATCAATCATAATATGTCAAAGAAAATAAACTACAACTAATAAGTTTATATACTTAGGATTTGAAGGGTATATTGGTAAATTGTCATTTAATTAAATGGGTCAGACAGGTCAAACGGGTTCCATGGAGTGGACACTAACCCAACCTGTTTATTAAATGGGTCAATCATGTTAACTCGAATATGATACTAACCCATTAAGCCTCAACCCATAACCTGCTAATTTCATGTCGGGTTCACAGGTCGTGTCTAATTTTGCTACCCCTATATCTAGGTGCAGAGCATTTGCTTGGGCTTTTTTTATTTTCAATTTTTAAAACTACTCAAAAAGCATTTTGGTTGGGCATTTTGTGTTTTCTATTTTAAAAATTACTTAAAAAACAGTTTGTAGACCACTTTTTAGGGAATTCTAAAATGATTTTGGGTGTTTTGAAAACTTTTCCCAAAACCACAATAGTGATTGCTCCTTCAAAACCCATCAAACCCATTTCACTCCTTCTTGGTGATTCTAGCGAAGAACAAAAGAAACAATTTCGGTGAAGAACTAGACAAAAGGCGATTTGTCAACTCCGATGTCTATTTGGACTCCACTAAGGTGTGATTCAGTGGTTTAGGTTGGTGGATCAGAGCTTTTCTTGATGGGTTTGTTGGTGATGAGTGGCTTCAAAGGGTGCAACTTGTGGGCAGTATGGGCTATGGTGGCTTGGAAAGTAACGTGGTTGATCAGTGCTAGCTGTAAATGAAGGGTGGTGGAGAATTTAAGGGGATTCAGCTGATTTGAAGGGGTTTTATAGATATATATATATATATATATATATATATATATATATATATATAAACACACACACACACACACACACGTATGTCTGTATGTATGTATGTATATACATATTCGGATAGGTAATAGAATTTTATTGTAAATGAAAAGGGCTACTCTATGTTCATGATGGTGAACACAAAGCACCTTGGAAAAGTACAAGTAAATTAATTAGAAAATCTAAGAGAAAGGTGGAAATCAGAAATTGAAGTACAATTAGTAAAACCCCATGTCCTAGACCAATCAAACAAGGGATGGAGCAACAAAGTCTTCAATTGATCAATAGGTATCTCAATTTCCTCAAAAGTGTGATTGTTTCTTTACTTCCACATTAACCATCACATAAGCCGACACCAAATTCCATAAATTTGAAGAATGTTTCCCAAACTAGTTGCGCCAACCAAAGAGAAGGGATGCTACCTTGTCCGGCAACATCCAATGAATCCCAAAGATCATAAATAATTTACTCCATAAAGCATGAGCCTCACAATGGATCAAAAGATGATTCATCATCTCTCCATTGCACTGACATAACCAACACCAATTGACTAGCAATAATTCCCTCTTGTTGAGGTTGTTAATTGTGAGAATCTTACATCATGCAGCTGACCACAAAAAGAATGACTCCCCATAGGGACCTTGGCATGCAAAATATTCTTCCATAAAAATGAGTGAGTATTAGTTCCACAGATGGCATTATAAAAAGAGCAAACATCGAAATTACCACGCTCGGTTAACTTCTGCAACTTATCATCCCCCACCCCCCAGGCAATTTTGTATAAATATGATCTAGGAATGAGAACATTGCCTACATCTCCCAATCATGAATATCCCAATGAAAACACAAATTACAACTTCTTAATGTCCCCTGCGATAGGGGTCTAACACATCAGAGGCTAAAGCACCCTTATTCGCTGAGCAATCAAATAGATCAAGGTATATATCCTTTATAGGAAGATGGTCACTCCAAGGATCATACCAAAACCGTATTTGATTGCACTCCCCAAGCACAAAAACCACACATAGGAAAAAATTATCCTAACCCGCTCTAATGCTTTGCCACAACCCACACCCGTGCGTACCTCTACTGACCCTTGTACACCATGCCCCTCTATCCTCACCGTATTTGGCTACAATGACCTGTCGCCACAAATGAGTGGCTTCATACCAAGACCGCCATAAGAATTTTCCAAGTAATGCTTGATCAAAGCTCCGAATCCTTGTAATCCCAAACCACCAAACTCAATGGGAGAGCATACCTTATCCCTTGTCACCAATGGGTAGTTGAATTTATCCTCCAAAGCTCCCCACAAGAAGTTCCTTAGATATTTTTTCGAATCTATCAACCTCAAACTTGGAAATAGTAAATAAAGATAGATAATATGTTGGTAGGCTTGATAATTTACTCTTTAAAAGGGTAGTTGGCCTCCCATAGACCTCCAGCCAACTAATTTTCACTCCATCTTATCTAATATAAGGTTCAAAATAGACTTTGCCTTGTAATGAGCTGCCAATGGCATCCCCAAGTAGGTCATTGGCAAGCTCTCTACTTTGCAGCATAAAATCTCAGTTAATGCATCCAAGTTGCCCATCTCTTCTACGGGGACTATTTCAGTCTTGTCCACATTAATTTTCAATCCCGTAATAGCTTCAAAACAAATTAACACCATTCTAATGTACAACAATTGCTCCCTAGACGCATCGCAGAATAAAATTGTGTAATCAACAAAAAGATGTGAGACACTCATCCCTGCAGGTGTTTTCACACCTGCTCAAAATTCTTAAATAAAACCTTCCTCCTCAGTTTTCTTGAGTATTCTACTCAGCATCTCCATAACCGTTGAAAAAGGAGAGGTGATAAGGGGTCTCCTTGCCTTGGGCCACGGAACTACTGAAGAATTTGGCTGGAGACCCATTTACTAAATCTGAAAATTTAACAATAGAGATACAAGCTTTCGTCCATTGTCTCTATCTCTCCCCAAATGCCATCCTCTCCATCAAGTAAAACAAAGATTTCCATTCCTGTGGTCATAAGCCTTTTCTATGTCAAGCTTGCACAACACACCTGGAATACGACTCTTCACTATACTGTCTAAGCATTCATTGGCAGTTAGAACTGAATTCAGAATCTGCCGGCCTCCTACAAATACATTCTTGGAAGTAGAGACTAATTTATCTAGAACAAGGCTGTTATGTACTTTGGGTGGTAATGGGCTTTTGTGAGTTAGCAGTGGCGGATTTTGTGGTTGGTGGAGTTTGGGGATTTGATGATGATGCAACCTTGTTGGATTTGGTTCTACGAGTGAGGTTTGGTTGTAGCTTGTGAGTTTCTGTGCTGCAACTTTTAGTATGGAAGCTGAGCTTTCTTTTAATTATAGACGATCGTTACAGTTTAAAGAGCACTGATTCGTGTCCAAAGGAAAAGAAATGGAGGTATAAGAAGAAAGAGAGGATTCGTAAGCTTGATTGTATGAAATGGCATCTTTCCAGGGACATGTTGCATAAATTAACTATACTTTCCCACCAGTAAAGATTAGAGGTATAAGATTTGGAGGACAATTGAGAATACTCTGTTTTCATGTTGATGAGTGAGGAGACTAGTTGGTGTGCATTTGACTGGCAGTTCAGGTCTCTTAGGTAGATTCCAATCTTATTATCACTCGTGTGTTTTGCATCTGGGGAGAAGAAGTCAGTTTGTGCTCGGTCTCACCTGAATGTTTCACACAAAGAATATCATGGTTTTGTTATTTGGTGGTATGAATTGGTGTCAAACAATTGGTTCAAGGGTCCTATGATCAGTCCTAAGAGTGTGTGTGTGTGGGTTTTTTTTTTTTTTTTTTTTTGTTTTTGTTTTATCCACCACCAATGGCACTTGTGCTTTTGTTGTTGGCAGCATTGGAGTGGAAGATTGAGGGGAGTGGGAACCTTTCCGGCCATGGCATCCTGCCATCAAGGCTTGCCCATGGCTTCTCCACCAGTCAAAGGGCTTGGTCAAACAGAGAACTTAGCTTAAAAAATATGATTTTTGTTTTTATGGTTTTCTAAAAATGTTTTTTGGGATGCATCTTTGTAAAGATTTTTCTTACTTTGAGAACGACTTAAGCAATTTTTTGTTTCAACTCAAGAACAGTTTTTAAAAAGTTTTTGAAACACTTATAAAAATATCTAACCAATCAAGCCCTTAATTTTTGTTGGTATCTGCTTGCTAGTGTCACCCTTTCACCCTTTTAGTGCCTTTGGTGGAATGGTGAATAATAAACCTATAGGTATCTTAATAACTAATTTTCCTCCATGTGATACAAGAAAATCTTTGCCAATTATCTTGCCTTTCCTCTTAAAATGTTATATAACACTGAGAAGATGTTGGAAGAGTTAAAAGTTCTATGCCAGCATAGTCTTTTTGATTAGTCTCGGTGTTGGGGTTTTACGGATTGTTCCTCTCTTTTAGAGTTTATGTTTTCTCTAAGAATAGCCTCTTGATTTCAGAAACTGAAGTTGTTTACCTATGGAAAAAAATTCTTTGGAAGATTAAAACTAAACTTTGAGATAGATTTTTAGGAGGTATATGTAACTTATTTATTCAGTTTCTATATCATGGTCACACTAACAGAAGATCTTTGGCGATATGGTTTAACATTTTCTTGCTGAGGGAGACCTAAGCAATGTGATTCCAATAAATGGTGAAGAGGACCTTAATTAGAAAACCACAAAGTTTCTTATGAACAAAAATTTGGTAATCTTTGCAATTTTTGAAATGGGTTTACATCTTACACCTTAGTCTAATTTATTTATTTATTTTTTAATTAATATGTTTGGAAGGTTTACTGTATGTTTACTAACAAGCGAGTTTTCTCCTTCCCCCCCAAACCTTTTTGGCTGTAAAGTTACTGAAGTAGTGGTATGAGCTTTTGAGAGACATGAAATTAGGCCTATAGTGCTACCTACAAGAGACTATCAACTATGATAGCAAACATCTTTAGGCAAGGATATCTGACAGGTTTTGGTTGAAGTTGGCTTTTAGATTTTTATAAAACGATCTCAGAAGTTATTTCTTGACTCCTATTGATTTCCAATTGAATTCTTAGCATTTTCTTGAGTCCTCTAAGATTAATTGATCAGTGGTTTAATTTACTATGGGTGTGTACTTGGGCATGCCATGCAAGTAAACATTGTTGGTTAAGGAGAGGCATTGTGGCTGTTTCTTGTTATGCCTTCTGTATTTTACTCTTAGCAGGCTTTCTAAACAGGTCAAGTTTTATTCAAATTGTTTTACTACTATCTTAATTTCTGTACATGGTGAATTTTTACGGTTGTTTGATCTTCCTTGTTCTAATGCTTTTGGTTTGCTATAGGTTGCTTTATTTGTTTCCATACCAAGCCCCATGGACAATGAATTGTATGAAGAGCAACAAGTCCCATCTGGTCTTCTCACTGGCATAAGTTTTAATATTTCAACTCAGACAGATACAGTAAGCACTTCTTCATGATTAATGCTATGTTGGTTGTTGATTTTCTGAGAACTAGGAAATATCCATTCTCATTTCTTTTTTTTGGGGTGATCCTTTGGTATACCAATATGTTCATTTTATTTTAAATGAATTTACTACTCATACATATAATATAAAGAAAACTCGTTCATTCTTTGTAGTCTGTGGATTGGATGCATCACTCATTCAAGTAGATTGAATGCCTTGCAAATTAGTAGCTGTCAGTACTAAATAAAATAAAATGGTGACTTATCTCCATTTTCATATGGTAGTTGGTTGGGTTAATTAATTAACCTGCCCAGCCCACATTTACCAGAGAACATTTGGATATAGGATAAATCTGAGGAATCAAAGATGAGTAAGGTTCAGATTTTAGTGAATTTATTAACTTGATGACACTTCATATGATTTTGATAGAACACGCAAATATATGTTTACTTAGGTGTAGTTGGTTGGAATGAAATAAATGGACATTTTAGCTTACTGGAGATTGTGGCCGCATTCTTGTTATTAATTTTCTTTTAATAAGTAAACTGAAAAAAAAAATAAAAAGCTTGCTGGAAATCGGGTCCACATCAACGTGTGCTTTTGATCACATAACCCTTTTAATAGTCATATGACCTATTTAATCACTAACATATGGTCACATGACTTGTTTGTGTGATGTGATTAAAAAGAAAACTTGGATAGTGGTGCAGACACTAGATGCACGCCACCAATTACATGATTGGACAATAGAGGCCCTCTACCCATTAGGCTTGATTTCGATTGGTTTATTAGACCTTATTGATTACGAGTTGAATTATTCTTGTAATTGATTACAAATTTTTTTCTTGATATGATATGGATCCATAGTTGACCCCAAATTTTTTGGAACTAAGGCTTTGTTGTTGTTGTTGATAAGGTGCAACTCAATAAGTTTTACTTAAAGGCTCCAAAAAACATTATTGAGTACCTTGATTTTGATGAATAAAATCTTGTGAGAGTTTCCATGGCTTGGTGGTGATTCCATACAATCTCTAGGTGGGAAGGTCAATGTACTTTAGACTTTGATTGAAAGGATGGAAAAGTGGGGGATAGAAAATGTCGGAAGCATTGACGTGATGACAAATGCCTTCAACCCAAAGTGGTATGTCGTGGGTTCGAGTCCATGAATCAACCTCTCCAAAAAAAATTGGGGGTTAAGGCTGCTTACCCTATCACCATTATCATACCCTGCAAAAGTGGGAACTCTGTGTATTGGGTACAAGTATTTATTGAAAAGTATGGGGAAAGAAATGATTTTTGTTTGGCCTCACATGTTTGGTTGGAGGGATAGAGAAGTAGAAGAGTGAAGCATGAAAAAGGAATATAACTTTCATTTGTTTGGTTGGGAGGAATTTTTTTATTGATAAATAATGAATTTTATTCTATCTAAAAAAGATCACCCAAGTATACAAATGGGAAAAATACAATCAATCATGCAAGTTACAATAATCAATCAAATCAGAAACAGAACATGGTGATAAAGAACCCACAACTGACATCCAATCCAATATGGTTTTAAAGAAAGACAGCTTAAGATCAGGCAAATTTCTTTTAGAATCCCCAAAGCTTTGGTCATTCCGCTCTTGCCTAATACACCATAGTCTTCAATCCTTGTTTACTTTTATTTCATATTAAGTGTCATTTATCAATTCCTCCTTTGGCTGTTCTTTTCGTAATGTGTGTTTCTGGATATGAAAATGATGCTTTTAACAAAGTATTTGTCCTATTAGCACATGGCATTGAATGATTGAAATAACTGATCATTCCTTTGGTTTATCTTTTAGGGGTTAGTTAGATGATGGTTTTAAACTACTAAGAAGCTTTTTTCCAAATCAAATGAAACTTTTTAACATTGTGATACTGTAACAGGAGAAGATGTCTGGTCTAGCAATTAATTCAGTCAGTGAGGTCACTGATCCTATGTTGGGACTCCCAAATCCGTCCTGTCAATGCTCGACATGTGGTGCCAAAGATTTAAAACACTGTGAAGGTGTAATGGGCATGTGATGCCAAAATTATGCCATGTAACTCCTTTTCCTTGTACTTTTACTTGAAATTGTACTGAACTATTGCTTTTATTGTCTTTTCAAGGTCATTTTGGGCATATTAAATTCCCATGCACTATACTCCACCCTTATTTTCTATCGGAAGTTGCAAAGATTTTGAATGAAATTTGTCCAGGATGTAAATCTATCAGGCGAGAACTATGGGTCAAGGTCAGGTACCTCACTCCTTGTGCTGAACAGTAGAACTGTTGTTTTGTTGTCTAAGTAAAAAATAAGTATGCTGTGTATTGCAGCTTACTGCTTGATTCATTTATATGATAGAGCATTGAATTACATTGGCTATCATGAAATTTTTTCCTATTTATTTATTATTTATCCTGAACTCATTTCTCAAATATCCTTGGTTTTTATTTATTATCATCATCAATTTTTTGTAAGACTAGTTTTTAATTTTAGTTGCTAAAAATAGCTGTATCAACAAACCTATTGGGCAGCAGAATTGGCTAGGGACCATGTCTCATGAAATGGAGGTTCTAAGTTCAAATCTCCCCCTTCCCCCCTTCCCCTTGGGGGATGTTATATGGTGTATCCGATACATGATATTGTTTTTCCTCTCCTTAGGTCTGAAACTCTTTATTTTATTTTTTATAAATAAAAAGCTGTATCAGCATTGACGTCAACATGAGAGCATCTTGTACAGATCTTTTGGGTTAAAACTGGTTTTGACTTTTTGTAAAAACTGCATCTCCCTTTTCTACTATTGTAATGAAATTGAATCATTTGTCTGATAGGGAATCCCTTTCTGTTTATTATGAAAAAAAGAAAAAGGGTACAACCTAAGAAGCACAGGAACGGGTATGGACCGTATGGTATGATATGATATGATATTTTATATGAAAATACTGCAATTCTTGAAAAACTAGGATATGATATGGGGAATGCATATATTAATTAAAATGATTTATATTTATATTTTTAAGACATTGTTAAGCATATATAATAACAACAATGGATAATAAAGTGAATCTAGGAGGTGCCAACTAGTTAAGCTATAAGTCTCTTAGTGACACACATGCAGTCCCAAAAGTATTGGGTACAAATACATATCAGATATGGATACTTGCAAAAATGAAGTATCCGTGCTTCCTAGAGTACAACTCAATTACGTTAGAAATATCCAAAAGGCCCCTTAACAAATTATGATCTAAAAAATTCAAATGGTTAGGATAATCGAATAGAGTGGAAAAGATTTAGCCTCCATCACTTTCAACCACACAAGTGATTTAGGAAAATACTATAGCTTATTGAGCGTAAGCTCATTAAAAATATTCCAAAATTATACATCATTTTAACTGTATAAAATTCTTTTATTTTGTACTGATCTATTGTGGACGATATATTTCTTTTATACAAGCTATCAATTACACATACACCACTTTTTTATGGATTGTACTGTGGAATATATTAATTAGCTAAATTGATGTTTCCTAGTTGTTGGCTTCTTGTTGATGGCGTTTTATGCTTGCCTAATCGTGCATGTAGCAGGGTGGAGATTTGGTATCTAGCCATAATCGGCCTAAGGGCTGCAAATATTGTGTTGTAAGTTTGTTATGCTCTTATTATCTTCTTTCTCTGGGAAAATTACATATTAAACCCTATAATTTCGGGGGTGTAATAAGTTAAACCCTAAAGTCTGAAAAAGTGGCAACTTAAACTTTATAGTTTCAAAAGTAACAAATTAAACCCTGAGATTTCAAAAAGTAACAAATTAAACCCTTGGTCCATATTAAATTCCAAACACAATGTTATTCCACTTAAATGGGTGAGATTTAATTTGTTACTTTTTGACAATTCAGGGTTTTATGTGTTACTTTTAAAACTATAGGGTTTAATTTGTTACAAACATAAATTATTGGGTTTAAAATGTAATTTTCCCTCTTTCTTTTTTCGCCTCTGTGATTTTAAAATCATGACTTCTGTAATAAATAGGGACATTCAATAGAGTGGTATCCAACAGTGAAATTTAAAGTTTCCTCTAAGGAACTCTTTAGGAGAAGTGCAATTATAGCGGAGGTAAATGAAAAGTTGCTAAAGCAGAAGAAAAGATTAAGGAGTTTGCCTGCTGATTTTTGGGATTTTATTCCAAAAGATGAACAGCAAGAAGAAAGTTGTTTGAAACCAAATAGAAGGGTTCTATCACATGCCCAGGTAACATTGCCTTCATATATAGATGTCTCAAATGTGCATCCTGTTTAGTCATTTGTATTAATGTAAATATGTATGCTTATTTGTTATTTCAAACTAGCATTTCCTGAATAGTTTTTTATTTATTTATTTTTTGCTTTGTCAATTCAATAATTACAATGAGGGAGGGGGTAATTGAATCCTGGACGTCTTTGTTGGAAACACCTGGAGGTGCTAGTTATGCTACAAGGTTCTTGGCAGCATTTCTTGAATGGTTATATTTGGAAACCATGGTCATTTCTTGATCATTTATCAAACTATGAAACTCATATACTTGCATAAACAGACAGATACACATGAGCTCATTTTTCTCTGGATGTGCATGTAACTTCCAGACAATTGTTTGTTCTCTTTTTCTCTTTCCCTGCTTCTCTATGGACATGAGAGTCTATTATCTCCAGATTTTATTCTCACCTAAAACAATTCAAGGGAAGGCTGTTTATTTTCCAAGTGATCCTCTGCTTTCTTATGATACATCCATAATCAATCTTGGATCTCCTGCAATTCATAACAAAAGCCCATTCATACAATAATTTTTGCATATCCTTCAATGCTCTAGCTCAAATTGCACCTCAAAATTAACTAGTTGTATCTGTAACATACTAATAGAACTAATAGAAAAAAGAAAGGGAAATGCTAATACATGCCTTTACAGCAATGGTTAATAATCCATTTAAAGAAAATTTTTATGGGAAAAGAAAAAAAAAAAACAATTAATGTTTTGACAATTTTTTCTATTTCCCATAAAAGTAGTATCAAAACTTTCCTAAAATGGATTGTTAACCATTTTCCTAAGGGCACCCGTTAGCATGACTCAAAAAGAAAGAAAGAAGAAGAAGAAGAAGAAGAAGATTAAATATAAGTTTAACTAATTCCCATGTCATCCAATTAGTCTGTGCTAGTTTAGGTTATGTTAGTAATAGTATGTCTAAAAATAGTAATCGTGGCCACTGACTTGCAGTTTTCTCTAGATTCATCCATATTTACTCATCCAACTCTTTAGAGGTGGAATCTACCCAATGATTTAATATCTCTCTTCCCTTTATTTTTTGATAGGTAAAAATAATATTATTGGAAAGAGACTACGTCATGAGAATAATATCTACATATGAATTGACTCTATGAAGGAGTGAATAGAGAACTAATGAAGGATGCTTGTATGTGAGAAGACTTGCACTCCACATCCTCAAAAATATGCCGATTTCGTTCCCTCCATTTAGTCCACATCAAACATAAAGGGATAACATTTCTGATATCCGAATTTGGTCCACGACCTCGCCACCCACATATTAAATCAAGAATGTTTTCCTGTAAAACCCACTGAACCCCAAACATCCTAAAAATAAAGCTCCATAACTCGAAAGCCATGTTACAATGAATCAAGAGGTGATCCACAATCTCCTTGCTACAATGGCACATACAATACCAACTCACCATTGAAAAGAATATCTTGATGAGATTCTCAGCAGTGAGAATCTTCCTTCGAGCCGCTGTCCACACAAGGAAAGAAACTCTTTGAGGGGCCTTGGGTCTCCATATGGTCTTCCAAGGAAAAAGCATAGGGGCTAAGCCTTGCAATTTCTCATAAAAAGATCGCATAGTGAACTCCCTATTACTCTTTAACTTCCATATCATCCTATCATTTTCCTCCCTAAGGGGAGTACGAGAGTCTAACAAATGGAAAAATGAAGCCACCTCATCAATCTCCCACCCCAAAGGGAGTACGATAGTCTAACAAATGGAATAATGAAGTCACCTCATCAATCTCCGAATTGTCAAAATTTCTTATGAATTCCACACGGCAATTCCTACTCCGCCCCTCTACCTGTCTCTTCAATAATGATTCCAAAGAAGCATTCTTATCCACGACAATTTCAAACAGTACAGGAAACATCAGTTTTAAAGGTTGATCCCCACATCAAATACCATGCCAAAATCGATTCAACTACCAGAACCCACAACAAACTGAATGCATGGTAAGAAATGATCCCCCTTCATTCTAATGCTCCTCCAGAACCCACAGCCATGAGTGCATCAAACAGGTTTCGATAACCATCCACCCCATTCCTCCCCGTTTTTCACAATATCAACCTGTCTCCAAAATTTTTCTCCTCCAACCCAAACCTCCATAGCCACTTTCCCAACAAAGATTGATTGAAAGTGTTAAGTTTTCAAATCCCCAACCCTCCATAAGCCAAAGGAGTGCATACCTTATCCCATCCCACCAAGTGGTGCTTGAACTCCTCTCAAAACCACCCCACAAAAAATTCCATTGTAACATCTCTATTCTATTTGCCACACTAGTGGGAATGATGAATAAAGATAAATAGTAGGTAGGCAAGCTTGAAAGCGTGCTCTTTAATAACATCAACCTTCCTCCTTTAGATAAGTACATCCTCTTCCAACCAAATAAATGACGTTCAAATTTCTCCAAAATAGGATCCCAAATTGCCATTGATTTAGATGAGGCCCCTAATGGCATTCCAAGATAAGTCATAGGCAAAGATCCCACCTTGCAATACAAAGGATCTGCCAGTTCATGTATATTCTCCACCTCACCCACCAGCGCCATCTCACTTTTTCCCAAATTAACTTGCAACCTGGTCACCGTCTCAAAACAAGTTAGTAACAGTTGTATATACAGTTGCGGCATCACACAAAAGAATGGTTTCATCAGCAAATAAAAGATGTGAGACAGACAAACCACCAGCAATAGAATTTCCCACCTTAAAACCTCTAATAAGTCTTTCCTCCATCTTCTGTAGCATTCTATTGAGAACTTAAATGACAAGGATGAAGAGCAAATGAGATAAAGGATCCCCTACCTTAGTCCCCTAGAAGAGCCAAAAAAACCAAAGGGAGACCTATTAACCAAACAGAAAATTGGACTGTGCTGATACATGTATGAATCCACCCTCTCCACTTTTCACAAAACCCCATCCTCTCCAATAAATAAAGAAGAAGCTCCCAATTAACATGGTCAAGAGCCTTTTCTATATCTAGCTTACAGACAATGCCAGGAATGTGACTTTTGATTTTGCTATCCAATCACTCATTGGCAATGAGCACTGAACCCAGAATTTGCCTTTCACCTACACATGCATTTTGTGGTGTAGAAATAATTTTATCCTGCACTCCTTTCAATCTGTTTGCTAACACCTTAGCCACAATTTTATGCACTTCCAATCAAATTGATAGGTCTAAAATCCCTACCGTTAATAGCATTATGTTTCTTTGTGATTAATGCTATAAATGGGAATTAAGGGATTTTTTCGAACTTACAATATTTATGAAATTCCTCAAAAAAAGCAAACACATCTGCTGCAACCACCCTCCAACAGTGCTGGAAAAAAGCCATGGTGATGCCATCTGCCCCTTGAAAATTCTTCACCAACTTAGTAATTTCCTCCTTCTCAAAAGGCGTTTAAAGCATGCGACATTCATCCTCCCCAATGCTAGCAAGATTAAGTCCATAAACCTTTGGATTCCATCCCTCTGTTTCTTGGTACAAGTTCTCCTAAATTGGCACAATCTGATCCCTCACTTACTCATTTTCTTCCTATACCATTCCACCTACTTCCAACACCCTCAGATGGTTATATTTCCTGTGAGAATTAGCCAACTTTGGAAAATATTTAGTATTATTATCCCCCTCTTTCGACAGAGTAGCTCTTGACTTATGTCTCCATGATATCTCTTTTAAGGAAATAAGGCAATCCAACTCGGATTTTACCTGCTCTATTTGTCGCCTCTCTTCCTGGGTAAGGCCATGCAAACATTCCTTTTCATCTAACTTCAACACTTCACCCAACAACCTCCTTTTATTAACCCCTACATTTCCAAACTCCATTTTATTCCATCGCTTAAGATCCTCTATAAGGGCTTTCAACTCCGAGTTCCTCTAAAAGAATACATGCTCAACATGTTTGAACTTTCTCCACAAAGCCTTCTGTTTTCAACCACATATTCTCAAATCTTAATGGACTTTTCCCTTGTGCCATGCCCCCAGCTTCAATCAAAATCGGACTATGATAAGAAAGGAGGCGTGGTAGAAGCCTCTGTGTCACATCAGGAAACTGTTCCTCCCAATCTCCTGAGATTAGAACCCTATCAATGCGGGACATAGAGGGTAGGTCTCCATGTGAACAGTCCCCCTTCCAATGGTAAGTCCAACAAATTAAGCTCTTCAATAAAATTAGAGAACTCAAAGATTGCAGGACTGAATCTGCTATGTCCCAATCTTTCATACGGGAATCTAACCACATTAAAATCCCCAAATAAGCACCAAGGTGTGCTCACATTAAAATCCTAAAGAGAGAATGAGATTAGAAGAGTTAATAAGTAATATAGAATAGTTAGTTACTATCCCTAGCATGCTAATCGCATTAACACGTGTGAATGATAAAAGCACAAACTAGAATTATTTGTTACGCATGGGGTATAGTAGAACCAATGAGACGAGGAGATGTGGGCCAATAAAATTAGCTCCATGGATATATAAACAATCTATTGTAATCTCTTTTCTAATCATTGAATGAAATTGCCAAATTATGGCTTAGACTTGATTGTCTTTTACTTGGAGGAAGAGGCTCCCTTGAAGAGGTCTCAATTGGACCAAAGAACCCTTGAAACCCTAACCCCTTAACCTATCATTTAAAGATTCCACTCGAAGTTCCTTAAGAACACATACCCACTCGTGTTACTAGCATAAAAGGTTGGGGGGGGTGGGGATTTGGGGAGGGGAGTTGATAGGAGTAGGTAATTAATGCACATTGCAGTAGCTTTTATGACAATCCCATTATGGATTAGGAAACTAGGCCTAAAACGACATTAACATATATGATACCTTTGCCACGGCACCTATACTATCTTTTCAAATCCTCGTTTTTTTTTTTTTTTTTTTTTACAGACCATTCTTTGTTCAGTTAGTTGATTTTATATTCAGAACTACTGAGCTGTTTGATTTGTTTTGTTCTAGTGGTTGTCACTGCTAGGCATACTTATTCTTATGCTAATCTTAATGTCCTATGATACTCCCTTTATTATGATGCCTTATTTCTGATTTTCAGGTCCGTTATTTGTTGAATGATGTCGATCTGAAGTTCATCGAAAAATTTGTTTTGAGGACCGATTCACTTTTTCTCAATTGTTTTCCTGTGACACCAAACTGTCATCGTGTGACTGAAATTACTCATGCATTTTCCAATGGACAGCGATTGATCTTTGTAAGAATTCTCTCATCCACTGCTCTCCTTGTATTGAAATGGACTCAAATCACATAATCTTGCAAGATTTATGGTTTTCTTATCTCATTTTCTTATTCTATCTGATTAATTGTTGTAGGATGAACGGACCAGGGCCTACAAGAAACTGGTTGATTTTAGAGGGATAGCTAATGAGTTGGGTTCTCGTGTTCTGGACTGCCTGAAAATTTCAAAGGCAAGCTGCACAGCCTCTATTTCTTCTAGTGTTTGACTTAGTGATTTTATAGATCATTATTTGTCTTTCTTATTTCTATACTTTTGATATGCAGTTATGCTCGGACAAGTCATCAAATAATGATTTGGCTTCTGCCCAACAAAAAAAAATTACAGATCCTTCCACCTCTTTCGGGTTGAGATATGTCAAAGATGTTGTTCTTGGGAAGCGAAGTGATCATTGTTTTCGAATGGTAGTAGTTGGTGATCCGTGTATCAAGCTCAGTGAAATTGGTATACCATGTCATATTGCAGAGAGGTTGCAAATTTCTGAGTGCTTGAACAGGTGGAACTTTGATAAGGTGAGTGATTGGGCTGGACTACATTTCTTTGAGAAGGGAGAAGTTTATGCTCGCAGAAAAGGTAGTCTGGTTCGTGTGCGTCGAATTACCGAACTTCAAATGGGGGACATAATTTATAGACCTCTGAGTGATGGGGATATTGTGTTGATTAATAGGCCTCCGTCCATACATCTGCACTCCCTTCTAGCATTATCTGTTAAGGTCCTACCAGTAACCTCAGCACTTTCTATAAACCCACTTTGTTGCTCCCCTCTTCGTGGGGATTTTGATGGTGATTGCCTTCACGGCTATGTTCCTCAATCAATTGATGCCAGGGTTGAACTTAGTGAGCTTGTTGCTATAGATAGGCAATTAATTAATGATCAGAATGGTAGGAACCTTCTTTCACTTAGTCAAGATAGTTTAACTGCTGCTCATTTGGTCATGGAGGATGGGGTTCTCCTGAACCTTTTCCAAATGCAGCAGCTGCAAATGTTCTGCCCACATCAACTTCTGTGGCCGGCAATTATGAAAGCTCCCTCGCTAAATAGTTTTGTTTGGACTGGCAAGCAATTATTTAGCATGCTTCTGCCCCCAGGCTTTGATTATGATTTTCCTTCAAATGGTGTTCTTGTTAGTGATGGAGAGCTCTTATCTTCTGAAGGATCTTTTTGGCTACGTGACAACAATAACAACCTTTTTCAGAGTCTTGTCAAACATTATCAGGGTAAAGTACTTGACTTCTTGTTTGCTGCTCAAGAAGTTCTTTGTGAGTGGTTGTCAATGCAGGGCTTGAGCGTTTCACTTTCAGACTTATACCTCACCTCTGACTCATACTCCCGGAAAAACATGATGGATGAAATCTTTTGTGGTTTACAAGAAGCAGAGCATATGTGTAATTTCAAACAGTTGATGGTAGATTCATGTTGGGATTTTCTTGTCGAAGTTGGTGAAGAGAAAGATGTTCCTGAAGTGGAACGATTGTGTTACGAGAAGCAAAAATGTGCTGCACTCAGTCAAGCCTCCGTTGATGCTTTCAAGTATGTGTTTCGGGATATTCAAAATTTAGTCTACAAATATGCAAGTAAGGACAACTCGTTGCTGGTTATGTTCAAGGCTGGAAGCAAGGGTAATTTGCTGAAATTGGTTCAGCATAGCATGTGTCTTGGTTTGCAACATTCACTGGTTCCACTATCCTTTAGAATCCCCCACCAGCTCTCATGTGCTGCTTGGAATAAGCAAAGGGCACATGATTCATTCCAGATGGCTGATGAGACTCCTGGGCGTCCTAAGTACATCCCATATGCTGTAATTGAAAATTCCTTTCTGACAGGCTTGAATCCTTTAGAATGTTTTGTTCATTCAGTCACAAGTCGGGATAGTTCCTTCAGTGACAATGCAGATCTCCCTGGGACTTTGAACCGACGGCTTATGTTCTTAATGCGTGATTTGTACACTGCATATGATGGAACAGTGAGAAATGCATATGGGAATCAACTTATTCAGTTCTCTTATAACATTAATAAGGACAAATATATTCCAAATAGCAGCGCTCATGATTTTGGTGAGAGTGTTGATGCCTATGATGCGGTAGGTGGTCAGCCTGTTGGTTCATTATCTGCTTCTGCCATTTCAGAAGCTGCATACAGTGCTTTGGATCAGCCAATCAGTCTACTTGAAACTTCTCCATTGCTGAATCTGAAGGTGCTCTCTCTCTCTCTCTCTTTCTCTCTTTCTCAACTGTTAAAATATGGTTTATTCATCATCTTGTTCTGGGGAAATATCTGATGTGACCTGCAATAGTATTGATCAGTCAATTGTTGATGCTGAATATTCAAGAATCATGTTTAATAATTTTGTGAAGTTATTATTATTTTTTTTTGGGATAAGTAATCGTATTTTATTAATTAAAAAATTACTTTTTGCTCACGGTGATGAGCACTTTGTAACCTAAAAGAATAACAAAAGAATTATTCAAAAAATTAAGTGATTCTTTGAAACCTAGAAGGGAATTGCTATTCATAGGACCCCATTCTTGGGACTAATCTACCAGAGTTCGAACCAGCAATGATTCCAGCTAGGCCTTTGATCTTTCTGTTTTTTCAAAAGTATGACCATTATGCTCCCACACAAATTCTGTCACCCAAATAACAGATTGGCTACTGTCCTTGGTAACACCCCTTGAATCCCAAAAGCACTAAATATTAGACTCCATAGACCATATGCTACATCAAAATGGATCAACAAATGATCTATTACCTCACCACCTGCAACACCACGTGATTTTAATGATGAATCTACTTTTAAATTTTTTAATAAATGTTAACCAAAACGTGCAGTTGACAGAATCTACTTTTATTAATGATTCTCCTCCCCCTTCCTGAAAGAAACGATTCACCTGAAGATGTCTCTCATGTATTATCTATTTGAACTAGATTTTACTATTTACATATTCAAAGAGGTCTCAATAGCGTTTCGCTACGTACTATATTTAAATGCTTAAATAAGCTAACATTGTGCTTATTTTTTGTTCTAAGTGCCTCAATTTAGTTTTTGCATATCTTTCATATTTTTTAAAAGATTTGAGTTTCTTGTTATTTTCACTCTGCCCTTAAATGTGTGGCAAAAGGATCAACCTTCTTAGTGTCATCTTTAATTATGTAGCTAAATTTGTGTCCGTTGTCTAGCTTAACAAATCTTTAAATCTGACTTGTAGTAGGGTGCCAAATTCTGCCTAACCTGAAAGATGGATTATATGGACCTGGTTGCATAAAATCATGCGCTTTCCGTTTTATTTTCATTAATCTCTATGAATATTCTATGAGCTATTATATATATATATATATATATATCAAGGAACATTCTGCTACTTGTAGGGTATCTCACATCACCAATAGACTGAAGAAAAAATGAGGTAACGAGTTTATGTGGAGTTGTTTCAGTCCAGCAGTGCATTCAGTGTGTTCCAGCCAGCAGCAGGCATTTTAGGTCTTGATTAGTTAGTAATATGTTGTTGTACTATAAGTGATAAGTAAGAGTGTTGATAAGCATAGGCACTTATAACTAAATTGTGAGCTGGCTGCAATAACAGATTTCTGTTAGAAAGTTAGTTACAAGCTGAAATCAGCCATGTGCTTCCTTAGTTGGGGTCCTAGCCTTGTAATTCATATATAAATACCTTCTCTTGTGTGTAATTCAGAAGATGATGAATAATACAATGTGTTTTGAAATCCAAGAAGTGTTTCTTGAAGAGTTGAAAGCCTAGTGCCATTGTTTCTAACCAACTTAGTTCTTCTATCACTTATAGTTGCTAGGACAGATTCTTGGTGCGTCACCCTTGGCCCTTTGTTCTACTAATTGAGGTCAATTAGAATGGCTTTGGAAGCAAGGGCTCATATGCAGACTTCCAGAGATTGTATCAGTAAGGAGACCTTATGATAGAATTCTGTTTATAACTTTTTCTTCCAAGAGAAGGGCTCTATTAACCTATTATCCTGATTGATAAATTTTGGGGCTAGGGGTTGATGGTCAGGTGTTTATCTGTTGTTGAATGATCTGTTTTGGAGCTCAAAAATTAAAAAGTGTTATCTATATAAAAGAAAGCGCCAAAATTACAAAACTGAAACCTATTATAATCAAGTGGTCCATAGTAAATGGAAAACACATACTTTAATGGAAGAGGCCATCAATATCAAGATATTAATGAAAATAAATCAGAAACCATGTGATTTTATTCCCTTACTGGGATCTTTCCCTGAGTTTCTTAATGTAATGTAAGAAACTCAAATAATGTGCTGCATACTACAGAATCAGTCATACAAAATTAGCTCATCTCATTCTATCAGGTTTTCTAATCACCCTACAAAAGCTGCGTACTAGGTTTATTTTCATGTATCATGCATTGCGGTTATCCAGATTCTACATGACTTGGTCACTGGTCAATGTAGCCAGGTGATCTAGTAGTGTGTTGTTTCTTTATTCAGTGGAAGTAGGGTGTGACCTGTCTATGGACTTTCATTATCTTGCTTCCTTGTTGGTCTGTATGCATTTTTGGATTAATAAATCCTCAAAATAGTGTGACATCATGTTTTAGTTGTTTAAATGCATCTAAAATTGTGTTGATCATCTCCTGTTGCATTGTGGAGAGGTGTCTAGGTTATGGGGTTTTGCTTTTAGATTGTTTGGTGTTACTTGGGTTCTACCCAAGAGGGTTATTAATTTATTGGCAGGTTGGAGAAATTGGTTTGGAAAGCACTCTTCAAATATTTGGAATTTGGTACCACATTGTGTAATGTGGATTATTTGGAGGGAGTTCAATAATCTCATATTTTAAGATTTGGTGCTTCCCGGGGACATGTTACTAGCTTTATTTGCCGGCACTTTGTTTGATTGGTCAAGGGCATGGGGTTTTACTTCTAGGGAATCCATTCCGCATTTTTTGATGGATTATTTTTGTCATAATATATATTTCTTTTCTATAAAAAAAAATTGTGTGTTTTGATAATTTTTGTAATTCTTTTGTGATATTGTACAGAATGTTCTGGAGTGTGGTACGAGAAAACGTAATGCTGACAGGACTTTGTCAGTATTTTTGTCCAATAAACTTGCAAGACGGAGGCATGGTTTTGAGTATGGGGCCTTAGAAGTTAAGAATCATTTGGAGCGGCTAATATTTTCAGATATTGTGTCTACTGTCATGATAATGTTAGTTTCCATTTCTCTCTTATTTGCTCATCTCCTGTTTTATGTTTTGTATTAATAATACTACTTTTTTGTTCTTTTAATATTAATTGATGTGATTCTGTGTATATTAGCTTTTCTCCACAGACTTGTAGCAAGACACATTTCAGTCCATGGGTTTGCCATTTTCATATATGCAAGGTAGTAAATTTGGAAATCCAAATCTTTTCTACTTTTATGCAAGTCCAAGATATGAAGAATAAATATATTTTCTTTCAGGAAATTGTGAAGAGAAGAGGATTAGAAGTGCATGCAATTATCAATTCCCTTGACAAGAAGTGTAACTCTTCAAGAAAGGAATTAAAATCAAATTGTGCTGACTTGCAAATAACAAGCAAGTAAGCTGCTTCTTTTGTGTGACTAAAAGATTTAATTATAGTTACCAATGAGGAATTTATATCAGGTTTTTTTTTTTTTTTCCTTTCAGCTTAGATTATTCTATCCAATGTTCCCAACTAATAATTTAGTTCCACATGTTTAATTCCAAACCGCAATAGCCTAAGATTTTGCCATGAGGTGAATTGCTTGAAAAGGAAATAGAATACTCTTTCATTTTGCCTTCCACCTTAACAAAACTTTTAATCATCTGTTGAATTATTTTTGGCATTTTCTTTTTAGCAAAAAATAATAGTAATAAGGTACTTTTTTTGTTGTTGATAATTATGTGTTTAACAAGGTACATGCATTCATGTCTAAGTATTAGTTTTTTTTATATGTGTACTAATCATTAATATTAGAAGGGAATTATATGATTCTTTTTATTTTTTATTTCTGCTCACAATAAGTTGGGAGGGAGAAAGGATTTAAATTTGGGTGAGACTAGGGTCTTGGTAATTTATATGATTATTTTTCTAAGATTTATATTAAAAAAAACTAGCATTCCTGCTCAAGTTTAGTTGCTTTTGCAACAATTGAAACAAAAACCAGAAAAACATAAAAGCAAATTTAATAATACGTGCAATAAAAAAAATTGAATATAATTATGCAGTTAAGTTGGTCAAAATAAGTAAATATTTGAGTTCATTCAAACAATATGTTCGTATACTAAATTATATCTATCATAATAATTTACCTTTGCTCTCTTTTTTATAACATGTAATAGTTTTAACTTATTCTCAAATATAATACTACCTAATAAATGTTATACGTGGACAATATTGTACTCAAGTATTGCACAGGACATCCACTAGTAAAATTATAAATTTGAACAGAATTTATTAGAACGAAATGCTGCATGGCTGTTTTATACTTTTACATGTAAAGCATATGGTAATAACTATACTGAGAGTAACATTAATGTGTCTCTACTATGGATCCTAGCAGAAAACATCCTTAAAATAACATGCCTAGAGGAAAGCCGTTTTGTTAGGTAGCTTTAGATGTCATGCATAAAAAATTTAGTGTTTCGTCATGGAATGTAGCCGCAGCACTCGCTCTGAATAACTCTCTTTATTAGGTCACTTTAGATGTCTCAAAGTGAATATTCAATCCTCTGCCTTTTCAAGATTTCTTTTTCATTTGTACTTCAAAGTTAACTTTATCTATAATAAATACATGTAAATATTTGGAAGTCTATATACCTGTACATATATATATATATATATATATATATGCGTGTGTGGGTGAAGCAGGGTCTCCAAATTGTGGTTGCACCCTATTGTGCACCGTTTCTCTTTTTTTTTTTTTTTTTTGAAGGTTTATAGAGATTTTGAGAATCAATTAATGTTCTCATTGATTAAGTTAGATTAACACAATCTTATCATAAAATTTTGACGCGAGTCATGCTAATTTGTAGATTTTAAAAATATACAGCTAATAATCATACAAATGATTGTTCTTGGATTGGGTCAAATTTTTCCATTGTAGATAATTACTTAACCATAACCCTAATTTTGAAGAAACAAGAATCGGAAAATGTTGGTTCGATGCATATTTCTTATTGTTACTTTATCCAATTCAAAATCAGAATATTATTTGGGTATTGACTTTTTAACTTTTGCTTATTATTTTCATGTACAAACAATTTGTTAAGCACTTAATGTTATTACCTTGAATAAAATTCATTAGTTATTTATTTTTGTTAAGCTTGAATAACATATAGTTAGAGACTAAATACATAAAACTATTTAAAAAAAAAATCTTGTGAAACGCACGAGCTACAAACTTGTTTTGGCACATACTACAGCTACTGTTTCATGGGTATATTTGGGGCAGTAATTCATTTTGGACTTTGTTGATTAAATGACAGGGACTGTTTTGAGACACAAAAGGAAGGTAATGATACAATTTGCATCACTGTTACAATAGCTGAAAATGACAAGAATTCCTTACAATTGGATACAGTTAGAGGTGTGATCATACCTTTCCTTCTTGGAACAATTATTAAAGGTTGGTAGTGCATATCTTATCTTGCTTCACTGTTCCATTGTTATAGATTAGACATATGCTTGATGTATTTATTGTTTTGCTAATTTGTCATTTTTCTTGATTTGATTTATTAATTCTTATTTCCACACTTTGTAAATGTTCTTTAGGATTCCCAGAGATCAAGAAGGTGGATATTTTATGGAATGATCGGTCTAAAGTATCAAGATTTCATCATGGTTCTTCTGGTGAACTCTACTTAAGAGTTATTATGTCAGGAGACTCTGTTAGAACAAATCTCTGGAGTTTACTTAAGAATTACTGTGTACAAATAATGGATATGGTCGATTGGTCACGTAGTCATCCAGATAATATTCATGATTTCTCTATGGCGTATGGAATAGATGCCGGATGGCAATATTTTCTCAATGTATGTTCTCTCTGCTAAGATTTTTTTTGTTTGGGATTGTTGCAAGGGTGTGGTATTGCATTTCAATCATGGAAATTGTCACTTATTTTTAACCATTGCTATGCCTTTACATGTGCAGAGTTTGGAGTCTGCGATATCTGATACTGGCAAGTCTATTCTTCCTCAGCATTTGCTTCTTGTCGCAGATAGTCTATCAGCTACAGGAGAGTTTGTTGCCTTGAATGCAAGAGGCATTGCAAAACAAAGAGAACATGCATCTGTCTCATCACCCTTCATGCAAGCATGCTTATCTGTTAGTTCTCCTACATGTTTGTCTTTATTTTGCATTGTCATGATTATTCATTATAAAGAGAATAATCTATAGCCATCTAATCCATACTTGTTATTTGGTTCTTTTGTGCAGAACCCTGGTGCTTGCTTTATTAAAGCTGCTAAGGCTGGAGCTGTGGACGGTCTCAAAGGAAATCTCGATGCATTGGCATGGGGAAATGTTCCTTCTACAGGGACGGGAGGCCACTTTGATATTATTTATTCTGCAAAGGTAGATATTATGTTGTTCTTGCTGGTGATCTGTCTAATAAATGTTGGAAAATCCTGTCTCCCTATAATGTAAAAACCTTGAAATTTTAAAGATCCCATCCAAATGCAGCATATCAGTGTATGGTTAACATATGAATGTGTGGAGACCCCATTATATTAATAATAGGTTTATCTTTCCTTTTCTTCGTCATTTTTCTTTCTTGCATTGTTTTTGGGGTGCTAAACAAGGACTTCATGAAGTACATTTGATAGAGTTGTGATGGATCTGGTTGACAAGCTTTGTTGAGATGAACTGAAGTTCAATACATTTGAACATTGGTTTCTGTCAACACATATTAAAATCAAGCTATTTTATTGTTTTCAAATTTCTTTCAGGTTTTATTACTAATCCCTCATGTTTGTCAGTTTTCATGTTCAATGATATATTTGATTCATTTTTTTTTTCTTTTAGAGGGGGGGGGGGGGGGGGGGGTGGCAGAGTTTTTTTTTCATAGCTCCATCTTGTCTTTTAATGATCTAATCATTTCAATTCCAATTATTATATATCAGGGACTTGAGCTTGCAAAGCCTGTAGATGTTTATAACATGCTGGGTAGCCAAATTAGTTCTGATAAGCAGAATGTGAAGATCAAAACACCTTTTGTTTGCAATAGTATGTCTGACAAATCTGGTACTCAGTTCATCTACAAGTATGGTGGTCTTGCAACAAAAGGACTTAAAAAGTTGGAAAGCATATCTAAATCCTTAAAAAGTCGTTTGACATCAAATGATATTCAGAATCTTTCCCATTCATTGAAGGTTATATTGCACAAGTAAGTCAAAACATCCGTATGATTCTCCTCTCTTTTAGCTTTGTTCATTTCATTGTATTCTGTCATACTACTTTAATTAGCTTCTTATTAATATTTTAGTCATAATTTGTTACTAATATATTACTCATAATTTTCCATTCTTTCCTTGCACTATGGGATTATAAACAAGAATGTTGTTTCTTGCTTTTCAAGTTATGGCATCAGCTCGTAAGACTCATACTGAAATGTGATTTTATTTCTTTAAAAAAATGTCTTTATATCAAATAAATGATATTTTAAGATTCAAGTAACTGAAGTTCTTAGGGTGTATTTATTTCCCTCAGCAAAGAGCATTAGGGTGTATTTAATATCAATATTTATTTGATCTAGAGGGAAGGAGTTCAATTTAAGCAAAAAAATCGTGAAAATAATAGTCCCTCCATCCCTAATTATTATTCCTCTATATTCCATTTTAGGTGTCCCAAAATGAAGTCCTCTTAGAATAGTCAACAATCCTAACTTATTGTTTAGGTGTTTATTTAATAAGTCAATACTCTTTCATTTGAGTTGAACTTAATAATGGTAGTTTTGGAAACTTGTACCGTTTTAAACAAAAAAATAATTACAAAAATATAAAACTAACTGTGAAGTTGACAAAATCAAACGGAAGGAGTTGATTGAACACTTTTGAAACTTATAGGATTGAATTGACTGAAAGCTAAGTTAGTGTGCTGAAATGAATTTTGGTGAAACTTAGAGGGTGACTTTTGCATTTTAGCCTAAAAATAATTTTCGAAAAAAAGTAATTTTATTTTATTTTATTAACAGTAAATTTTTAATGGAATTAGATTGAAGGCTTGAATTAAATAAATTTGAAACTTAGAGGACTCAATTAAACAAAAGTAAAGTTAGATATTTGAAATGCATTTCAGCCAAACTTGTTGCAATTTGCATTTTAGCCTAAAATAAAATATTTAAGAATTTTATTTTTAGAAGTACCCCAAACTGTTTCCACTTATCTTGGTTGGAACAGCGAAGAAGACATCGATGGTATTTCATCATTGCATATTGCGTGCAAAACGCAATTAAACTGTCAGCTTATTGTTTCCTTGGAATGATATATGTAAATTTGACCACAAAAACATTGCATCTGCTTCTTCAATAGTGACTTGTTTTGACTGAACCAACCCACCATTCTCATGTAAGTTTTGTACGTAAATTCATAAATGCACTCTTGCTTAAGTTGCAACTGTTCAATGCTATCAACCTCACTTCCATCATACAAACTGTTGGGGTGATAAACATCGGAGAGTTTTCTTGAATTATTAATATAACATATAGAGACATACTTTAACCCAAAAGGCTTAAACCCTATGGGTATGTTCTGAATTATGTTATATTAACCCCTCATTATTTTTATCATTATTCAATGTGAGACTTCACTAATACTTGTATACCCAACAATCTGCCCCTCACGTGTGAGTCTCTGCCTCTTTGTGAGCTATGAACAAGTCCTACTCACTTCCCTTTGTCTAATGAGTTTTTTTCTTCACTAGTGCATCATCCATGGGCCTTCATGTGTTAACTCTGGACGTCTTTTATCCACGATGGGAACCTTGAACCTCTCCATTGTATAGCACAATTGGCAATAATACTCTTTTGTTGGGCGCCTTTTTCAAGATCGTTTGTATGAGCTTTTTGGGCTTGCTTGGTGCAATATACCGTGGGACCCGCCTTGCTCCATTTGTGAAAGGGCTTCAAGTACACACACCCCCTTCCCGCTCCAACTACGAAAGGGACTTTGATAACCTTGCCACCTTTGCCCCACACCACCATGGGCTCTGATATCACTTGTTAGGGAGATAAACAGCTTGGGAGCTTCTTTGAATAATTAATATAACATATAGAGACATACTTTAACCCAAAAGGCCTAAGCCCAATAGGTATGTGCTTAATTATGTTATATTAACACTAATTCTTCTCATCATTATTTAATATTTAATGTGGGACTTCACTCACGTGTATACCCAGCACAAACAATTTTAGAAACATTGTTTTTCTTGATCCCAATCGTGTATTGGCTCTATTACCCATAATATTTTCATTATATCAAGCTGTAATAACAGACATGATAGATGTAGCTATGGCAACAATAATTTTCATAAATTATACTCCTCTTTAAGCGCATAACTAAATTACTCATCCCATTGGCCATTCCTGTTAAAGCATTCAAAGTAACAATAATAAGCATTGAATTTAAGTGGGTGGGAAAGTTTTAATTTTGTTAACTATGAAAGACAAGCTTCACCAAATTGGGTAAGGCACTAAGGCTATTATTAGGCTATCAAGAGTGAAAGCTAGCTGTTTACTGGTCTGTACCCCTAAAATGATAATAGAAAATATAGAGAATCCAAAAATATCAATTAATAACCTGGATACAAATCATTTTATAGTCATCCAACTAAACAAGATAGCTAAGAGGTGCAAAAACAAATACTTCTGTTCTTGTCGTAAATCAAGCATAGAAAGCATTTCAAGAATGATCTGTAACTGTGGCATTGTTGATATAAAGACACTATTATAGAGTTGCAAAATATGGGCTTCTTTTTGTATTCTTAGAAAGTGAACCCCCTCAAACCACATTAAAGGCACTATAAATCAAGTGACTGTATTTAAACTTTCAAGATAAAAATAGATTTAAACGGTTTCTTAGAAAGACAAAAGATATGCACATTCAGTGAGTGCTACTTCAGGTTTTTTGTGTTACTTTAGGAAAATGCTTGGATGCCATTGCCATTAGGACTGGTCTGTCATTGACATCAACAAAAAACATGCATTTGGTCAGTGAGGCATTTAGTCAAACAGTTCGTGTGCCTCACTCCGCCCGGTTTGGAGCATTGATCTACCCAACAATGCATTTGTTTACCATACAACAACTTTTCATTTGGAATCAGCGGTAGAAAACCTCCCATATGAATCATGAGGGTACTCACCCTGGACAACAACAGCATAATCATGTGCATTTAATTTCTCTGTACAAATTCAAGTATTTTAATGATGCTGCAGGTCCAGAGACGACACTCTCTACAAGAATTCTCTCTGTAAATATGACATATACATATAAAGAAGACAATGAATGTATATAGTGCCGTATGAAACACCACACAAGGGATTCAAACTTTAAGAAGTGGTCTTTGTAATCGTTTGAAAAAATATATATTGCTAAAGAATATAATCTATGCTAGGGTACACAACTATCAATTAATTAACCTGCCAACAAACCCAAAAAGGGCAAAGCCAAAGGCTTGGTGTAGCTGTTAATCAATTTAAGCAGAATTTAAACATCTGAAATGTTAGAACAAAGGATTTGGTTCAATACACAATATTACTATCAAGATAACTATAATAAAAAATAATCGATCTAGTTTAATCAAGTTTTCTGAGTATATTATGACATCTCCATTATAAAAATGCAGAACCCAAATAATCGATATAGAGGTAAAGAATGGACGCAGCCTAAGGCAGTAATCAATTCATACAGTAATCTAAAATATATAGTTGATAAAGGTTCCCTTGCCAACATGCAAGCTGAATGACATTCCACTCTAAATTTAACTGGTTTTGAATACCTTTGAATTGCTAAGAATATGCTAAACTGCCCAAGAAGTTATCTATTTGAATTTTGAACAATTATCTCAAAAATTGAGGGCATTATCAGAAACTGTAGCAGCAAGTTCTCTATTTGAATGATAATAGCTTTAGGGTGTGAATAGGTTTTCTAGCATGCATGTTAATGGTCGTACCTAATATTAATTTTAAATCACATTATTTTTAGGGCTTTCTTTTTCAACATTAATATGATACCTTGTTGAATGACTGTCCTCGTAGCTTTAGTGTGTTCATATGATTTTTTGAAAAGGGTGGGAGTTCCTGAAGGACTATTCCTGTTTTGGTTGTAGGTATCCCATTGATCACAGGTTAAATGAAAAAGACAAGTCAACTTTGATGATGGCTTTATATTTTCATCCTCGGAGGGATGAGAAGATTGGAATTGGTGCTCAAGACATAAAGGTATATAATTTTTTTTTTTTTTTGATAGGTAATATAAACCTTGAGTTTTGGAAATATTTCTGCTTCTTTGCCAACTGGTCCTTAACTAATTGGCATCTCCTCCTTCCATAAACAAGGGGTGGAGAATTAGCCATGGTTTCAATCCTGTGTGAGTGCCTTAACTGTACTTGTAACGGGCAAAAAAGAATTCTGTTTATTTATTTATATATATTCTATTTTATTTTATTTATATTACAGTTTGAAAAATTATTATTTTGTGTTGTTTAAATGGGTTTTTTAAGATCATTGGATTTTTTAAATGCCAAATGCCTTACATCTGGATTAAAATTGGGAGGGGATCCTTTCCCAAAGATCATCACGGGTAAATATATAAGCTTTTTCAACAGTGCTGGGTGTTCAAGTTTATACAGTGAATATTGTTCAGTGATGATTGATTACCTGGAATTGATATCCTTTTGTGCATAGATATTAAAGTTTGAAATCTGAGGTGGATGGGGTGGTTTATGAGGAGGAATCTGAGGTGGCTGCTCATGTGGTACAGTTTTATAAAACTTTGTATCAGGAGCCAAAGGGGTGGAGGCCTTTTGTGGAGGGTTTAGAGTTTGATAGTCTTGGAGATATGGAGAGGGTTTGTCTTGAAAGGAAGTTTGAGAGAGAGGAGATTTTTCAGGTTGTAAGAGACTTGGAAGGGAACAAAGCTCCAAGTCCGGATGGTTTTACCATGGCTTTTTATCATTATTTTTGGAGAATAGTGGAGAAAGATGTTTTAGCTGTCTTTGAAGAGTTTTTTCAACATTATTAGTTTGAAAATTTTCTTAATGCTACTTTCATCGCTTTAATTCCAAAAAAGAATGACGCCTTCAATATCAGAGATTTCCAGCCTATTAGCTTGGTGGGGAGTGTATAAAATATTGGCTAAGGTTTTGGCAAATCGTTTGAGAGTGGTTTTAGATCAGTTGATCTCTGAGTCTCAATCCTTGATTTGGTTCTTATTGTGAATGAATGTGTTGATAGTCGAGTGAAGAGTAGGGTTTTGGGGGTCATTTGTAAGCTAGATATTTAGAAAGCTTACGATCATGTGAATTGGGAGGCTCTCTTGGATTTGTTGAAGAGAATGGGCCATGGGGAGAAGTGGTGTAAGTGGATTTGCACTTGTATATCCACGGTTCAGTTCTTTGTGTTGATCAATCGGTCTCCAGCTGATTTTTTTGGTAGTTCTAGGGGATTGAGACAAGGGGATCTATTATCTCCCATGTTTTTGATTATGATGGAGATTTTCAGTAGAATGTTGAAACGAGTGGAGGGTGCTGGCTTACTCCGTGGTTTTAAAGCTGATGGTAGGAGGGGTGGTGGGGAATGTGTTTCACATCTCTTGTTTGTAGATGATACTAATCTGTTTTGTGATGTAGATGTGGTGCAAATCCTTCATCCTTCATGTTCGGCTGTTGTTACTTTGTTTTCAAACTGTTATAGGTTTGAAGGTCAATGTGTGGAAGAGTGAAATGGTTCCAATAGGGGAGGTAAATGATTTGCATGCCTTGGCTGAGATATTGGGTTGTAGGGTTGGAAGTTTGCCTATGTCTTATCTTGGCATGTTGTTGGGAGCCTCTCATAAGTCACCTTTAGTTTGGAATCCTATTCTAGAAAAAATTGAGCAAAAGGTGGCCAGGTGGAAAAAGCTGTATTTGTCTAGGGGCGTTGTTTGATGTTGCTCAAGAGTACGTTATCTAGTCTTCCTAAGATTACTTATTTTCTAGCGTTGTTCACCATTCCTACTCATGTGGCTAATAGAATTGAAAAGTTGCAAAGGGACTTTATGTGGGGTGATAGCAAGACTCATTTGGTAAGATGGGATAAAGTTTATGCTCCTATGGCCAACGATGGTTTAGGTATAAGGAGGGGGGTGGTAGCTTCAAAGTTTGGAGAAGAGTGGGGAGATAGACTTCTAAGTTGGGTAGGGGAGTTCATGGGTGTGGTTTATGGAGATGTATTCGAATGGGTTGGGAGGATTTTAGCAAAAATACTCAGTTTGTTGTTGGGATGGGGAATAGGGTGGTGTGGGGATCAACCTCTCAAACAGACTTTCCCGTGGCTGTATGGTATTGCTATTGCTACTGACAAGGAGGCCTCTGTAGAATCTTCGTTGACAAGGCTGGGGGCGGAGAAGAGAAGAAGTTGGGATGTTCGTTTCATTTAGGACTTTAATGATTGGGAGATAGATGAAGGGGCGAACTTTCTTTGTATCTTGGGAGCTAATATTCCTTTAATGGATGTTGGAGACCGGATGAGCTGGAAGTTGAATCCTAATGGGTATTTTGACATCCAGTTGTTTTATAACAAATGGCGAGATTTTCCCTTTGTTGTCTTTCCTTGGAAAGGTATTTGGAGAGTTAAGGTTCCTCGGCATGTTTCCTTTCTCGTTTGGTCTATAGCTTGGAATAAGATCCTCACGGGTGATAACCTGAGACGGGGTGGTTTTGATTTTGTGGACTGGTGCATTACGTGTTGTCGCTGTGGGGAGACGGTGGATCACTTACTACTTCATGGTGAGATGGCTCATCGGTTGTGGAGTTTTGTTTTTACATCTTTTGGAATTTTGCGGGTCATACCTAGAATGATTCTAGATCTGCTTTTTGGCTGGTGGAATTGGTTAGGGAAGCATTCGTCTAATATTTGGAATTTAGTTTTGTTGTGCTTACTATGGTGTCTTTGGAAGGAGCAGAATCAGCAGACTTTTGAGGACTTGGACTTGGATAGTTCCGAAGATCAGATGCTTCTTTTAGTGGAACTCTATTTGACTGATCTCGGGCATGGGGACTCACGACTAGTGCTCCTCTCCCTTCTTTTCTTATCTCTCTTCTCTTTTGTAATTGATTTGCTGCTTGTTTTTCTTTTGTTTCTTTTCTCTTTTTTCCTTTTCTTGTAAATTTTGGTTTGCTTTGTGCTTTTCATGTATAGGGCAGCCTTTTGAATATATTTCACTCTTACTTAAAATATATATATATATATATATATATTAAAGTTTGAAATCATTACTTGGAACTTAGATATAGAAATCATTAGCTAAAACGTTTTTCATATGGATTGCTTATTAAACAAAAAATAATAATAATCCCTTTTGTTGTTGGTGAAAATTTTCTGAAAACATTTTTGTACATTGCCTAATTTTCTGTTAGATTTGCAATAATAAGATGGATTAGTGGAAATAAGAATCAATAGCCAACCCCAAATAATTTGGTACTAAGATTTTGTTGTAGAAGTGGAATTGAGAATATGAAGTGAGATAAGGTTTGAAATAAAATGAGGAAATTTGTTTAATGATAAGGGTGGTGCCTTTTAATGAAAAGATGAGGGAGAGTTACTTGGGATGGTTTGTTCATGTTTAGAGGTGAACAATTAAGGGACAGTGAGAAAGATAGAGTTTATTCAAGTTGAGAGTACGAAAAAAAGGTAGAGGAAGATAAAAAATAACATTAATAGTAGTGAAAAAGGACATGTCAAGTAAGGAAGTAACGAGAGTATGACTCTAGATAGAATAGAATTGCGGAAAAGAATACATGTGGCTGATCGTGATTAGTCAGTTGAGGATCCATAGTCAACCCAAAATATTAGGATAAAGGCTTGGTTGTGATATAAATGATGTCAATGAGGACTTCTCTTGGTTTACAAATTCAATTATTTGGAGTTTGATCAGTTGTAATGGGAGACCATTTTAATGGAAAATAATACTAGGAAACCAAGGAGATTTCTTTACCTAATTCTTCCTTGTTTAGCAAAGTTCATTGCTATCACAATGAAAATTATTCTTTTGTATGTTTGAAGTGAATTGTAGAACCCAAAGTAGTGTTTCTACAATTTATTTGTATATTTGTGCCCAAAATACTTGCTAATTAAACTGTCACTATTTTTTGTGCGCTGAATTTCTATATTCATATAATTTGTTATGTTGAATCTTTTCCTTGGGACAGTTTCATAATGGTTCTTTCCCCCATCTTTTACAGGTTGGTTGCCACCCTAAATATCAGAATACGCGCTGCTTTGAAGTGGTAAGAATGGATGGGACAACGGAAGATTTTTCTTACCACAAGTGTGTCATTGGTGCCCTCGAGATCATTGATCCTCTAAGGGCGAAAAGTTATGAATCAAAGTGGGGGCGAAAAGCTACGAATCAAAATGGAGCATTTGCAGTAGACTCCCTAGAATAGGGTAAGGGAACAAAGTAGGGAAGGAAACCCAAAAAATACCCCACATCAGCTTACCTATCTCTTCCCTATTGTTTTCTATATCTGAGTAACACTGATAAAGAAAAGTGGGTGTTCTGAAAAGTGAGAAAAATAATAAAAAAATGAATGTAGAAATAATATTTAAAATGAAATAGGGTTTAGAAAAGGAAATCTGATGTGGGTGAAAAGGAAAAGTGGTTAGCTAAAATAGGAAAAGTAGGTTCTTATCCTAAAATTGGGAGAAAATTAGGTAAACTGATGTCAGTGCTCAAAATAGAACTGTCAAGCCAACCATATGCCTCTACATATTTCGAACTCCCAAGCATGTAAAGTGACTGACATTGGATTCGAGAACGATGTTTTAATGTTTAAGGTCTTCACATCAGACCATTAAACATGCAATCATGTCAACTTACCTTTGGAATGATCCTGATTTCCTGAAGCCCGCATTCTATCCTAGGAAATTGCAAGCAACTTTGGGTATTGGAGCTACCTACTAACTAGTGTAAATCAAATTTGCTCTTCTCTAACAATGGCTGGTGGATCATCTCAAAATAATAGTTTTGGAGCTTTCGTACCTTTTCAAAGCTGTATATTTCTCCTCCCCAAAAAAAATGCAGATATTGTGCACAAGAAGAGTACTAGTGGAGCAGTAAGTGCTTTGCTTTTTGTAGTCAACAGTATTTCCTTTTCTTTTTAATTTTTTTTTTTAACTACAATTGCAGTCCCTTACTCATGCTTCTTTTTGCTACTTCCACTATAACTTGTTTGCCTTACATCACGTCAGGCTAAAAAGCTGTAGTCGAAGCAGCAACGAGAAGCTTTGTAAAGGCCAATTTCAATTTCATGTTGTATCTATGATACATATGTACAATGCAAACATTCATATGAACAGCTGTTTTCATAAAATAGTTTTGGCATTTCAGCCTATATGGTGATCTGGTTAGTTTGCTATATCTCATTTCCAATGCCAATGATGTATCGGAAGTTATAGCTTTAGATTTATCCCATTTCCAATGCCAATATGTATAAGATTCTATGGAATTTTCAGATATAGTCAATCCTCTGATGATTGGTGCATGTGGAAAGCGTCTTGATGACACTTTAAATCATGTTTGTTTCTGTTAATGAGAATTCCTTATGATATTTTATTTGATGTCTCTAACCTGTTGTTCATCAAGTGGGTTGTAACATTATTATGCTTTGGTGGCATAACTTGTCTGATAGTTTGATAAATTCAAAGATTAATGGTGCTAGAAATAAGTCTGGATGATTTAAAATAATAATTAAGATTAAATCGAAGTCATTTTAAGAACAGCATACCATCCAGATTGCATCCGCTTAACACACACACACAATCGCTAGCATGTGGTTGTGTGATTTTTTCAATTTATAGTAATGCTACATATGACTCATAATCAATACATTCATATGCATATCCATACATATTTTCAGGTGTTACAAAGTTTGGAAATAAACACTCCAAGAAAAATACTTATCGAGTACAACCCGTCTTGTTGAGCTCGGACACCTCTCCTTTACTATGCCTCAATTTACTTGTGCATACATTTATACTTGTACAAAGACAAGTGCACATTCTCTAATTGGTCTCATAATTGTCTGGGTAATTAGAGTAATGTAATCATTAACAAGACTAGACTTGTCAAAACATAAATTTTTTTTTTAATTTAAAAAAAAGATCTTGATTCCTGGAAAAAAAATTGGGAACGGTAGGAATAGTACTCTTGTATTCACATAAGTAGCCTATTCTTACTGTGGAACCAACCTTATGTGAGTATAGAGATATTGCTCCCATTTCAGTTTACATGAGGTAATTTCTTCTGGTCTAAAGTGCAAGTTAACCTCTTTTTAAGTTTAGAGTAGTTACGATTTTGGTAGTTGATGTTTAAAAGTGCTGATTTTAATGTTTAATATCATTTTCGTCGTCGTCCTTCTATTTGTTTTGTGAATGGCGTGGCTATTATATATGTCGCTTGAACTCGAAACAATGAAATCGGAGTACACCTTTCATCTTTAAAGGTTACTTCACAATCTTTCTTCCCTTTGTTGACTGACAGTAAAAAGAAAAAACCAACATAAACTGAAAAGGACTAGCATAGGAATAGGATTGAACACCCCGTGTCCTCCTTGTTGGAACATTATAGTATGGGTGATGTGGTCAGTTAAGAATTGAAGGGGCACATGCTATACTAATGACAATGCAATACTAATGACAAAAGTGAGTGGTTAATATAATATAATTAAGTAAATTCACAAGCTTAAACTTTTGGATAAAATGATATCTTTATATGTTATATTAACTTCTTAATTAGTCTTTCTCCCAACAAGTGGTATCAAAGCCATGAGTGAGTGAATTTGCGCATGATAAAAGTTTTTCATTAAATAATAATAGTGAACAAGTGGTTAATATAATATAGTTAGATTTAAATATATTAGCTTAAATTTTGGGGGTAAAGTAGTTTTTTTATATTTTATATTAAACTTTGGGCTTTAAGTAGTTTTTCCATATTTTATATTAAACTTTGGGGTAAAGTAGTTTTCATATATTTTATATTGACTATGAGGGTAATGTGGAAGCCATTGAGGAAGAAAAGAAGAAGAGAGATGAGATGGGGGGGAAGGAAAAGAAATTATATTTTCTAACGTAGTTAAAGTAGTTTTTCCACTAGTATACCGTTAGTGATATTAGACCTGTTAGTACACTAGATTTTCCATGTTCTAACTTAACTAACTAATCTCTCAAAAAGTAGTTTTTCCACGACATACCTAGGGGTGGCAATTTTTACCCATATCCATGAACCCACCCATTACCCACCTTATTTGGATAAGTCTTAACCCAACCCATTTAATATTTGGGTTAAATGGGTAAAGACCCATTTGGTTATTTAATTAGATGGGTCTAAATGGATAAATCCACTAATACCCACTAAACCCATCTAAAATTCAAATAAACAACATAAAATCTAAATTTCTATAAAATGACCAAAATACCCCTGAAATCTAATAAATGACCAAAATACTCCAAAAATCCAAAAAATTACCAAAATACCTCCAAAACCCAAAAAATTACCAAAATACTCCAAAAACCTAAAAATTACCAAAATACCCCCCCAAAACCCAAAAAATGACCAAAATATCCCAAAAACCCAACAAATGACCAAAATACCTCCAAAAACCCAAAAAATGACCAAAATACCCCTGAAACCCAAAAAATGACCAAAATACTCTCAAAACCTAAAAAATGACCAAAATACCCCCAAAACCTAAAAAAATGAACAAAATACCCCCAAAATCTTAAAATTACCAAAATACCCTCAAAACCCAAAAAAATGACTAAAATACCCCCAAAACCTAAAAATTACCAAAATACCCCCAAAACCTAAAAAATGAACAAAATACCCCCAAAACCAAAAAATGACCAAAACACCCCCAAAACCTAAAAATTACCAAAAAATGACCAAAATACTCATCGAAACCTAAAAATGACCAAAATACCCTTAAAACCCAAAAAATGACCAAAATACCCCCAAAACCTAAAAATTACCAAAAAATGACCAAAATACTCACTGAAACCTAAAAATGACCAAAATACCCTCAAAACCCAAAAAATGACCAAAATACCCCAAAACCCCACAAAATGACCAAAATACCTCCAAAATCTCTAAAATGAGCAAAATACCCCCCAAAACCTCTAAAATGTCCAAAATATCTCCAAAACCCAAAAAGTGACCAAAATACCCCCGAAATCTTAAAATGACCAAAATACCCCCAAAATCTTAAAATAACCAAAATACTTCCAAAATCCAAAAAATTACCAAAATACCTCCAAAACCCAAAAATTGACCAAAATACCCCCGAAACCTAAAAAATGACTAAAATACCTCAGAAACATATAAAATGACTAAAATACCCCCAGAACTTGAAAAAATTACCAAATTACTCTGTAACCTAAATAATGACTGAAATACCTCCAAAACCCATAAAATTATCATAATACACCCTAAATTTAAAAAATGACCGAAATACCCTGAAACCTAAAAAGTGACTAAAATACCCCCCTTAAAACCTAAAAAATGACCAAAATACCCCCAAAACATAAAAAATGACCGAAATACACTCGAAACCTAATAATTACCAAAATACACCCTAAACCTAAAAAATTACCAAAATACCCCCTAAACCTAAAAAATGACTGAAATACCCCTGAAACCTAAAAAATTACCAAACTACCCTGAAACCTAAAAAATGATCAAAATACCCCAAGACCTAAAAAATGACTAAAATAACCCCAAAACCTAAAACAATGACTAAAATACCCTAAAAACCTAAAAAAATGATCGAAATACCCACAAAACCTAACAATTACCAAAATACACCCTAAACCTAAAAAATTACCAAAATACTCCCTAAACCTAAAAAATGACCAAAATACCTCCAAAACCTAAAAAATAACTGAAATACCCCCGAAACCTAAAAAAATTACGAAAATACCTTGAAACCTAAAAAATTATCGAAATACCCCCAAAACCTAAAAAATGACCAAAATAATCCCAAAACCTAAAAAAAATGATCAATAAAAACCTCTGAAACTCAAATTATGACCAAAATACCGCTAAACATGTAAGATGACCAAAATACACCAGAAACATCTAAAATTACCGAAATAGAGGTTTAGGGTATTTTGGATGTTTCGAGTATATTTTTGACAAATTAAAGGTTCTAAGAGTCTTTCAGTCATTCTATAGGTTTTGAGGGAATTTCAATAATTTTTTAGGTTTTGAGGAATTTTGGTAATTGTTTAGGTTTCGGGGTTATTTTGATCATCTTATAGATTCTAAGGGTATTTTAGTCATTTTTTAGGTTACGAGGGCATTTATGTCATCTTTTAGTTTTAGGGTTATTTCAATAATTTTTAGATTTTTGGGTTATTTCGGTAAATTTCTAGGGTTCAGAAGTATTTTGGTAATTTTTTAGGTTTCGGGGGTATTTTGGTCAATTTTAGGTTTTGAGAGTATTTTGGTCATTTCTTGGGTTTCGGGGGTATTTTCGTATTTTTTGAGTTTCAGGGGTATTTTGGTCATTTTCAGGTTTTGAGGGTATTTTGGTCATTTCTTGGGTTTCGGGGGTATTTTCGTATTTTTTGAGTTTCAGGGGTATTTTCATATTTTTTGAGTTTCGGGGGTATTTTGGTCTTTTTTTGGGTTTTGGGGGGAATTTGGTTAGTTTTAGGTTTCAGAGGTATTTTGGTCATTTTTAGATTTCGAGGGTATTTTGGTCATTTTTTGAGTTTCGGGGGTATTTTGGTCATTTTTTGGATTTTGGGGGGTATTTTGGTCATTTTTTAGGTTTTGGAAGTATTTTGGTCATTTTTAGGTTTCTAGGGTATTTTGGTCATTTTTTGGGTTTTGGGGGTATTTTGGTCATTTTTGGGTTTTGGAAGTATTTTGGTCATTTTTTGGGTTTTGGAAGTATTTTGGTCATTTTTTGAGTTTTGGGGGTATTCTGGTCATTTTTTGAGTTTTGGGGGTATTTTGGTAATTTTTTAGGTTTTGGGGGTATTTTGGTAATTTTTAGATTTTGGGGTATTTTGGTCATTTGTTGGGTTTTAGGGGTATTTTGGTCGTTTTTTGGGGTTCAGGGGGTATTTTGGTCATTTTTTAGGTTTTGGGAGGTATTTTGGTCATTTTTAGGTTTTTGGGGGTATTTCGGTCATTTTTGGGGTATTTTGGTCATTTTTTAGGTTTCAGGGGTATTTTGGTCATTTTTAGATTTCAGGGATATTTTAGTCATTTTTTGGGTTTTAGAGGGTATTTTGGTCATTTTAGAGATTTTGGAGATATTTTGGTCATTTTAGTGGTTTTTAAGCATATATGGTGATTTTAGAGATATCAAGGGTATTTTGGTCATTTTTGAGTTTCATGGGTATTTTGTTCATTTTAGAGATTTTGAGGATAATTTTGGATGTCCAAGAGTATATTGGTAATTTTGGAAGCGTAGGGAGTATTTATATCATTTTAGGTATTTAAGGGTATTTTGGTAATTTTGGAGGTCAATAGGGTATTCAAGTAGTTTTAGAGGTATTTGGGTCATATTGGGTTAAATGGGTGGGTTACTAATTAAATGGGTAGGGTTGGTAATGGATAATTAATTTATATATAAACGGGTCATAAATGGATAAATGGGTAATTACACACCCAACCCATTTATGACCCAACCCATTTATGACCCAACCCGCCCATTTGCCACCCCTAGACATACCTGCCTGCCTGAATTTGTTTGTTTATCATAATGCCAAAGAGAATATTTTTGCACATCCTTACCAAAGGTACATTTGTCGGCTGTCTGATCAATGCATCAAACCCATATGGGTCCCTGTCACTTACCTCCCATCTTATTTTGGGCCTACATGGAAACGATTATTTTAAATTTTTAATACTGGAAGCCGAAGATAGATTTGCAAGCTCAATGGAGTTAGGTTTAAGGCCACATGAGGCACCCATTATTATTATTATTATTTTTTAGAGAGTTTCAATCTATAGCGTCCGTTTCTTATGATACTCTTTATTATCAAAATAAGACACCAATTGGTTTTTGGTGTAGGTGATGATTGAATCTTAGATCTCTTATTCAACCATTAGAGATTTTACTAGTTCAACTAACTGGAACCCATATGCACTCATTATTTAGTTTATCATTTGAGACCACTTTTTCCCCTAATTGCTTCATTATAATCACCTCTCTCTCTCTCTCTCTCTCTCTCTCTCTCTCTATTAAATATAAAGTAAAAGGTTTTGGTTAGTGAGCATGCGAAACTGCGAACGTAACAAATACAGTAAAATCCATATTTTACTGCGAATGTAACAAATACAGTAAAATCCGTATTTTATCCTAATTTATGTTCTAACCTTCTTTTCATTGAACAATAATAGAGTTTCTAATTGCATAACAGAAAAATAGATATTTTATTATATTTGTCACGTTTATTACAAAATTCAGGAAGTGAATATGTTATTTTTGTAAGTCTTATGAGTCACTGTTATTACATTTATACCGCAAGACATGGTTGTGTAATTTTTATTATTATTATTATTTTTTTAAGTACGCACAACTAAGTCATATAGAAATTCAGCTAATTTGTTTATCCAAAGTTTACAAAATTTTGCATCTACAATCTACTCCTATATTTTTTTAAATAAAAAAAAAATTATATATCATATATATTATATTACAGTATGGAAGCTCAATCAAGAATCAAAATTAGATTCTAATTACACTTCAATTTCGTGCCAAATATCCTTAATTTCAATTTGCTCAATGATTCAACATCTAGTATCTTTAAATTTAAATGCACTTCACTTTATGCCAAGTCACAAGTGTCCTTCTAAATATACTCTAATTACGTCTAAATTATATTTAAATGTAAATTCATGCATTTTAACTTAGAAAATATTAAAAAATTCAAATTGAATTCATTATATTTATGTGTAATATTAAACATGTACAATTTGTTATTTATGGAGTAAAAATGCTATATTTGTGTGTGAGGATTTTTATTGTTGTTGTTGATAATTCGATAGTTACTACAATGAAAAATTGGAGACTTAAACTCTATTGGTTCTCCTAATTAACGAGAACAGACTATTCTACTGAGTTACAGTATTGAGCTATAAGGCTTTTAGCTTAATTGTACTTGTATATATACAATGATTGTAAATTAGTCATATATAATATATTTAAGTAAAAGAACAATTCAAATTCAAATTTAATCAAAATTAATTCTAATTATAGTCTAATTTTACATCAAATATCCAATTTATTTATTTAACTTTAATTTTGACAATATTCAGCACAAAAGACGGGTCCAAAATCTAGGTAAACCATCAAATCAATGTTTTTTTTTGTTGCTAATATCATTCCAAATGTATCATCCAACAATTATCACTATTTTATTTTATCAAGTTAGTAATCAATGAGTTTATAAAATTTTCAAGACATTTCAAGTTTCAATCCATTAGTAATTGCCAATTGGCATGTACGGTTCCAAAACGACAGCACGTACACTTAGAATTAAAATATGATTTCAAACCCACTTTCATGGAATACTTTTTTAACCTTAACTCAGAGAAAAATTGAAATCCATCAAATATCGAAATATCACCCAAAAATTGTAAAAGAAATAATTGTCAAAACTCAAATTTTAAACGTGATGAAAGGACAACTGCTATAGACCCACATTACATGAACAAGTTGTCAAGCCCTTCTCAATTTGTGGGCCACCATGTTTGAAATTATGACATCTTTCTGTGGTCCAACCTTTTGTTGTTTTTTTCGCAACTTTAATGAATAGCAATAGCCTCTTCTATCCACAGCACCACTTAAGTACAGATATGACCAGACGACATGTTCATGCATCCTAAACCCCATATCAAATCCTCAATAAGACACCAGCATTACATCCGTTAGGGTTTTTTTTTTTTTTTTTCCCAATCATAATTCATAATGTCCTGCATCTTAAATTGAGGTTTATTGGAGTTGCACTTGTTTAAGGCATGCATGGTGTTAGTTTTATTTATAACAATAACAGGCTATTATTAATTTATTATAATTGAAAGCTCGAAAATGTGTTGAAAACACACGAGCGGTTTAGACCCCCAAATTAAAATTACGGATTGGTTGATTTTACACTAACTTAATGATAAGTGCGGAATAGTGTAAACACAAGTGTATAAGCAATAACACTACTCTAATCCATATTTAAAGCAACACAGCAGTAAAAAATGAAATGAACAAGAGTAGGGAAGAAGGATGCAAACACAGATAACACCGAGACGTGTTATCGAAGAGGAAACCGAAGAACTCGGCGAAAAACCTCTCCGCCGCCCTCCAAGCGGAAATCGATCCACTAGACAATCAGTTGGGATACATGGATTAGCAAAAGACCCTCCAAGCCTAGTCTACCCGATGTACCTAAGTCCTCCAAGCTCCTACTCCAACAAGACTTCTCGGAACCGTGTCTTGTCCTAGTTATCCGGATCCCGCAACAAGCTCCATGTTACATCTGCCATTCAAGGCTCCTTCCAATACTTTCCAGCAGCACCAAAACGTCACTCAGCACTCTCAAAGGTGTGGTAAGTGTTTGGGCTATCAACTTCTCAAAGATATGGATAATGGAGAGGGAAGGGTTGAGGAGATACTACAAGCAATTGTATAGAGAAAGATGGGGAAGACAATCTCTAATTACCAATGTGTTTGGCTAGGGTTTTCTCTCTGAAGCATCCCTCAACAATTGTGGGTAATGATGGTATATATAGGATAGGTGCAGAAGGTGTGACTCAAAAAGTACAGGCTGGCAGAACAGCTTGTTTCGCGGGTGTCTCGCGGGAAGGCCTTACCCGCGAGATACTCGCGAGACACAGTTGTCTCCACTTGGCCTGACTCTTCGCATTCCAGCATATGCCTGGCACATGGTTCACTTCGCGGGATGCTAGGTCGCGAGATACCCGCGAGAATCCTTCAATTCTTCAAATGCTTGAGTCTTCAACACTCTTTCTATCACACAACCCTTACAACAAATCCCACAACAAATACAGGGTTTTAAACGATTGAACATAATTACAATCAAATTTTGGCACGGAATAAAAGCCAACAAAACATAGTTGTAAATTACAACTTTACAATCTCCCCCTTTGGCTATTCCGTGACAAAACCCTAAAACAGACTCTAGACTTAAACGTGAGTTTGGGAACAAAGGCAAAACTCACTCACACCTAATTCTAGATTCTGATAAGCTCTTGAACATATGAACAAGTATCTCCTGAAACACAACAACACAATAATATCATTGTATGTAGAAAACTTGAAATGCATATGGAGCAATAATAACAAGATCAAGCTAAATGAAATAGAAACACTAGATCATGGCAAGATCAAACAAGTAATCACTATACACAAGCAATTATTATGCTCATTCACACATGAAATGAACATCTGGATATGCAAGATGATAAGCTCATTTAAAAGAGAATCATTTGCAACTCCAACACTCCAACAAAACATAGTTGTAAATTACAACTTTACAATCTCCCCCTTTGGCTATTCCGTGACAAAACCCTAAAACAGACTCTAGACTTAAACGTGAGTTTGGGAACAAAGGCAAAACTCACTCACACCTAATTCTAGATTCTGATAAGCTCTTGAACATATGAACAAGTATCTCCTGAAACACAACAACACAATAATATCATTGTATGTAGAAAACTTGAAATGCATATGGAGCAATAATAACAAGATCAAGCTAAATGAAATAGAAACACTAGATCATGGCAAGATCAAACAAGTAATCACTATACACAAGCAATTATTATGCTCATTCACACATGAAATGAACATCTGGATATGCAAGATGATAAGCTCATTTAAAAGAGAATCATTTGCAACTCCAACACTCAACCAATGCGAAATACACGAAGTATTTGCATCTAGGAACAATCCTACTAGGGCACAAGAGTGTTCATCACTCAACCAATGCATAGAACGTATATGCATCTAGGAACAATCCTACTTGGGCACAAGAGTGTTCATCACTCAACCAATGCATAGAACGTATATGCATCTAGGAACAATCCTACTAGGGCACAAGAGTGATGTACTTGAAGTAAAATGCATGACATTGAACAACAAGCAAACATGCATAAAGGCTGCATAAGCATGGTATAGCAAATGCATGGCACAAACCACAAAGACCTACAAACTATGCATGAAACAAACCCTAAAAGCTTACATAAGCAACAAGGGTACAAAACAAAATGCCACAAAGCACATATGCCACAAAGCATAGAAATAAAACACAAAATACTACTGAGTATAATATGATTTAGACACAAAGTATCAAAGCTTTAAATCAAAAGACCAGGTAAAAGCAGTAAATAAACATAAACATAGATAAGATATGAAAACTAGACTTCTTGCTGCTGCTTCTCCCCCTATCACTACTCCCCCTGTCACTGACATCATCTCCCCCTTTTTGTCATGGAATAGCTAGTTGTCATTCTCTTCTAGCTTCCTTTGAATTTCATCCATCTGAGTTTCAAGAGAGGTTAATTGTTTATCAAGACGGGAGTGTTGGCAGTACATGATCTGAGTAAGTCCTGAAATTTTGGTGCTAAGATCTTGAAGGGCAACCATGATGGTGTCAAACTTTTCATCATAGGAATGAGAGGTAGAACTCGAGCTTCCTGCAGGAGCATGATGTTCTTGGTTGACATTCTTCTTGGTGTGGCTCATACTTGCTTGAAGAGTACGACCATTAATTGGACTTGGCTTAGGATAAGGGCGCTCATCAATAGAGGGACGCACCCCTTTGAGCTTTAAAATCCGAGAAATAAGACGACCAAAGGGAATGCAATTCCTTGAGGCAGTGCGGTTCACCGTTTTAGCCAAAATGTGGAAGATGTGGGAGCATACATCAATTTCCTCATCAGATACCAGATCATGAAGAAATAATGCTCGTCCAAGGTTAATAGAACCTGTGCTTGACAACGGATAGAGATTGTTGCACATGATCATTGACAGAAGCCTTAATTCTGGAGAAAGTGAGGCCACATTGATTGATGATCTGCTGGAAGAGAATTCCAAATTAGCTCCTAATGCTCTCCGAAGCGTGCCCTCAGATGGAACCAGCTCATCATATACAGGTGGGATCGGAAGTATGGGCCGATTGATGTGAAGAATTTCAGAAAGATAAACCGGAGTAATCGAGAACCGCTTTCCTCTAACCCAGCACTTGATCATTTCTCCTTCAACAACAGCATTTGCATAGAACTCTTTCACCATGTTCTCATATGCATCGTCAAGATCGGAGAGAAGAAAATTCCAGTCTTTTGTGGCGAACCAAGTGGGAATTTGTGTATCCAAAAGAGATGACTGATCAACAGCTCTTTCAACCAACAAAGGAGCATTTCGGAAGAGATTTTTATAGGATTCAAAAGCAACATGAGAGCGAAACAAGCTAGGATCAAAGATTCCAGTTGAAGCACGAGCTCTCTTTGTTCTCGGGGAATCTTCATCAACATCGATGATTGGTTCTTTTCCTTTGTTGCCGCCACCTTTCACAGCTGAAGTCTTGAACGGAGACATCTGTGCAAAAGAATACCCAAAAATACCAAGAAACACGTGCACAGCACACAAAACATAGCACAGAACTTGATTAGATTCAAGTTAGTTTAAAAACAAGGGTAGTGCCGTGTATGAGGATAAACATACACACAGTGCATAAAGCTAAGTAACTGGGCATGTGTGTGTAAGTGATATGCATGAGGTGTGTCTCAGTGTGCCTAGGTATGTGAAGAATGTGCAGAATGAGTAAAGTGTAAGAAACCCACACTCAATGACCAAATGGAGTGAAAATTGGACAAAGAAGTTAGAATCCACAGATTGAAATCACTTGATTTCAAATAGGCACAAAAATGTCATTCGGACATTTTATCGAACACTAAGCATGCACAAATTCAAATATGACATGAATAATGCATGAACATGGTGAAAACAGGCCTAAATACACTTTAAAACGCCACAAGGGGCCAACACAGAGGCACAAACAACAAATGGAACAAAACCCAATCAAAAGATTTGACAAAAATTTCACCCAATTTTGAAAACCAACCCAAATATGTGAAACTCCCAATTTTTCAAAACCCTAAACAGAAATCTGCAAAATCTAAGAGAATATATGAGAACAATGCTATAGAGAACATACCTTGAGAGAGAAAATGCAGGAAATATGCTTGATTTGGAAGGGTTTTGATGGAACAATGTATTTGGTCGAAAATGGTTATAAGGGAGGTTGAGTGAGGGAAGTTTTTGTGTTTTGAAAAACGGTCACATCAGTAATATAAAAACTGAAAACACGCGATTTTCGCGGGTGAGGGAGTAGCGACACAGTCGCGAGACAATCGCGAAATGGCCACTGAAGCACAAACTTTTCGCGAGAAGTTTTAAGTCGCGAAATAGTCGCGAAATTCTTTGTCTGATTTGGAGAAAAATCCAGTTTTTGCCCAACAGCATTTCACGAGAAGCTGTTGGTCGCGATACAGTCGCGAGACAGTCGCGAAATTCTCTGAGTGACAGGAAAGAAAAAAATATTTCCCTCAAACCTTTTCGCGGGAAGCTTCTAAGTCGGGAGCTTCTCGTGAAACAACCTCTGAACCAGTTTTTTGATGAAAAACACACAAAATGCATTTTGACCAAAAAGAAACACAAGAAAGAATAAAATCACTTTCAAAAACAAATAAAACTTACAAAAATCTTTTTGGATTTGATCAACAAGTTCATGGGCATACACATCACATTTGGACGTATACAATCACACAAATGAGATAAGCATTGATTGAATCAAAAACTTGTGTGTTGTGTGTGAGTATCACATGTGAAATAGTCCTTAGACCAGAGCAAAGCTTCAATGATCAATTCACACGAGTCATACACAACTGATACGAAATCACGTGGACTATCTCCATTATAGAAATGAGTATATATGACCTCCCACACATTGTAAACATAACTTAGAAGCTTTTCATTTGGCTTCTACATAAAGTATAACAATTGGTCCATTTTATTTTGTATGGACAAAACATCTCATTTTGAGACAGGTGCTTGAAATTTATGATATTTCAACATTGATGATAAGCCTTTGGCTTTTTAAGCACCATAAAATTTACATTAAGAGAGTCGCTTTCCCTTTTTCCTAGTCAAATACTAGTATGTGCGACAGGCTTTTGCAGCTCAATATCTCTTTTCATTTGGAGATTTACAATTGGTGAGCTCTTTTTACAAAAACATAAAAATAAAGTGGGAAGAGATATAGACACAAGTCTATGCAAATATCAAGACCAACAAGACTATTGACCAATCATTCATGACAAGCTTGAAGATCTATTTACAACAGTCACACATAGTTTTCAAGATTTCTTCCACATAGAAAAGAGTGCATACGGAACAAGCGAAGATCATAAATGCACTACGCCATAAGTACGAAGGTACTAGGCCAAACTCACATGAGATATGCACAAAACAAGTGATCAAACTTTTAGAGATTTTTCAATTTTTATGGGTTTTTGAATTTTTTGAAACACACCCAAAACAGAACAAGAAAAAGTAAGATCAACAAATAAATGTGGACCAAAACAGGAAACAGAAACATCTAAAACAGAATATGTGAAACCATAACAACAAATATGCAACCAAGAGTAGTGTAGGTTCACACAAGAGATAGAGTTCAAGGAATGATACTGACACCGATGGTCTTACGCAAAGATTCAAACTTCGGGCCATCGAGAGGTTTAGTGAATATGTCTGCCTTCTGATTGTCAGTGTTGATAAACTCCAAGTACACAGTCTTTTCGTCCACCAAGTCTCGAATGAAATGATACCGGATTTCGATATGCTTTGATTTCGAGTGTTGAACTGGATTTTTTGACAGATTTATGGCACTTGTATTATCACAATATACACACATCGTGTCTTGAGTGATTCCATAATCATGAAGGAGCTTCTTCATCCACAGTAATTGAGCACAAGCACTTGCAGCAGCAATGTATTCAGCTTCGGCTGTCGATAAAGAGACTGAATTTTGCTTTTTGCTCATCCATGACACCAAATTGTTTCCAAGATAAAAACACCCACCGGAAGTGCTCTTCCTATCATCAACACAACCGGCCCAATCAGCATCAGAATATCCGGCTAGGCATTCATTTGAATCTCTTGAGTACCAAATTCCATAATCAGATGTCCCATTTATGTATCGGATGATTCTTTTGACTGCTGTTAAATGTGTCTCTTTGGGGGCTGCCTGGAGTCGAGCACATACGCCTACACTGAAAGCAATGTTTGGTCTGTTAGCAGTGAGATATAAGAGACTGCCTATCATGCTCCGATAGAGTGTTGGATCCACTTCTACACCTGCAGCATCCCTACTTAGCTTTGACGAGGAGCTCATTGGGGTGGAGGTGTGCTTCTTGGAGTCTAGACCAAATCTTTTAACGAGATTTTTGGCGTACTTTTCTTGAGATATGAATATCCCATCTTTCCGTTGCTTCACTTGAAGTCCTAGGAAATAGGTTAGTTCCCCCACCATACTCATTTCAAACTCCTTTTTCATTTCTTCGGAGAATTCAAGAGCCAACTGATCAATTGTAGATCCAAACACAATGTCATCCACATATACCTGAGCAACCAGGAGAGACTTCTCATCTCTTTTTACAAACAACGTTCGATCAACTTGACCTCTTATGAATCCACGATCCAATAAGTATGTTGTGAGACGATCATACCATGCTCTTGGTGCTTGCTTTAACCCATATAATGCCTTTTTCAGCCTCAATACATGATCTGGAAAATGAGGATCTTGAAATCCCTTCGGTTGTTCAATGAATACTTCTTCAGTTAGAAACCCATTCAGAAATGCACTTTTCACATCCATTTGGTATAGTTTGAAATCCATAACACAAGCTATGGACAATAGAATTCGAATCGACTCTAGTCTTGCTACTGGTGCAAACGAATCATCAAAATCTATGCCTTCCACTTGAGTATACCCTTGAGCTACCAACCTGGACTTGTTTCGAACAACCTCACCGTCTTCATCAGTTTTGTTCTTGAAGATCCACTTGGTGCCGATCACGTGAGTATCTTTGGGCCTTGGAACCAATTCCCATACATCATTTCTAACAAACTGATGTAGCTCTTGATGCATAGACTCTATCCAGTTCTCATCACCAAGGGCTTCCTCTACCTTCTTAGGTTCGAATTGAGCAAGATAGCAATTACATGTCACATGATTTGCACTGTATTTTGGTCCTTTTCTCAACTGAAGTCCTTCATTGACATCACCAATGATGTTACTTGATGGATGATTGAGAATTACCCTTGATGACGGTCTCTTGGAGGTAGAAGTTTCTTTATCTCGAGAGATTGGAGGTTGAACTTCTGGAGGGGTAAGAGGACTAGGAGGCCCTTGTGTTGATCTAGTCTCCCTTCTTGGTATGGAGGGTGTGGTCTCTTTTTCCGATGATTCGTTCTCAATATCCTCAGCTTGTGACATGTTGTCTTCACCATCCCCCTTCTTAGGGTCAGATCCTTCACCCTCATCAACATTCCTTTCAGTTATGGTGTCATCGATAACCACATTTATTGACTCCATCACAGTCTTGGTGCGTTTGTTGAACACTCTATACGCTCGGCTGTTTGAAGAGTAGCCTAAAAAGATCCCTTCATCACTCTTAGCATCAAATTTTCCGGGGTTCTCTCTGTCATTAAGAATATAGCATTTGCTTCTAAATACTCGAAAGTATTTTACCTTCGGTTTCTTTTCTCTCCAGATTTCATAGGATGTCTTCTTCGTTCCAGCTCGGAAGTAGATCCTATTCCCAATATGACATGACGTATTCACCGCTTCGGCCCAAAATTTCTGTGGAAGGTTTTTGTTGAGTAACATTACTCGAGCCATTTCTTGAATTACTCGGTTCTTCCTTTCTACTACTCCATTTTGTTGTGGAGTCCTTGGGGCTGAGAATTCTTTCTTAATGCCTTGTTCATCGCAAAATGCTTCAAACTTTGCATTTTCAAACTCCTTCCCATGGTCATTTCTGATCTTGACAATAGGTACTCCCTTTTCATTAATCAATCTCTTGCACAATTTCTTCATCTTGTCACATGCCTCTGATTTTTCCCTAAGAAAGTCCACCCAAGAATACCTTGAGAAGTTGTCGACCACCACCATAATATACCGTTTTCCACCTATGCTTTCTGTTTTTGTTGGACCCATGAGATCCACGTGCAGTAACTCTAAAGGGCGAGAGGTTGCAATCACATTCACTTTCGGATGGCCTGACTTTGTCTGTTTTCCTAATTGACATGAACCACAAATATTCTTCTCAATTTTCCCAAACTTTGGTAAACCAATCACTGCTTCAAGCTTTGAGACTTTGGCCACTTGTTTATAATTGGCATGTCCAAGTCGTTGATGCCACAACTCCAAGAGATCTACCCGGGCACTCTGACATGCTATGCTTGGTTTGGGAATGACCCCATAACAGTTGTCGGTGGTTCTAAGACCCTTCAGAATTTTAACACCTTCTTCATTCAAGATTAGACATCCTTTCTTGGAGAATTGAACTAAGAAGTCATCATCACAGATTTGAGTAATACTCAGCAAGTTCACCTTTAATCCCTTAATATACAGCACGTCATTCAGCAGTGGCAGTCCAGGAATGTCCACCGTTCCCTTTCCAAGAACTTGTGAGTGACTACCATCTCCAAACGTCACAAAGCCATCTTCCTTCTCTTTAAGTGTTTTGAACAGAGACTTATCTCCAGTCATATGCTTTGAACAACTGCTGTCAAGATACCGTAAACATGAATTAAAAACTTTCAAAGCGGTATGAACAAAAAGACAAGCATGAGAGAGACACTCTTGACCCTCGAAGCAGGACTCTTTTTCTTTTATTTCGTTCAAGGATGAGTGAAGTTTTCCTCTTAGATGATCAAGTTCATCACACAAGTGTTTATTTCTTCTCTCATATTTATAGACTAAAGCCTTTGACTCACACAAGCTATTATGAATATCATGGTTTCTATGAACTAGTGATCTCAGCATGTGACAGAAAAGTTTAGCATGTTTCTTTGACTTAAAAAGCTCTAAAAACACATTACTAGAACAGTATTCAAAATTACTGATAGAGTCTTTATCACAAACATCTTTGCTTTCCTTCATGTTGCTTTTAACAAAGACACTTTCCAAACAACACCAAGGGGTCAAGGATCACACTTAGGTAATTAAACCTCAGCAAGTGTACTCGCTCTGATACCAATTGAAAGCTCGAAAATGTGTTGAAAACACACGAGCGATTTAGACCCCCAAATTAAAATTACGGCTTGGTTGATTTTACACTAACTTAATGATAAGTGCGGAATAGTGTAAACACAAGCGTATAAGCAATAACACTACTCTAATCTATATTTAAAGCAACACAGCAGTAAAAAATGAAATGAACAAGAGTAGGGAAGAAGGATGCAAACACAGATAACACCGAGACGTGTTATCGAAGAGGAAACCGAAGAACTCGGCGAAAAACCTCTCCGCCGCCCTCCAAGCGGAAATCGATCCACTAGACAATCAGTTGGGATACATGGATTAGCAAAAGACCCTCCAAGCCTAGTCTACCCGATGTACCTAAGCCCTCCAAGCTCCTACTCCAACAAGGCTTCTCGGAACCATGTCTTGTCCTAGTTATCCGGATCCCGCAACAAGCTACATGTTGCATCTGCCATTCAAGGCTCCTTCCAATGCTTCCCAGCAGCACCAAAACGTCACTCAGCACTCTCAAAGGTGTGGTAAGTGTTTGGGCTATCAACCTCTCAAAGATATGGATAATGGAGAGGGAAGGGTTGAGGAGATACCACAAGCAATTGTATAGAGAAAGATGGGGAAGACAATCTCTAATTACCAATGTGTTTGGCTAGGGTTTTCTCTCTGAAGCATCCCTCAACAATTGTGGGTAATGATGGTATATATAGGATAGGTGCAGAAGGTGTGACTCAAAAAGTACAGGCTGGCAGAACAGCTTGTCTTGCGGGTGTCTCGCGGGAAGGCCTTACCCGCGAGATACTCGCGAGACACAGTTGTCTCCACCTGGCCTGACTCTTCGCATTCCAGCATGTGCCTGGCACATGGTTCACTTCGCGGGATGCTAGGTCGCGAGATACCCGCGAGAATCCTTCAATTCTTCAAATGCTTGAGTCTTCAACACTCTTTCTATCACACAACCCTTACAACAAATCCCACAACAAATACAGGGTTTTAAATGATTGAACATAATTACAATCAAATTTTGGCACGGAATAAAAGCCAACAAAACATAGTTGTAAATTACAACTTTACAATAATAATTCACAGGAAAAAAAATAGTATCTTTTAATGTTCTACACAGAGTAGTGTTTCTTACCCAAAATATTTTACATAGGTTTACATTAGTTTGTGTACAATAAGTTTAATTTTATGAGTGGATTCCCGTTAACCAAAAAAGTCTCTTGTTATTGAATAAAGGATTTGAGGTTCAATTTTAGCCTATACCAAAAAACCAATTGATGTTTTGGTCTAATGATAAAGAGCGACTATTAAGACCAGATGCTGTAGGTTACTTGAAGCTATCTCTTAAAAAAAAAAAGTTTAACTCTATAGACGCATTCAAGACATGAACAGCCTATTTCAATTGGTGACAAGCACAAATTTGCCTGGAATTTTTCTCTGCCTTTCTTATTTATTTAGTTATTTCTTAGTAACCCTTCACCCTTATTTTTAAATCGGTCATGCGTAATTGTATGAGCCTGTCTATACAAGTTTTTTTTTTTTTTTTTTTTTGTTTTATTTTCTAGATAGCTACAATATACTACTAACTCTACCATTCAAACACTTTCTTCTTAAATCCCAAACACTTTGTGCATGGAAAGTGTGAAGCTACAAACCAGCTGTCTATATAACCTTTTTGTTTTTTTGATTTTTTGTTTTTTTGAGAAGAAACCTGTCTATGTAAGCTGATGCTACGTTATTTAGCTATTAAAAAAAAGAAAAAAGAAAGAGAAAAAAAAAAGATCAGATGCTACGCTCTCCATTTTATAATAGATGAAAGTTTGCTGGTATTCCAATAAGACAAAATAACATAATAATCTTCTAAAAATATTCTTAAGTTATTCATATTTTAAATTACTCTAAGAGCATCTCTAGGGAGCTAGCTAAACACAAGATGCTCTCTACTTTAGAGAGCAAACTCACAAAATAAGCTACTGTTCATGCTCCAAGGGACTAGCTGTATCCTGTTTTTTTTTTTGCTCATGAACAGTAGCTCATCAAACTTGATGAGATACTATTCAATCTTCAAATATTTTTTTTTTCTATTATAATAATCAGGTGTTGAATAAAAAAATGTTGAAAGATGTGTAGTTGTTGAAAAAAGAATAAATAATGAATGAAAAAATAATATTTAAATGAGATAGAGAATGAGATAGAGAGTCTATTGGAAAGTATATTTAAAAAGTGGGTAGGCAAAATCTAAATGTTACTGTTCATTCTTCAAACAGTACAAAAATTTGCCTAGTCTGCTGGAGACACTCTAAAGAATCTATACCCACGTCAGTTATTCATATTAGACATTTTTTGGAAGGTTGTTAAGTTCAATATTATAATATTTACTATAATTAATTATCTTTCATCTATTATTAGACAGAGGCAGTACTATTAAATATAATAAAATACATTAGTGAAAAACTTAAAACGTGATTTATTTATTATACCTAAATTGACTCTTGAGCCTAACCATACCTATCATACCTAATATGATATGATATGAACTTGACTGGGAGAGGTAGTGGTTCCAGATATTTTTCTGATATAGCGAGCTTCAGTTTGACAATTGACATTCACGATTCCATGATATGAACTCCAAGCAAAAAGTTGAGCCTCAATTAAAATCTTACCTTAAAGATTGGAAAGAGACTTGGCTATATGTGTGGTACTTTGAACTTTGTCTATTCTGCATAACTCACATGTTGAACTTGAGTGGGAGGTACCGGTTACTTTCTTCCTATAGAAACAAAGAGGTGGTTCGACTTTCATTTCACGTGAACCGGAAGGTTTTAAAACAGAGCAAGGATTACTGTTGTGTAGCCCATAAGTGTAAATTGACTGAGTAAGATATTTTAATTCATTTTGTTTATAATATGAAAGGTTCATTAAGTGAATTGGAATATTAAATTAGCAGTCCTTTCAACCGGTGAAATGAAGATTAGAAGAATCCTAATAAGCTTTAGTTGTTGGAAGGGGTGGGTACTGGGCAGTTAAGTCAAACTATGTGCATTCGGATATATATATATATATATATATATATATATATATATATATATATATATATATTTTTTTTTTCATTCTCTTTAAGGACAAAATTTAGTTGCAAACTTGCAGCAGAATAAGTTCCCCCAATAAAATTTGAACACATAATTGAATTACGTTTAATTTTCTTTTGGGAAATGATAAGTCCATAAAAATTATTAAGCTCGTCCATCTTAATGGACGATCATTGCGTCATTAGTAGGCCATCAAAGATAGATGAGTAACCGCCCAACACATTCAATAACGACCATCAAAAACCTTAAACTCTCTCATCAAGACAAAGAACGTTACAATTAGGGTAATAACCACCCTCATTTATGTCCAACAGCTACCTAAGTCACCTATAAAAGGGACAATATGTCCATTTGCTAAGGTACGTCAAAAGCTACAACAAAACACTATATAAATACGAGAAATATGGGTTGATACTAACTTAAGCATCGAAAGCTCCCCCACCGGGCACAACCCAATGGTCTCTTCGATCAGTCCCTCCTTTATTTTGTAGGTCCAACAAGATCGTCAAGAGCTCCGGATTGGACGAGTGACCCAACTGATGATTTTGGCATCATCAGTTTGGCGCCGTTTGTGGGAAGGGTGATTAGCCATCTAGCTCTTCTTGCAACAAAGGGTTCACTCAGTTCAATGGAGAATCATCAACACCAAAATACTAGATCTAGAGTACCCCATGGATGATACTCAATGATCATCTCTTTACTCTGCACATATCCATTTTTTCGATGAAGTTATCTAAATTTAAATTGGGGCCGCGATGAGAAAGATAGAGGTATTACCAAAACACCATCGTCATCAAAGCACGACTTGTCAACTATTCAAATGGATGATGATCCAAGGTCTCAAATATGTTGTCCTCTAATTTGAGGATTTGGTTGCAAGACGCCTCATATTATCTAGATAATAAATAAATAAAAAATCACTAAGATGCCGTCAACAATGAAAATATGACTTCTAGCTGCAACACATGATTGGATTGGTCGTTGACGACGTAAGAACTCCACAACCTGTGACCTTCAACTGGGGCAGACCTCAAAGGAATGATCCAGCTCCTGGGTCTTAAGGTAAGATGAGTTTCTTCTCATCCTGTTAAATGGTTTTAATTACCACATCTTGTTAAAAGATCTAGAAGACTAGAAGTCTAAAAACATAATAAACTCGTCTAAAACTTTAGAAACATAATAGAGGAGTTTACTCTATTAAGTATCCTTTTGTTAAAAGAAAAAAAGAAGTGATTGAAGGTGGTCATATAATTTTCAGCCACCCAAGTCAAATATGATGAAATTACCATAGGAGAACTTTCCTTTCTTTTTTGATAAGCAGAACTTTCCTTAGTTGCACCAGTTCTCCATTGTTTTTAGTTTGCATGAAAGGTGGAACCAAACTTCAATAGAACATTATTACCTTACCAAAATCGTTTTTGCCATGAGATAAGTTTTCATGATCTTCACAACTATGATTCCGACCAAGCTTGGCCTCTGATCCTTGATAGTTTTGTTGAATGGTTGAGAGAAAAGAGAAAGTAATTTTAGCACCTTTGGCCATCAGAAATCACTTCAGATAAATGGACTTTGCAAACTTTGAAGTAGGGATCATATCTAACAAACTATTTATACTGACAACATGTTGAAGTTTGTTTCTCATTCAAACTACAATTTGTGATCTATAGGTGCTTTAGAGGCTGTTTGGTTAGCTTGTTTCCGTAACTCAATTCTCTGTTTCCATAACTCAATTCTCAAAAATGGTGGGACCCATACAAAAAGTTTGTTTGGCTACATTATTTTTTGTTTTCATAACTGTGTTTTCAGTTCTCAATTCTCACATTTTTGAGTTATGAGTTGTGGAAACTGAAAATAACTTTTGGCTGTTTTCAATTTCCAATTCTCTGTTTTCAATGGCATACTTGTAAATAATATTTATAACCGGGTCCCACTGTCAGATTTTTGCTCCCCTTTTTTCTTCTTTTCTCTTTTTTTATCTTTTCCTTTTGTCCTTCACTGGTCCGGGTCTCCTTCTTCTTTTCACTTTCTGGGTTCTTTTCTATTCTCCTTTCTTTTCTTTTCTTTTCACGTTAGTTTCTGGGTTTGATTTTTTTTTTCTTTCCTTTTCCTGGGTTCGGTCTCCCCGGTGTTCATCCTTTTTTTTTTTTTTTTTTTTTTTTCCTTTTCCTGGGTTCGGTCTCCTCAGTGTAAACCACCACCACCTTCGCTGCTCTGCGTGGAGACGAGGACTTGAACCAGAGCTCGAAGTCCCGGCGCACCGATTACTGATTGCGTTGGCCAGTTTTCCACCTTCGCTGCTCGTCATTCGTAACAAGGATCGTTGGCTGGTTTTCCATTTTTTTTTTGTTAGAGAAATGATAACTGATTGCGTTCAATTTGGGCTTTTGGGTGTGTGGTGTGTGAAATGCTTACTGGGAAATCTCCTCGGTGTTCATACTCTTTTTTTTTTTTTTTTCTTTTTCCTTTTCCTGGGTTCGGTCTCCCCGGTATTCATCCTCCTTTTTTTTCTCCTTTTCCTGGGTTCGGTCTCCCCGGTGCTCTTCCCCTTTTTTTTTTTTTTTTTTTTTTTTTTTTTCACTGGGTTCGGTGATCTGAGTATTTTTTTTTCTTCCTTTCTTCTTTCACTGGTTCAGGTTTGTGGGTACTGGGTTTTCCTGGGTTCCTAACATCAACATCAATGGCCTGGGCAGATTTGAGTTTGCTTTTTTTTTTTTTTTTTTTTTTTTTTTTTTTTTCTTTTTTCATGATTGAGAAATCTAGGTTTGTTCTAGAATATATTTATGCATGTTTAATTTTTTTTCTGGATGAGAAATCTGAGATGAGAAAGGTGAAAAGGGAGAAAAATGAAAAATGAAAAAAGAATGAACTGAAGAACTGAGAAAGAAGAAAGAAAAATGGAGAAAAAAAAATCTGACCAAGTAACAGAGTTGGGGTCCATGAATAGTGTGAAAAATATTGAGTTATTGAAATAGAGTGATGGTGCCAAACAAGTGTATATTTTAGAGTGATGAGTGATGGGTGATGAGTGATGGGTGATGAGTGATGGAAATTGAGTGACGGAAATTGAGTGAGCAAAAAAAGCTGGCCAAACAGGCTCTTAGGCATTCTTATTTTATTCTTGAGCATTGCAGTACTGTTTTTGTAATGTCAATATTTTTACTTAGGTTTCCCCTTGCCCCCGTTGACTGGTCAATAATAATTTTTTTAATTAGACCTTACCAAAATTGTGATCTTAAATATAGGCACTAAAAAAAAAGAAAAAAGAAAAAGAAAAAGAAAATGTAGTGAATACCTTGATTGTTATAAACTGCACCAGTCAAACCGGTCTATTTGAGATCCTTGCCATTAAAGCCAAATATAATTATATATTATAGCCTAATTGATATCCTAATTATAGCCAAAAAAGGGTTTTACACCTTTACTACATTTCCTATTATAACACAAGGAGATCATTTTGTCTCTTTATAGCATTAAATAATTGGTATATTGATAGCATCTTGGTTGATATTCATATATTATATCATTAATTATGGCTTTTTATTTCACTACTTTTTCCTAATGCATCTTGCTAAGAATTTTTTTTTTAAAAAAAAAGTGAAATATTATTGCACTGCCAAAGATAATAAATCTTAATTTTTGATGTTAGAGAAAGTTTTTTTTTTTTGAGAAAGAAACTAATGGATTTTATTAATGAAATTCAACTACATCCAATTGTAAAATCGAAATAATATGTGATGGGACATCTTCCATCCATACTTGAAAATCTGGTATGCATAATGCATTTTTAGCCAGACTATGAGTAACCCCATTGTTGTTTCTCTTAATGTAAAAATACAACAATCTTACAAAATTGTTAGCAAACATTTTCACATCTTCAAACAGCAAACCCGTTGGTGATAAGCTACGCTCTTCTGACTTTAAATCTTGAGTCAGTCCAAGAGAATCACCTTTAAGGATAGTACTACGAAATCCTAACTCAAATGCAAATGATAATGCATTGAGGGCTGCCAGCGCCTCAATCATTTCAGCCTCGTATGCTAGAGGGATTTTTTGTGAGAAAGAAGCCAAAACAGCTCCATTACTCTCTCGTATTCCCACTCCAATACCAGACATCTTTGCTTCATCTAAGAGAAAATCCAATAAGCCTGGCTGGGCCAACCTAATCAGTATTAGGTAGGTGGAAGCCAATAATAATGAATATTCTATTTTTTCTATTACAACTGCACCTTGTGAAAATTGTCATGATTTATGTATGATTTGCGTATGTTTGGCAAAAATGTTATATATACATGTCCAAGAAAACTAATCTTGTAGCGGTCATCTATAAGATTGAAAACATTCACAAAAGAGATGTATAAAAATTAAAAGTTGACTACAAAACCACATATGGTGACGATGTGCGGTCTAGAGACGATGAACAGTTGTTAAAGAGAACTTGTCAAGAAGAACCTACCAAAGAGGAGATCAAAGATGAAAACATTCTCTTCAAACCGGTATATTGCTCGAAACCCATCAATTATATGGTCGGCTAAGGTTATGAATTTATGGTGCTTAAGTATTGCAATTAAGGACCATTTAAGGTAAAGACTCTCAACCTCTGTTATTTTTTATCAAATTTAAATATTTTAATTTTCGTTATTAAGGAAAGTAAAGTCAACTTTAATTGCTTTGCCAAATATCAAAATCTCGATTTTGACATTTAAAAGCATGGAACCATATTTTATTGGGCTTGAATTCCATTTAACAAGAGATGTCTAATTATTTCTCTGAATTTAAGGAGAAATCTTATAAGCATATAAATTTACACATAATGTACATGACCGACTATTTTAAATTTTCCCAATCATACATGCTACTTTGACTTTGAGAAAGAACATGTTTTTGAATTGTTACATGTTATCATACAATCTACTTTCATAATAGTATCAAGGTATGTGCATATGAGTTCATTAAAAAACAAAGACATAGCATGTTATACCAAAATGGTTTGGCAATGTTATGCATTGGGGTTTTGAATTTTCCTCCCGTATACTAGTCCAACATACTTTTACAATTGATGCATAAATCCCACCACATGATTTCATGAAATCTTTAGTGGTCTTTGTATGTTAAAGCATCATGCTTTCATCGAGCCACTACACTCCAGTGATCTATCTAAACTAAATTACACTTCATTTATATAAAAATCAATATTAACCCCCAACAAATTTTATGTATTTGTGATTAATATTATTTGTGAATTTCTTACTTGAAAAATGTTGCTTAAAGTCTAATACTTTGCATAGTAAAAGTACTAAACTATTCACTAGTGTAACTAGAATAGCTTGATATGCACTTATATCTTTCATTCTACTCATTTATTTTAAAGAGTAGCAATGTCTTTTTGAGACCACTCTATAATTTCATACATAATTTTCTGTCATGAACATTTTACCTCATTGCTATCCATACATTGGTCTATAAGTTTTTAAATTTTGTTCTAATAAATTAGACATGAAATTTTATTAAGATTTCCATTTGGGACTAAGATTAAGCCCAAAGGAAGAAAAATACAGGTACAAACCATGACAGGCCATTCTTTTGGTCATCATCTAACAACAAATGTACCTTTCATGTTTGAACGGGGAAAAACCTTTTGGATATATCTACATCTTCAAATAGCAGGAACAAAATATACCAACAATGCAACCCAGTTCTTGGTCCTTAAGGTCAGATTTAAACATTTCTTTTCCCTTTTAATTCTCCAAGTATTTGCAACAACGATTGAAGTCAAGTGTTAGGCATAATGACAAATATCATTATTTCCAAATAAAAAACTTAACTGTTTAAGAAATTTAAAATTGTTTACCATGATAAATATAATGACTGTTTATCATATTGGCAAATATCATTAAACACACCGAATTCCAACACTCTTGAAACACTTTACCAAGTGTTATTCAGTTGCATGAGAATAGGGTAATAGTTATGAAAATGATTGTTGGAAAGGCAAATTGCTAAATTACAAGATTAGTACAAACATGCACAATTGACACAAAAGGCTAGATAATTTCTTGCTAAAGTTAAAAGGCTTGACTAGTAATATTTGCTCTAGCTAGTGTGTCCTATTTTAGACTTTTGATCTCTAGCCGATCAAATGATCTTAAGTTCGTCCATTTCTTTTGCTGTTCTACTATCGCCAAAACAAAGAAAAAAGTGGAAATGGTTGAATTACCTATAGAGCATGCGCTTCATACATAAAAAGAAATTCCAAATTTTCTAAGGGGATGTCATAATTTGATGAAGAAAAACTCTCAAAAAGAAAATATAGATATAGCTAAAAGTTGTGAAAATTCCATCTACATCATAAATGCCGAGTTTAACTCCCGTAAATTATGGGTTGTACAAATCCAACAAAGAAGAGCTCTATAAGTAAGAGTTCAATGACGAAGAGATCATCAAGAAGACTACAACAATGAAAAGACCGAGGCATGTACAAAATAGTATTGAGATTTAAGGTCTTCTATTGAGGTAACTCATTTCTTTCTTTCTTTTTTATCCATGAGATCATTTTATTGAAACTAAATAACAAACTTGTATGATTATTACAAATGTGTATGTAGAACATGTTGAAAATATTGCTATAAAATTGTTACAATTATCACAATCAATATGACTATATTATTAGTAGCACATGTTTCATCGTCATGAATTTGAGAAGTTCTATTAATTTTCCTACACTTAAAATGCTTGATGATCGTGTTCACAATATGCTCATGAATTTAAGTCTCAATAAATTTCCGCTATCTCCATCAACTCACTAAAATCTTCTTAAATTGCTTTAAAAATCATATACGGTGCAAGCACCTAACAAAGACCAGTTTAAAGAAGCATATAGTCAAATAGCTTCAATTTTTATACTTCTTTATGATTCATGTAGAATGCACTTCGTCTTGTATAGCATGCAATTGCATATTTGTACATTGTCATGCAGCTAGCACTATTGAAGTTGTTAGGTTCTAAAGTCTTAGGATTTTATGTATTTAGAACTCTAATTTGTAATGTTGGCAAACCATGATCAAAACAAGTATTTAGTCTTGTTTAGGCTTGCTCAAAGTTGGTTTATTATTGTAAAGTTGGAATCGAGTGGCTGCAGAAGTACTTGGGACTTTCGGCCTGGCTCGATCGATCAAAGGACAGGCTCGATCGATCGAAAATCGCACAGGATGATTTTTCTGCAGAATTTCCAACTTAGCCCTACTTCATTAAACGTTTAGGGTTTTATGTTTTTACCCTAGGTATATAAACAAAACCCTAGCCACGTTTTTGGAGGTTGTCCATATTGTATTGTTGCTCATACATTGCTGTTTTGTGTGAATCTCTTGTGAGATCTTTGAGGAGTTTTCCTTTACACAAAACTTAGGGTTTTCAAGGTAGAGATGATTTCAACATCTTGAAGATCATTATAGTTGCAACCATTGGAACTTAAAGAAAAACAAGCGGGGAGCTTGTAGCTGATTGAGGAATTCAAGAAAGAAGGAGTCCGTGGATTCGGAGCTTGCACGTGGTCGTTTCAGTAAGTTCTACTAGTGGGTAGCATTAGGAAGTCGAGCGGGGAGCTTGTAGTCCTTTTGTAAGAACTTCAATTCTTTCATAGTGAATTCTGTTTTGCCTTGAGGATCGGTGGGTCAAATCCTCCCCAGGTTTTTACCGTGTGATTTTCTGGGTGATCATATCATTGTGTTCTTTATTATTTCCACTGCTTTATATGTTTTATATACATGATATGATTATTTGATTGTTTTAACCTAGAATTGTTTAATTTGACTAAGTAACAACTTGGCTAATTAATCTAGGCTACGCAATCTGGTTGTTTTTTAAGGGGTCTAAAATCGTTCAGAAGTAACTTAAGCATACAATTAAAGAAGGAAGAGGAAATTGCTATTACAAACGGCAATGACCACAGTCATCAAAGCGCACCAAAAAAAAAAAAAGTTCGAATCGTGATAGACCATTCCTTTAGTCGTCAACAAACTAGAATTGTACTTTTCACGTTTGAACGGAGGCAAAAACGTGGCCTAGTTTCTACGCCTTCAAAAAATTGAAGCAAAAGAGATCTAGACCTTAGACATGAAGTATCATGTTGAGCTAAAAAAAAAAAAAAAAAAATCTTGAAAAGAGAAGAGCTCGTCATCTTAAAAAGGGAAGAGCTTGTCAAGAAGATCCCGGCAATAAAAAAATTGAGGTATGTGGCAAAATAATATCGTCATTTAAGGTAACACATTTATCTCTGTCTCTTTTATATTCGTCTATTAAAATTTACACCTAGTAAGGTGTCATGCAAAAATGTATGCATTACTAGACAGATCACAAAAGAGGTAAAACTCTAGGATTACAAGGAAATAAGAAAAAAAGTCCACCTAGACTATTGGTAACTTATTATTCATATATGAATTGTTCTAAAAATTCTTGTTTAATCAAGTCTTGGCAAGTGCATGTGCTACTTAATACAGATATCAACATGGCCTCAAGAAGGTCCAAAATGACATAGCGTCAAGAAATTTTTCCAGTAACAAGTGACGAGATTCCTTAAATGGATGTAAGTCACCAAAAAATGGCTAAGTGATAAGATTCCGCCAGGATGGATGTAAGTCACTGACGAAGCCTAAGTGACAAGATTCCTTAAATGGATGTAAGTCACCAAAAAATGGCTAAGTGATAAGATTCCGCCAAGACGGATGCAAATCATTGACGAAGCTTAAGCGACAAGATTCCTTAAATGGATGTAAGTCACCCAAAGATGGCTAAGTGATAACATTCCGTCAAGACGGATGTAAATCACTGACGAAGCCTAAGTGACAAGATTCCTTAAATGGATGTAAGTCACCAAGAAATGGCTAAGTGATAAGATTCCGCCAAGACGGATGTAAATCACTGACGAAACCTAAGTGACAAGATTCCTTAAATGGATGTAAATCACCAAAAAATGGCTAAGTGATAAGATTCCGCCAAGATGAATGTAAATCGCTAACGAAGCCTAAGTGACAACATTCCTTAAATGGATGTAAGTCACCAAAAAAAAAAAAGGGACAAGATCCCACTAGACCGATGTAAATTGCTGACGAAGTCTAAATGATAAAACTCCGTAACTGGATGTAAGTCACCGAAAAGTGGCTAAGTAACCAAATACCCTTAGATGAGTGTAAGCACAAACGCAAGTCACACGTAAATCAAGAATATCAAACGTGACAACCAGAAAATGAATAAAAGAAGAAACATCGAAGTGATCAAAAATGGTCGTCCAAAGAAATCACCTCGCTCTTCAGCAGTGATAAAAAATGGTTATCCAAAGAAATCACCTCGCTCTTCAACAATGATAAAAAATGGTCGTTCAAATAAATCACCTTACCTTTCAGCAGTGCTAAAAAATGATCATCCAAAGAAATTAGCTCACTTTCAAGATCAAGCTATGATCCATTGAATGTCTGAAAAGACCTTCAAAAGGCAGATACTAAGAAGTCGTCACAAAAATACTACCATTCCTGAAGAAGAAAGTAGTTGAAGATAAAGAAGTCTGAATCTAAACAAGTCAAGAATATTCCCAAAACCTGACTAACACAAAGCAAAATCAGACTTGGGAATAGGGGGCAACTGATGAGTCCATAAAAATTATTAAGGTCGTCCATCTTAATGGACGATCATTGCGTCATTAGTAGGCCATCAAAGATAGATGAGTAACCGCCCAACACATTCAATAACGACCATCAAAGGCCTTAAACTCTCTCATTAAGACAAAGAACGTTACAATTAGGGTAATAACCACCCTCATTTATGTCCAACAGTTACCTAAGTCACCTATAAAAAGGACAATATGTCCATTTGCTAAGGTACGTCAAAAGCTACAACAAAACACTATATAAATACGAGAAATATGGGTTGATACTAACTTAAGCATCGAAAGCTTTCCCACCGGGCACAACCCAATGGTCTCTTCGATCAGTCCTTCCTTTATTTTGCAGGTCCTACAAGATCGTCAAGAGCTCTGGATTGGACGAGTGACCCAACTGACGATTTTGGCATCATCAAGAAAAATAATACTAATCTAAAAACTTGTTTGTTTATTTCTAGAAATTAGATTATGTGGGTTCCAGTTAGTTCAACTGATAAAGTTTCTAATAGTTGAATAAGAGATCTGGGGTTCAATTTCCATCAACAGTAAAAACTAATTTGTATCTTGGTATGATTATAAAGAGCTATCATTATTCATTAGAAGCAGACACCATAACAATTTGGAAAATATCTTTGTCATTGCAATTATTATTACTATTAGATTGCTATTATTAATATTTAGGGTACGTTTGGTACACTGAATGGAGATTACAATAGGAATTGTAATCTTTATTACTAGTAAAGTGTGTTGTAATGTAATAATTAAACATATTCATCAGTTTGGTTATGAGTTATAACATTAGAATGAAACTTAACATTTATTTTAGGAAATATCTTACTTATACAATTATATCTCCTTAAAAATTGTTATTTTTAAATTTAAGAGAGATATGTGTTATTTTTTATGATTTTTTGTTTTTATAATTGTTAGATGTATATGGAAAGTTTGTTTATTTGAAAATAAATTAAGTTTTAAAATTATTGCACTTATTAAGAAATAGTTAATACAACCTTTTAAAGAGGAATAGTTATTCCTTATTTTGAAGAATAGCTATTCATAAGGAATAACTATTCCTTGTAATAAAAATATAACCAAACTAAAAAAAAACTAAACCATAGGAATAACTATTACATTACAGTGCCTATTACAGTCTACCAAACATGCCCTTAGTGTAGTAGTTAACCTTTTTGCAAAGCATGAAGGTGTTGTTGTCATCGATTGAGCATCTCCTTTTTTTGGATTGACATGAATAACCTAACAAATATATATTTGGTAATTGACAGATAGATGTTTCCATTAGCAAGACTCATGCATATCATTAATCAAATTTTAAAGCATCAAATATTTGCCTAATTTTAACCAAATATTCCATACGACACGTGTTGCCCTTGCATATTAAAAAACGCGAATATGTGCATCATTAAGTTAACAGGCCAGTGTTTTATTGTAATTTAGTTTTGATTCAAATACATTATGCCAAGAGGCAAGAGCTATACAGCTTAGTGGCATAACCTGCTCTCAATAACTAGGAGAATAAAGGTGCAAAGCCAGCCGCCGCCGCCCCCTAATAATTATTATAACTATCAAATTATAAAAGGTCATACTAATAAGTGTCCTAAGGGCACTCATTAATAATCTATTTTAAGAAAGTTTTGATACTACTTTCATGGAAAATGGAAAAAGCTGTCAAAATATTAATTACTTTTTTTTTTTTTTTTATTTCTTATGAAAACTTTCTTTAAATATATTATTAACCAGTAAGGGCACTTGTTAGCAATTCTCAATTATAAAACATACCCACACACTTTTGTTGGTGAAAATGGTCAAATACTATATTTGGCAGAAATTATTACTATTCTACCACTTTTTGCGAAATAATTAATAATCTACTACTACTTTGAAACTCGAGTTTTGAAACTTGAGTTTGCTGTATAACTGGCAAACTTAGTGGCTATTTTGTTTGGAGCTCGAGTTACACAGCAAACTCGAGTTTCAAAAATTCAAGTTTTAAAATAGTGGTAGATCACTAATTATTCCGCAAACTTTGGTAGAACACTAATAATTTTGGCCAAAGATAGTATTTGGCCATTTTCACCACTTTTGTTCCTTAAAGTTTAAGGTTGTTTCTATTTAGGTTCCTAAAGTTTAAGATTTTGGTCCACCAAGTTTGATTCATCTTTTAAAATAGTTTTTCTTGTCCATCTATTACTAATCTTAATGTTAAGAGAGGAAAAAAAATTGTTTTGTGGGTTAGATCAATTACAGATATGGATAAAAGAAGGCCGGAATGAAAATTCTTAAATTTAATGGATCAAATGAAAACAACCTTAAATTTTAGAGATCCAAATGTGATTTAGTCTTCAGTACTCTATCAATCACATTGCATTTATATGATGTCCTTCGGTACTCTATCAATCACACTGCATTTATACGGTTAAAAACTTAAAATGGTAGTCCTCAACAACCTTCTCTTTTTCCCTTTTAAAATGCAAAGGGTCCTATGATTAAACCTTGTTGTGAAATAATTCCTACATATTCAGAAATTTATAGCTCCTTGTCAAGGTATTTTCAAGCTTAAAAGATCTATTTGGTTTTGTTTTTGTTCATGGTGGACATCTTAACACAAATTTAATACTCTTGTGTGAATAGTTATAAAATTGTACTAAGCTTTGAACCGCTAAGGAGTTGGTATGATGGTTCACTAGTTGAAACGTTTGATCATTAGTTTAGCCATTGAATTAATAATTAGTTTATTTTTAAAAAATGTATATAAATCAATCAAATAATACATTAAAGAACAAAGATAAACTATATAAGAAAATGAATTGTATTCAATTTATACATATAAATATGCAAGTGTAACAAAGATTGAAATTAGTAAAATATTATTGTTTCAAAAATTCATTCAAATATATGTGAAAATGACTAAAAATATAACATTTGAATTGATCTTTTGACTATTTTATTTAAAGTTTAAAAGCCTATTAATAAAAGTACTAAATCGAAACAAAAAATATGATTATTTTATAATCAAAATAACTGAACATTAATGATAAGTTGAGGATTAACGCCTAAATGGGGTGTAGGGGTGTAAAAGTATCTCCAACAACCTCTCCGTTTTTTCACCCATATTTGGAGAAAAAAAAGTCACTTATCTATTTTACTTACCTGTTTTTCCAATAAAATATCCATTCTTCCTCGATCCCAATTATATATATATATATATATATATATTTACACATATGCTTTAATTATTCTCTATTTGTTCTTAAGTACACTTTATTGAATATTTTATTCTCTCATAATTGTTTTATCTCAAAAAAATTAGAAACTATTAGAAATAATATTTATAATTTTCCACTCCAAATATGGGGTATTTGGGGCACTTAGGTTTTGGGTCTTGTACTCAAGACAATTATGATTTATGAGTATCATTCAAAGTCAGTGAAAAATTCTAGGACTACATATTTTGTGCCACAACTCTAATATGACAAGTTGTAAGTAATGAAGAAAAAGTGATGGTCTATGTGAATGATATGTAACTAATTACAATCTACAACATAAGATAATTGTAAGAATGAGTAATTATTGTGTAGTCCGAGAGCATTGCTCCCTCCTCTCACATGAGGGGTGGGCCCCATAGTGAGTCTCATGTGTGGGGCCCACTCCTCATGTGAGAGGAGAGAGCAATACTTCTGGACTACCCAATAAATTTCTGTGATAAAGGGTGTGGTCTTAGGATTACTCAAAGTTAGATGGTAGGGTGTACAATCTATAAGGGACATTATGAAAACAAAGCCTTTTTTTTTTCTTTATAAGTCTGCCTTATGAAACATATAGAAGAGATGAAAAAGTAAAAAATAAAAAATTGAAAGAGTCAGATATTTGAGATGTTCTAGAGCATAAAAAAAAATTTGAGGAATGAGAATGGAAGAGATCCAGGGGCTTTTTAAAATTTACATTTATCTATTTTGTCAAAAAAAAATTATATATTAATACTAAGTGTGCGTTTGACTTCAGTTTAAAAAGCCAACTTATTTCACTATTCAGCTTATTTTTGCTGCTATTCATGGGCCTTACTATACTTTTTGGTATTATTCATGAGTTCCATTGTACTATTTCAACTAACTTTTACCTTTATCTATAGTACTTTCAGTAAAAAATTTTCAGTTTCAGCAAAATAAGCGGATCCCAAATAGTTAAAGAGTTATATTTTTCGGTCATTTTAACTGATAAAAAATCATTCTAAAAAAAAAAAAAAAACTGATAACACATTACAAGATAAGTCATATTTATAAGAGAATTACAAAGTTGAAAAATAGTTAAGTATTTACTTATTACATATTTAAAAAAAAAATTATATCAATATAATTGATTGTTTTATTTTAATTATTTGATTTACTTCAAACATTTATTTAATCTTTATAATTTGAAGAGTGAATTATACCTTCCAATAATTTAGTCTCTCTTCTTATTATTTTTCTTTATCATTTCTCACTTTCCATCTGTAGGGTCCAAATTTCGTGGCATAAACCTAAAAGATCAGGATTATGAGCCTAACGAACCCATAACAATGAATTTGTAGAGAGTGGGTGAAAAAGCTAGGCTGGTTGTGAATCTAGCAACGATCAACTGACATAAGAACACGGTTGAAAGCTAAAATAAACTTAAGTTCGAAGAATCTTGTTATTGATTGAAAGGTGAATACAATTCTTAGAGTTCTTCTTTTGATTTTTTTTTTCCTTCTTTTATCTAGAGGCCCATTACATTTATATATTCTTCTCCTTCTTCATCTTCACCGTCCACTTGTTCTTTATCTAAGTATTCACTTGAGTACATGTCACATCAGATATTTACTTTAGTTTTCCGTGAGTGGTGGTAGCTGAGATTGCACTGTTCAGGGGTCTTCTCCACATAAATGCGGTTAGGAAAGTTGCTGCAGTGTATTAAATGCGGTGGTAGCAGCTTTTCCTTTTAGATATTTCTCTGTTCTTATCATCTCTAGGCATGCCCAAAACTTGTCCTTGTCGTGGAGGTAGTTGGGAAGATCACTCAGACCTTCAGTATATTTGTTTGATCAAGTTCCCTTGGAATCCGAGGAGAATGACCTCTTCGGACCAATAGGGTTCTCTTCGGACTGCTCCTCTCGTTCATTTCCAGGTACATTTCTTCCACCAGGACTCCTTCCTAACCCCTTTCTTCTCTTCGGACACATAGTGATATTCGAATTGGGCCATAGGCCCAACACATGACGTTGGGCTTTTACACCCACACCATCTATTCCTTTATCTTTGAGTTTGGTGAATGCGCACTGTGCTAGACTGCAAGGCTTATCAACTTTGATCAAATTCACTCCAAACTTATATATATATATATATATATATATATATGATTATGTCTCCCATTCCTACTCCTAGCTAACATTTTTTTTTTTTTGGTCTAGGTTACACTACTAAGCCTAACATTAGCATCAATTGATACAAACATCTCATCGAATTCATTAATTTGATCAAGATCGTTGGCACTTCTATTCCTAACATCATTAAAATATTTACTTGCTTTATATATATTATTATCAAATCTCGATTCAAATGTGTAATCTTTACTTCTAGCACCAGATATTCCCAGCACTAACATGGATCAAGATTCAAAGACCACGAAAATTAACACATTAATCAATAAGTATTCAAACATAATTATATTCACAATTATCAACCCAAGGATTTGTATATAATAAATGATAAATGGATTTCATTTAACTTAATTAGTAAAGTTTTTTTTTTTTTTTTGAATAAATGCTTTCTATTCAAATCCTGCTCTTAATTTAATATTAAAAACTAATTATCCTCAAATGAACGTTATATATTTAAATTTTATTATATTAATAAAAAAAAAAGTAGAAAATAAAGTGGTATGAGTAATGACTTCATATAAATAACGACTTCATATAAAAACCAATACTTAAATCCAATAAATTATGAAATTTATTTGTGAAAACAAAAGCCTGTAAGAGCATTCCCATCAAGGCTTTCAAAAAATTTAGCATTTACCACCTCAAAACCTATATTTATAACATATAACACCTCACTTTACAATACCTCTTACATCAAAACTTCTATTTTTTTAACACTTCATTTAAATATTATTTTTTATTATTTTTTTATTATTTCTCACTCTCCCTCTGTCTCTCTCTCCCACTGTCTTTCTGTCTTTCTCAACCAGGTGAAGCTTCTCAAAACCTTCATGGCCTGAGCTTTTTAAGCTCATCGTCAATAAACCACGGCCACAGCCACAGCCACAGACACCACCACCAACCACAACCTCAACTCCCAACCACCAAAAAAAAAAAAAAAAAAAAAAAAAAAAAAAAATACCCACGGCACAAACACCAGTGAAAACCCACCACAAAACCGCCATAAAACCCACCACCCCAGCAACCCCGATCCTCACCTCAACCCCGATTCCTGATCCTCACCTAAACCTCGATCCCCAATCCTCACCTTAACCTCGATCCTCAACCCCGATCTTCAACCCACGGCCTCAACCAACTCAACCCACGGTCTCAACCAACCCCAACCACCGTCGGACCCATCATCGTCGGACCCAGACCCACATGCAGTCATTGAAACCCATTAGACCCACTAGAGGGAGAATCTGAGAAAGAGAGATGAGAGAGGACGAGAATGAGAGAGGGAGAGTGAGAGTGATAGTGATCTAAAGAGAGAGAAAGAAAAAATATTAAAAAAAGATAGCAGAGAGCTACAGTGCGCTCTCAAAAATAAGAGTGCACTGTAGCAGTATTGTAAAATTTTTACAATATACCAGTTTTGATGGAGGGCGTGTTTTGGGGTTCGGCTGCTAAAAAATAAGATTTTTAGCATTTAGAAGCCTTAATGAGAATGCTCTAACACACATAACAGAGAGATTACTCTTTTTTATTTTTTTAGAATAAACAGGTGAACTTTGGAATCCAAGGCATGTGGCGTATCCGGAATGGACAGCAAATCTTGTCGTTCATCATCTACTACTTTCTTTTTTTTTTGTTTTTTTGTTTTTTTTTTTGTTTTGTTTTGTTTTTCGCTAATAAATCACAGCATCTGCTTACAAATACAAGTGGCCAATATTGGACATATTTATGGATTTGGCTCTATCCGATCAAAGTACATCCATAGGTGATAGGTCATACTTAATAAATCCTATATGTGACATTTTTTCTAATATTATGCGGATCACATCATATGTAAACGTTATACTATGTCAACATAATACTTATATTTAGCTTCTTTCTTTGACTACAATCTAAATTTGATATATGAAATGTGTTGTCTCTTGATCTTTCTATATCGTAATTCTTCTTTGATATAGACTGCAGTAATTGAAATTACTTTTTTTTCCCCTTCCTCAGGCATGTTTGAAATAACATTCTTTTTACATAAGATAAAATGGGCTTTTGGGAATATTATCAACAAAATTTGATTATCAAACTCAATTTGATTAAATATATGTACAAAGTAAAAGTCTATAATAATTGTGTAGGGACCCGGTTCGGACACTTCCCTCCTGGGGATGATGGACCCGAACCCAGGCAACCCTGTACAATGAATTTGTAGAGAGTGGGTAGAAGGACTAGGCATTAGCGAAAGATACAACAGTCGATGTGGGTTTACAGGATCAATAATTGAGATTTGGCTAAGTGTTCTAAGGGGAAGTTCGTCCTTGGCCCAGTCCGAGGAGCTCTTCCCTCAGAACTAATGAATACAAGGGTTGTCCTTGAACACCCTGAAAAACCCCTTAACCTCCCAACCGAAGGACCCCCTAACTCTTGGGGATTCACTCTATTATATAGTCTCGTTTAGTTGATCTCTGCCGTCCACTTGTTGGTCATCTGAACCTGTATTTTGAGGGTTTGTCCCATCAGCCACCTTCATAGGCTTTCTGTTAGTTAAAGTAACCAAGGTATCACTGTTCAATGGTTAATTCCCCATTAATGCAGCCAGAGTGTCAGCAGCGTACATTTAATGAGTGGATGACAGCTTCCTTTCTTCAATGATGGCCTGCCGAGGACGTGGTCATCCTCGGCGAAGTTCCTTGATGACTTGGGCCTCTTCTACTCATCCTCGGATTCTGTACCCTCCTCGGCATGGGCCTTGGGCCCGATATGGAGTGGGCTGGGGTTGCCAAATCTTTGGGCCCCACAATAGCCCCTCAAAATTCTGCTGCTCGGATCCTCGGGCGGGGAGGAGGATTTTGATGTTCTTGGGTCCTTGCCCTAGCCTGGCGAATCTTATCTTCCTGTCAGTACCAAAATCCTTTCAACTACTTAGGGGGCGTTCCTGGCATTTCGGTACTTGGAGCGCGCCTTCATTAAATTTCGGCGGTTCTGTGTCCTCCACGTTTAACGGTGTGATGATGAATGGACGGTAGGGATGTTTCTAACTCATTGGGCGGGAAAGCCCGTGCGGTTACTTTTAATTGGGGGTATATATACCCAATCGAACTGATTTGACCCTTCACTTTTGCATTCAAGAGCCCTTGCGCATATACGCTGAACTTGATCAAGCCTCCAATCGTCCTTACGCCTCCTTTCAACATAAAAGGCTTGTCCGAGGAGCATTTCCTCATTTCTGTAAGTTTTCTTCTCTCTCTGGTTCATACTTTTCCGCTTGAATTCCTTGTCCTCTTATTCCTCTTTCTCTTTCTCTCTCTTTCATTTTCCCTGAGCCCCTTGTTAGCTCTTTAGGATGGGTAGGTTTAAGAAGTTAGTCGAGTCTGAGGAGGCAATGGACAAATTTGTTGCTGACTATAAGATCCTCGATACAGTGGGTTTGAGGTACTGTGGAGAAGGGGAGTGGAGCACTAGGAGAAAAGAGGGTGAGGTGGCGATTCCTATAATCACATTTCTGGAGGGTGGTATGAGGATCCCCATGGGGCCGGTGATGAGGGATTATCGTAGGCACTTTGGCTTATCTCCCACCCAGTGTGCCATTAATGTATTTAGAATCTTAGGCTGTGTGGATGCGCTGAATGAGAAGATGGGGCTGAGGTTAACCCCACCACGATGTAAACTGGTGCTACAACCTCCAGCGCTTGAAGGGGAAGCCTTATTACATAAAGACGCGGGATGATAGGGCCTGGCTCATCCAGTGCCTCCCTGAGTCCAGCAAGGGTTTGAACAAAGACTTCCTCATCGTGTCTAGAGAGTGGCACGAGGGCCTTCATTGTCCAACAGTGGAGGGTACACCAGGTGGGGCATTCAGACTGAGAGAGGGTCTAAGTTCTTGTGTTTTCGCGCTCCGCTTTACTTGGCTTTTGACAGGAACTTACTTTCTTTTATGCAGATCTGCGCACTTTTGAGCGTCACTTCGGCTTGGTCAACAATGAGGATTTACAGACTGTACTGAGGTCGGAGATCTTTGTGAACAAAGCCGACAACCAAGTTAGGGCCACTCATGAGATCCTAGGGTACGATCCGATCCAAAAATCGTTCCCGGCTCCAAAATACGTGATCCGAGCTAAAGATCCTTGGCTGCATAGCATCACTGTAGTCAAGCACGGATTTCTGATCCCCGAAGGGTCTCCCATTTTCGAGGGCGTACCGTTGGTGGGTACCTCTTCATCAGCTCAAGCTGCCGAGGCTGAAGGGGGAGAGCTAAGGGAAGAGGAAGTTGCTAACTCAGGTCCGTCCGAGGATGAGTTTGACGTGTTCGACCAGTTCCATTCGCCCGAGGACCCTTCCGGTGATTTGGGTGACCCCAGCGTAACTGAAGTGGATTTTTTATCCGAAGAAGCCTCTCCCTGGTCGAAGATGAGTTTCAAAAAGTGGCCTCAGGCGAGCTTGCTGGCCCTGATTGAGGGGCAGCCGGGGAAGGACGCGTCGGGGAAGTCTCCTCCCAAGCTTCCTCCTCCCCTACCCCAACAGAGTTCACCATCTGGGTCCAAGCCCACCAGTCCCCTGCAGAAAAAGGACAAAGGTAAGAGGCCTAGGGGGGGCGAGAGTCTGATCCTTCCCGAGGTGATGGTAATGCTCGGCAGCCATCGAAACAGTTGAGGATAGGGCGCCGAGGTCAAGAAAAGCATGCCGCCATCCAGCCCGGGGCCCAGGCTTGGCTCCCAGCCCCCATGCTTCATGGGAAGCCCTTGACGGACGCGCCTCCCTCAGGGACCCTCAAGGGGGCGAGGGTGTGCGTGTGGCTGACGCATTGGGGAGGTTCTTGCTATTCCCTATGGACATGGCCCAGCTAGAGGCTCTGAAAAGCAAGGAGGTTTTCCTCAGCCTCAAACAATACTTGGGCATGGTAAGTTTCCTGGTTGCTTGTGACTCTCTTGACTTCCTGTTTCTTGGCTCCTTATCTGTTGCGCGATGGTTTCAATTGGTAGGCTATCTAGGCTACCTTTAGGTTGGAGGATATAGCCAGTAGCCAGAGCAAGGCCGTGGGCTCGGAGCGTAACAAGTTGCTAGACGCTGTGCGGACCCTCAACGCCTCCAAGGCTGATCTTTCAAAGGCGATGGACCAGTTGGAGGAGATGAAGAGGGCCCGAGACATCGTCGAGTCGGCCCTTACTGCCGCTGAAAAACTGGCTCTAGATCAAACGGAGCGCCTGCTCAAGACAGAGGATCAACTGAGGGTCGCCAAAGAGGAGATTGCGACCCTGGAAAAGAGGGTGCTTAAGGCAGAGGGGCCCAGAAGCGCTACGGAGTCTGCCAGGGATGAGGCTCTGAAAGCCAAGGAAGAGGCTGAGTCTGCTAGGGCCGAGGCTAAGGCCTCCAAAGGCAAGGCCACGCAGGAGGCCTACGAGGCAGGGGTAGCTGAAACAGAAGACAACCTTAGAGCCCAAGTGCCTGGGGTGTGCAGACTTTACTGCTCCCAGGTTTGGAGTGAGGCCTTTAAACAGGCTAGGGTTGAGGCCTCGTCCGACCTGTGGAAGGTGGAGAATGTATATTATCCCCTTGCCATCCGCGAGGCTACCCCTTTAAGCTCTGAGATCGAGGCTGCTGCTGAGGGAGTTGGGGTTGTTCCTGGTGAGGGTGCCCAGGCTGCTACCACTTCGGACGAGCCCGCCAAGGAAGCTAATCCTCCTGAGGCCGTTGAGACAAGCAAGGGTTCTATTGAGGATATACCTCTTCTAGTTGACCCTCTCCAGGCTGCAGTCCCAAGCGAGGGCCACAAGGACCCTGAGACCTCTTCTGCCCAGCCTCCTGAGGGGGGAGTTGAGATGGAGCCGAAGGAATGATCCTCCGTTGCGCCTTTACTTTGTTTTTCTTCTTTTTTTTTTTTTTTTTAGTATTGTAATGGCACATTTGCCTTGTATAACTTTTTAAAGATTTAGTGAAGTGCATATTTTATCTTCTCTTACTCATTTTGCTTGTATTGTATTATATATATATATATATATATATATATGTATTTTTACTTGCACGATTCTGGTTTTAATTGCGCTTCAGCCAATCACACCGATGCTTTAAGTGATGCTCATGGGCTTGGTCTAGAAATTCCATCGTAGAAAAGGTCACTATCCTCTGCAGTGCTCATTATTAGAACCAAAGTGGTCAGCCTCGCCGTAGGTTTGGGTTTGCGGATAGTACAAGACCCTGGTTCTATCTAGTGCTTAGATCCTCCTGAAGTGACTAGTTATCCCATAGGTTTGAGTCCGTGGACCATGCAAGACCTTGGTTCTGTCTAATACTTGGATTCCCTTGAAGCAACTAGTTTCCCCGCAGGTATGACACTGAGGACCATGTAAGACCTTGGCTCAGCTTGACACTTGGTCTATCTTGAGTGACTGGTTTCTCCATTGGCTTGAGTCCGAGGACCATGCAAGGCCTTGATTCTGCCTGGTATTTGATTCTTCTTTAGTAGTTAGTTTCCCCATAGGCTTGAGTCCGATGACCATGCAAGGCCTTAGTTCTATCTAACACTTGTCTTCTGAAGTAATTAGTTTCCCCATAGGTTTGAGTCCGAGGACTATGCAAGACCTTGGTTCTGTCTAGTACCTAGTTCTCTTTGAGTAATTAGTTTCCCCATAGGCTTGAGTCCGAGGACCATGCAAGGCCTAGGTTCTGTCTAACACTTGTCTTCTGAAGTAAATAGTTTCCCTATAGGCTTGAGTTCGAGGACCATGCGAGGCCTAGGTTCTGTCTAGCACTTAGTTCTTCTTTATTAGTTAGTTTCCCCATAGGCTTGAGTTCGAGGACCATGCAAGGCCTAGGTTCTGTCGAACACTTGTCTTCTGAAGTAACTAGTTTCCCCATAGGTTTAAGTCCGAGGACCATGCAAGGCCTAGGTTCTGTCTAACACTTGTCTTCTGAAGTAACTAGTTTCCCCATAGGTTTGAGTTCAAGGACTATGCAAGGCCTAGGTTCTGTCTAGCACTTGATTCTTCTTTAGTAGTTAGTTTCCCCATAGGCTTGAGTCCGAGAACCATGCAAGGCCTAGGTTCTGTCTAACACTTGTCTTCTGAAGTAACTAGTTTCCCCATAGGCTTGAGTCCGAGGACCATGCAAGGCCTAGGTTCTGTCTAGCACTTAGTTCTTCTTTAGTAGTTAGTTTCCCCATAGGCTTGAGTCTGAGGACCATGCAAGGCCTAGGTTCTGTCTAACACTTCTCTTCTGAAGTAATTAGTTTCCCCATATGTTTGAGTCCGAGGACTATGCAAGACATTGGTTCTGTCTAGCACTTAGTTCTTCTTTAGTAGTTAGTTTCCCCATAGGCTTGAGTCCGAATACCATGCAAGGCCTAGGTTCTGTTTAACACTTGTCTTCTGAAGTAACTAGTTTCCCCATAGGCTTGAGTCTAAGGACCATGCAAAGCCTAGGTTCTATCTAGCACTTGTCTTCTGAAGTAACTAATTTCCCCATAGGTTTGAGTTCGAGGACTATGCAAGACTTTGGTTCTGTCTAGCACTTAGTTCTTCCTTAGTGCTTGGGGCTAGGGAGCTCATCCTCAACGTTGGGGAGTCTGCCCTTAGAGTGAGAGCAGCCTTAAGCCTGCTCCGCCGAGGGGGGACCCTTCTTCGGTCTAGCCCCTTCGTCCGACGTGCCTCTTCTGATTAGGTCTTTTGGGCTATTCGAGTAACGCACTTAACGCTTCGGTGTGCAAGGCGCCTCCTCATTAATATCCTTGCAGATTTACGAGGATCCAGCGGCTGATAAGCTCATTGGAAATTGGGTGGAGTTAATACCTTCGATAATTTCTCCTTAGGATTCTGTGCAGGCTGGCTTTCACCAACTCTTGCCTTCTATATAAGGCATTTTGGGGTAGTCTTTTCTTCAAACTTCACAAACACTTGGGTTCAAATCTCACAAACACACCGTTTTCTGGGCATTTCAAGGGCCTTGCCAGAACAGCAACTTGTGCCTGAGGAGATGAAGTGGCCCTGGAAAAGGGCGGTGACAAGGAAGCCGAGCCCCCTTTCGGAGCCGAGGATGCCACTCCGATCCTGGACGACACAATGGAGGCAGAATAAGTAGAGGTCGAAGATCCTCTTTCTTTTCAACCTAGCCAGAGATGGGACTCCCCTTGCAGTTTGGAGGGGGATCCGAAAGGAACGTAACGTCTCTCCTCCGTGTGCGGATCTACCGGCCCTCCAAGCTGGTATTGATTCGCCGGCTCCCGGTCGTCATGGGACTGGGAGGGAAACCAGGAGAAACCTTGAGGTGGAATCGTCAGACCCGCGGCCTCTTCTTCCTTCTCTTTCAGAACGCCGCAAGTGTTGGTTGGGGAGCTATTGATGGCCTTAGCATAGGCCTGACTCCACCTCTCCCTCCAACACTTGACTTGGCTTTAAAACATGCCTGCCTAGGCCCTTCTCTTTTTCTTTTTCTTTTAGCTTCAGCACAAGCCCGTTTGGACATTTACCTTCGTAGTTAGCTTTAGAATAAGCCTGCTTGGGCTTTCACCTTCGTAGTTAGCTTTAAAACAAGCCTGCTTGGGCATTTGTTGTATATTGTAACATTTTTTCACTTAATAAAGAAGTAGCTCCATTTCGTTTCTTTTTCTTCTTACATCTTTCATTTCTTTGCGATGATTGCCTTCTAAATGAGTATGTTGCCATTGTTTGTATTGTTTTTTTTTTTTTTTGAACTTGAAAGAAGTGTTGTTATTGATCTTTCCACACCAACCGTCGCACTTGCTAATGCACAAGTCCTTCCCACAGACGATGCCAATTGTAGAGACCCGGTTCGGGCACTTCTTTCCTGGGGATGAGTGAACCCAAACCCAGGCAACCCTGTACAATGAATTTGTAGAGAGTGGGTAGAAGGACTAGGCATTAGCGAAAGATACAACAGTCGATACGGGTTTATAGGATCAATAACTGAGATTTGGCTAAGTGTTCTAAGGAGAAGTTCGTCCTCGGCCCAGTCCGAGGAGCTCTTCCCTTAGAACTAATGAATACAAGGGTTATCCTTGAAAACCCCGAAAAACCCCTTAACCTCCCAACCGAAGGACCCCCAAACCCTTGGGGGTTCACTCTATTATATAGTCTCGTTTAGTTGATCTTTGCCATCCATTTGTTGGTCATCTGAACCTGTGTTCTGAGGGCTTGTCCCATCAGCCGCCTTCACAGGCTTTCTGTTAGTTGAAGTAACCAAGGCATCACTGTTCAATGGTCAATTCCCCATTAATGCGGCGAGAGTGTTAGCAGCGTACATTTAATGGGTAGACGACAGCTTCCTTTCTTTAATGTCGGCCTGCCGAGGACGTGGTCATCCTCGGAGAAGTTCCTTGATGACTTGGGCCTCTCCCACTCATCCTCGGATTCTATACCCTCCTCGGCATGGGCCTTGGGCCCGATATGGAGTGAGCCGGGGTTGCCAAATCTTTGGGCCCCACACATTGTATTCTAATTTATAACTTAAAGATATTATATAATATAGTATTTTTTAATTAAATTGTAAGGACTCAATTTGAGTCATAAACCCAAAAGTTAAAAGGATCTAAGCCCAAAGAGCCCAATACAATGAATTTGTAGAGAGTAGGTTGGAAAACTAGACTATAATGAGTTGGGTAGCAATTATAGTGGATCCAAATGACAATAAGGTAAAGATAGGCTGGTTTTCCCTAAAGAAGTAGTCCTTGGCATAGTCTGAGGAGATCAGTTCTTATATTTTTTTTCTTGAAGTTAATTACAAGTACAGCTCTTGTTGCTACAATATTTATTTCTCAATTTTTTGATCCCCTCCTCTCAGGGCCTCCATTCTATTTTATACTATCATTTCCCTTTCATCTCTGCCCTCCACGTGTAAATTAGATTGTTGGTGTTGATCTCTGTCACATCAGCACCTTCCTGAAGTCTCTGGGGAGTAGCTGTAAGGCTGAAAATCACTATTCAGGTATCACTTTCTCATTAATGTGGCCAGAGAGTTAGTTGCAGAGCATTCAATGTGGTGGTAGCAGCTTTCCCTTAGATATTTCCCAACTCCTATTTGTCTTGTACGTTCATAATGCATATCCTTATCAATAGAATTTCTTAGAACGTCACTCTGGATGACAGAACACACTTTCTGACCTCTACTTCGTTTAGTTGAGGAGATACTCCTCCTCGGCCTACCTTCCCCAGTCTTCCCATTCGTAGCTTGCTCATGGAGTTCTGAGTCTCCTATCTTCATTACTGTTTATCCGTTCTCGGACAAGACCCAAGGCTCAACATATATTCTTGGACCCCTCAACCCTACAAATATATATATTTTTGCGTTTTAATTGAAGGATATCTCATTTCAAGTTCTAGCTCATTTTACATGTATGAGATTTTTTATGTCTTGATCAAAGAAAATTTATTTGTTAATATGTTGCCGCTAGGTAATAATATGTAGTGTGTTAGAACTATCAGTTTTGGTTTTTATAGTTTATTAATAGGCTAAGTTGCTAATTATACTCTTAAAGTTTGGGGGTGTTTAGATTTTACACTTTGAAGTTTGAGTATTAGAATTTTACCCCCTAAAGTTCTCTTCTATTTGTATTAGCATCCCTCCATCCATATTTTTTGTTAAGTGCCACGTAAATTTGTCATGTGTGTTTACTTCATACAATAAAATGATACCACGTCATTTTTATTATGCCATATAATTTTTAATTATATTTTTTTAGGCCATAAAAATAATGCTTGGACAAACTAAACACACGTAACAAGTTTATGTGGCACTATAATAGAATTTCAGGAGGTAAAATTTAAATTCTTAAATTTCAGAGTATAGAATATAAACACCCTCCAACTTTAGAAGTGTAGTTTGCAATTTAGCCTTTATTAATGTAATGCTAGTACGATGCACAATTTAATTAAGAATTGTATATAAACTGTTGTATATTTGTGAATATACATGTAAGTTATAACATGTTAGTGCTTAATTTGAAAGTAGGGAAAATATATATATATATATTAAAAGCCAAAGTTTAGAGAAAATCTAATTAGATTTTAATTGGGTTATAAATTTTGTGCCACGTGTCCTATTTAATTTTTGTACCAAGTGAATTATTGAGTGTTGAAGTAAAAAAGTCCAAATCTAATTAGATTCTAAATTGGATTTCAATTGGAGTTCAATTTTGCGTTACATGTCTATCTAGTTTTTAAAATTTTGTGGCAAGTGAATTATTGGGTACAAAAATTAAAAAGTCTAAATCTAATTAAATTATAAATCATATATATATATATATATATGTGTGTGTGTGTGTGTGGGGGGTTTAAAAAAGTGAAAGCTACCATGTATAATTTGAACTCCTTCTAAAAAAAATGTATAATTTGAACTATGTAATTTCGATTGTTTTTAATTGTATTCGTGCAAATACACAAGTTATACACTAATACTAATAATGAAAAAAAATAAAAATATTTTTAATTGTTCACTCAAGTGAGCACCAGGGCTACTCAATGAGAGCGTTGATTAGGAAACTGTGTTTCAAAAATGGAACTTTAGTGGGGACTACTCGAGCAAGCTTGAGCGGGATACATGATTAAACATGCAAGTCACAAGAGCGTACAAGCAAGCTTGAGTAGAGACTCACTCGTAGGCTACTCGAGTAAGACAGTTGCATAAGTGTTTTCTGCAATATTTTGCACAAGACGAGGGAAAAGATATTGTTTCAATCTCTAATGGCTAATAACAACCAAATCAATTTTTTTTTAGAAACACACGCACATAAACACAAAGACAATATTTTAAAATACTTTTTTTTTTTGAGAACATATTTTAGAATACTTATATCACCAAAGACAATATAGGTGTGCCTTATTAAAGGCAGCTCTTCATTGATTATAAATAGAGATCCATATTCAGTTTTTAAAAGTAATTTAATGGTATTTTTTTATGCTTTTAGAGTATGTATAGATTTTTCACGACCATAAATAAATTCTGAAGATTCTCCAATATTGCTACTTGTAGAATTTGACCTTAGTTATATCATTGGAGTGATTTGCTTGGAACCCATTAGTAAACTCAATTTAGCAAGGGCAAATATCATCCGAAGGGAAACAATGAATTTGTGCCTCTAAGCTTACTTCAAAAAATTTATTTTCCATTGATTTTTACTAAAATTTCCAACATAAACTAAATAAAATGTTTTAATAATAAAATTAAAATTAAAAATGAAATATATTTTAAAAATAAATGGAAAAAAATTAAGTTACATGACATATGCACATCTTGTAAGTAAAATTTTTTATTATAACAAACCAATTATTGTAATATATTAAAATACTTAAAAATAAATAAGGAAACTTCTGCTAAAAATCTTGAAATTTTTTATAATTAATTGTTAATTGGAGTATTATTTTAATCTTTTCAAAACTTTGGTGATAGAGTTTCATTATTGTAATGTACTTATAATAAAATTCACACCATGAAATTCTACAGTACCACTTATAATACTTAAATTGAGTTATGTAGTGAACAAATGAGATATACAACCTAAAATTTATTATAAAAAAATATGCACGATTATTAAAATAATATAAAATATATATTGAAACATTTTAAAAATTTTGAAAATTCCTAGTAGTAGAATTTTTAAAATTTTTGAATTTTCGGTTATAAAATTTCACTTAAATAAATTATGGTAATTATTTAATGAACTTATATTGTGCCACATGACAAAAGGAGAGGGAAAAAAAAGAGGGCGTTCACTTGATGCAGCCACAAGGTGTACAATACAACTTTTATTGCGTAGTCTATGATATGATGTATTTTGGACATGATATTGTATAAAAATGTAATTTATTATGAATATTTTGGTGATAATAGTTAAATAATTACTTATTATATCATAATTCTTAAATAATATATTAGACACTGTATATTTTTGCATAGACTAAAATTTTGTAATTAAATAGGTTTTAGTCACAATTTATGTGATTTCTATTACTTTTAATTTATAGAGATTCATTAAAGGTTTGAATTGAAATGATTTAAAACTTTCCAGGTTTTAATTAGAAAATTACTAAAATTTAGAGTGTAAATGGACTAACCAAACTATAAGGGAATTATATAATTTATTAAGTATATATTTTTCAAAGCATTACCCACTTGGCTCAAAAATGAGTGTAATCATTAACCATATAAATGACTCTAGTCACTCATAACTTTTTAGGATCATATTTTAATTTTTTTAAATAGAGATATAGTATGATTTGAAACTTTTAACCTTCAAACTTTTTTTTTTTATATACAAGATAGAAATTCTACTATAACTTAATCTAAATGTATATGTGTGTGAAACTCCCTATTAAAGATTTGAATCCCAGACCTTACCTCCCACATTGCACAAGCACTTATATATGTGGAATGACCATCACATCAGCACCAAGGGTGTGCGGTGATATTCAAACATTTATTATTATATAGTATATGATATAATATTATTTTAAATGATATGTATAGGGTTAATTACAATTTCAAATCTTATCCATAATTTTGAAAAGTACCACTTTAATAAATTATATCATTTATACCTAAACCAGTTTTTAGGGCTTTCCTTTAGTGTTTTTAAGCCATAGCATAAGCAACTTCTATAATTTTTTAAAGAGTTTAACTTACTGCCAGTACTTTTTTAATCGGAAGTTTCCTTTTGTTTTAAATACACAAAGGCAAGTAGTAGTGAGTTTTAATCTCCACATTTTATTTAGTTAATAGGTGATGTGGTAATTTCTCATTAAAATAAAAAAAGATTTCAGTTGAAAAAATACTGGAGGTAAGTCAAACCATTTTTTAAATATCCCTTTTAGATCTTGTTTTTAAATGCCCTTTTATATATTGGATAACATCTATGTAATGGAACCAACTTAAAGAGGCAGCAATACTTTTTAAATTGCGATTGGGCAACATGAAATCAGGTCTCATTGTAAATAAATAAACTGTAATTAACCAATATATAAACTCTAATTAACCCATATTTCGGTTAAAGTGACCATATTGGCCTCCAAATTATCATAATTTTTAAACTATATCTTTATCAAATTATTTAAAAAAAAAAAAAAAAAAACAAAATATGGATGATCGCTTTTAAAATAATGGTGAATTGGTAATGATAGGTAGGCCATGAAATAGTTTTTGAGGGGACAATGGTGGATAATAATTATATTCTGATGTAACTTTCCACCACTGGGCTTAGCTTATAATAGAACCAAAATGGACATGCAATGACACGGTGAAGAAGACAATGTGAAGTACAATAAAAAAAAGAAGAAGAAGTACAATTTATTTGAGTTCCACGAAAAAAATGTACAATTAATTTGGTTGAGTTATTTCGTAAACCGAAGATTTGTGAAACAAATGTGTACCAGTCTACCACCTTATTTTATTTTATTTCTGAGAAACAACCTATATTTTTTTATTGGTTTGTAATTAAATGTCTCCCAAATTTCATGTATTTTACTGTAAATATCGTTATACCTTATTGACTTGCAAATCCAGGTTAACAAATGTAAACATCCAAAAAATGTAAACATCCAATATGAAGAAATATAAAATACATTCAGGGACAGAACTAGGATTCAAACCTAAGGGGGCCAAAGCTGAAAACAAAATTTTTTTTTTTTATGAAAATAAAAACTAACATCTATTTCATATTCAACAAAATACATATAAAATAAGTGTTTTTTAAACATTTGATATTATAAACATTTCGACAAAGTATAACATACAAAATAAGTGTTTCTTAAACATTTCAACACATTTGTCTGTTATTTATTTTTTATTTTTTGGATAAGAGTTTGTTGGTTATTGATGTTATACTTTCAGTCCATATTTATTTATTTTTCTTGTGGGTCAATATCTAAACATTTCAGAGGAGATCCAAAAATATATATATTTAAAGGAAATCTTAAATTTTCAGATTACATATGTATACCAGTTTGATCCAAAAATACGCCCTACTGTAGGTCCGTCCTTGAATATATTTGTTACAAGTTGGTTAGGTTTACAACTATATATAATAGAAAAACTTAGAAAAAATTTACTATAAGAGAAAATAAATGTCTCACTCTCACAAATATATAATTGTGGTGTGCCTCTGTATTAGAATCTCATTCATTATTTCTTGTGTGTATCTGTTTGTTTCTAAAAAAAAGTTATACATTTTAAAAAACTTATTTAGCTTATTTGGGTGGGGATAATTTTTTAAAATTTACTTTTTTTTTTTCATGTACGACACTATTACCATATACTTTTTTTCTTTTTGGTTTAATAGGTAGGTAATGGTTAGAGGGAAATGAGGTTTAAAGTTTAAACCGCAAATATAGAGCACCACAAAGATGCTATTACTGCTAAACTATTACTTGAACCCCGAATAAAACCATAGTAATAAGGGTTCAAGTGATAGTCTAGTGAATCCTTTGTAAAATTGTAATATTCCATGTCAGTAGTCCAAACCAATGGCGGGGCTATAGTAAGGCTTGGGGGGCATGCCCCCCAAATTTTTTTTTTTTAAATTCTTTTATATTATGTTTAAGTATTAAAAACTTTAAATATTTAGCTACAAAAATAGAAGTTGGCTCTCCCAAATGTTTGAGTTAATCCAATGATACTCTTAAAAACCAATAGAATTTCTCAATCAGTCTAGTAGTTATAGAAACAAGGTAGTTTTTGCTTTCTCAAATTTGTTTTTTTTTTTTTTTTTTTTTCATGTTTAATATCAAATTAGGCAGCTTTTGTATACTCATTGGAATTTAAAAGACGATAAGTTCCCCTAAAAAATTATCTTGCCAATATACATTTGTGAAAGTTGTTAATTTTATATACTCAATATATTTATAAATTATGACCTAGTCTAGTATCAAAATATTAATCTTCATATGTGTGTGTGCATTTATGCATATGTATGATGGCTTATCTTGATTCATGACTACCATAATAGTACCAAAATTTGGCCTAAAAAAAAAAAAAAAATTCTAACTCCGCCCCTAGTCCAAAACCCCATGTCCCCCACCTCCATTATATCTATATTAATACAATATACAATAAATAAATATTTGCTATTGAAAATATTAAGATTGTTGTTTCTCATGATTATCATTTCAATGTTATTGCTATGATTGATTCTAGTGCGGATATGAACTGTATCCAAAAAGGATTAATCCCTTCAAAATATTTTGAAAAGTCAATTGAAAGATTGGTTTCTGCTAATGGTACTCAAATGAAGATTAAGTATGAATTGAATAATGCTCATGTTTGCCATGGTATGTCTGCTCCAAGATTCCTTATGTTCTTGTTAAAAACATGACTGATAAAGTGATTCATGGTTTGCCATTTATAAATGCTTTGTATCATTTTCTTGTTGAACATGATGGAATTACTACTGATCCTTTTGGACAGAAAGTAAAATTCAAATTTGCTTCAAAATTTGAAATTGATACTAATGATGCTTTACATCTGATTCATGCTAAAACCAAACATCTTAACTTCCTTAGGCAAGAAGTTGGATATAAGAAAATTGCTGAACAAATTTATGATAAATTACTACAATCTAAAATTGATAATTTTAAAAAAATGTTGATTGATGATGTTTGCTCTGATGTTCCTAATGCTTTTTGGCATAGAAGAAAACATATTGTTAACTTGCCTTATGTTAAAGATTTTGATGAAAAGAACATTCCTACTTATGTGTTTCTTCAAGAACCACTGATGGGTTCTTAAAAACATTTCACAAAGATTTCTAAAGGTAATGGTCTTTATGTTAAAATGATAACCATTATTGTTAGCCCTAATATTCTCAATGTTACCTGGCAGGACAAGGAGCACACTGCTGATATAAATACCCCTGCTGATATAAATACCACTAGTAAGTGGATTAAAATTATTTATACCACTTATAAGTGGAATAATATGACTTCCTCGGCAGAGAGGAAGAACAAGGGGAAAGCACCTGCATAGGGCTGTCCTCAAGACAAAAGGCTCCCAGCGGGACAACCTTTTGTAATGCATGAAGGAGCGTCTTCTGGGGTAAAACCTAGTAGATCAACATCCCTTCAGGAATTTGTCCCGGCAGAGGTGACATATTCCAGTGGTGACATGGTAATTGCTTTGCAGGAAGTTTTGTCTAGAACTTTGCAATTTCATAATGAAGTTTATAGTGAACTACCAAATTCCATTAAATTTATCCTTGACAACCTTCAAGCTGCCTTCACCCTAAAACATCACACCCTTTTTCAAAAAACCCTCCAAGCACTTGAAATCCATCTTGCTAACCTTATTGCACAAAATGAGGCTTATACAAGCCACCATGCTAACCTTGTTTCAGAAAATGAGGCCTTTGGAAGCCATCTTGTTAAGCACCCAAATATTACAAATGAACCCTACACTAGTCAACTCTTTGGCAAAGAGGAAATCCATTCAATGGATAAAAAGACTATAATGGGCACTAATTATGCTAGATTGAGTCTTAAGACCCAATCTTTGTTAAGAAGTGCTATTGCCAACTTGCCAACTGAAATATGATTTAGTATTTTAGAAAGCAAGGCTATGTTCAGGTCTTTTGACCTATGGTACAAATATTTCAAGAAACTTGTTCAGCTATTATTCCCGATCCTGATGATTTAGATGATTCTAACAACATCTTTATCCAGCTAGACTGGGAAGAACACTTTAGAAGCAGTCTCGGAGTGTATGAAAAGAAGCATCCGTTTCCAGGCCTCTTGGTCAATTATGAAGATGGAATAGATGAAGATGATAGGGACCTTGATTGGCTGTCCCAGATGTTTGAATATGGCTTTATCAGGTTCATCAAGCTAACAAGCCATAACCAGATTAGCTAGTTCACACATATTATCCAAAGGGCTGTTTCACAGATGAATAGTCCTTTTGTTTCCATCAGATGTTGGAGCACCTTACCAAAATGGGAAAGAAATAATTGGATGAATGTTCAGCCTTCCAAACATCTCGTACTTATTAATGGGTACACCTATCAAGGACAATGGTATGAAGGAGATTCCTGCCTATCCTTTAGGGACCCTTATGCTCTTGCTGAATGTTGGAGAAGTTATTTAATAATCAAATCCTTGAAGTCACCCAAGACCTATGAAAATATTTCCATTTCATAGGAAGCATGGTTAGGATTTCTGTTTTTGGTCTTTGGCCTTATGATACTGCTATCCGTAATTTAAGAAGAATTGGACATGCAGATCCTAGAGAATATCTTACAGGTGAAAACCCAAAGTATGAACCACTTCTATATGGTGGATTCTGTAATCAGTATGTTATTTACCATGAGCATGAATGTAATGATGATCCCCTATGGGATCCATATGACGGCTATCCATCTTATGCCCCTGATACTGATTAAGTCATTGCAGTGCAGACAGCTGAACTAACCAATGCATGCCCCCTGTTAAGCACACTAATAAGCCTTCTTGATGATAATCATGATTCAGAAGATGAACTGTCCTCTGAAGCATCTGCTGCAAATAACCCATATTACCCCTACAATCAAGAACTGTTTGGTCATGATGAAGAAGATACTCCTGATTTAGTAAAAGACTGAATCTCTTATTTTTCTGGCCTGTACAAAGGCCAAAATGCTACAATGTTTACCCTTGGTAAAAGTCCCAATTATTGTACTACTTGACCCCCACAAATGATGATGCTTTTAGAAAAGAAGATTCTTCATGATTTTGGTCATCTCATGGTTACTTTCGGCACAATTTGGCTCTTTGGACTGAAGACCCAAACAAAGCCTTTGCTCTTGCTGGTTTGAGTCAAAAAAGGAAAAATCACTATTCACTGATTATTGTTCACTTTTTACTATTCACTGGTACTGTTCATTATGCTTTGTCTACCTATTTAAGGGGGGATATCCCTTATGTTAAACTCAGAACTTGTTAGGAGAATTCTATAGAGCCAGAAATTTCTTTAAGCCTACTTCTCTCCTTTAGAATTTCTCTCTAGAATTTCCACTACTGCCTGTTTCCTACAAATCTTGTAACTAGGACTAGTTTCAAGCCTTGTACTGTTGAACTGTTGAAATCCTGTAACTACTACTGCTGTAAGTATTGTTATCTATTTTCAATAATAACTACTTTCAGCTTTGTGTTTAATATATTATTACTGTGCTTCTGCCTTCAGCGCTGTGTTTCGCCCCCTTTATGGTATCACTACTTTAGCGCTGTGTTCCGCCTTTAGCTTTGTGTTTAATTTTACTTTCATTACTTTACTTTCAATATATTATTACTGTGCTTCCACCTTTAGCGCTGTGTTCCGCTCCCTTTATGGTATCAGAGCCATTCTTTTCTGGCCGGTGATAGTGTTGTTTTGTTCTTTATTGTCTGTCTGTGTCTACCCAAAACTTTGATACTCCTTTGTTGTGTTCCCTTTTTACCATCGTTGGCACCACCCGTGTTGGAAAGTGAATTCCCAGAACCAAACAGTAAGGCCTGTTTAAGCTAGGAGAGTGTGTAGGGCATGAGAGGTATAGGGTTGACTAGGGTATGTGTTATGAAATGCAACAGTGTTAAGAAAAACATGATAATTGAGTGTTGAACCTAGGATAGTATGGATAGATTGTGGAGATCCAACTCCTCTGTCAACTCTAGGATTGGTTGTCCTCCTGATATTGTAAATGAAGAAGATCACACTATTGAAGAAAATGAGTTTCCAGATTTCCAGAAATGGAATATCCCCAAAGTTGATACTAAAGCTGTTTATAAAACTAGTTGGACTGAAAATACTTTTTATTCTGCTTACAAAGTTAAAACTGTTGAACAAACATTTTCTACTTCAAAAAGTCATGAAAAATGTTGCTTGTTTTCTAAAAGAAATATTAATGATTTTCTTGCTAAAAAATTCAGTTATTTGCATATTGGAATGGTTCAAGTTGCTATTAAACCACTCACTAGAAAAGGTATAAATGCTTCCATTCTCATGTGTTTAAGAGATGCTAGATTTAAGAACTTTAATGATAGCATTCTTGGTATGATTACTGCTTCTTTGTATGATGGTCCTGTATATTTTAACTGTTATCCTGATATTTCTCTTGCTTTGGATGATCCTAATATTGTTAAAGCTCTAACGCTGAATATTACTTCATCTGGTTATAACATGGAAGAAGGCAGTAAGCCTTTTGCTTTGATTTACTGCATTTATTATAGACTTTTGGGTACTCAATTGAATCTTGGTGCTAGGATAAATTGAGAACCTGCTGGTAAAACCATGTTAATCCAATGTTCAACCACTGATGCTAGAATTCGAGTTCCAAAAATGATTCAATGGCAAGATGTTAAGCTTTCCATTGAATGGTTGTTGGAACAAGAATCCCCTCCTGCTAAACCTGCTTTTGATGAGTTAAATCTCACCCATATTCAACAATATCTTGATGGTACTGTTAAAATAAGTTTTCAGAACAATCAACCCTTGCGGATCAATGAAGGAAGAAATTTCTTTGCTAGATCTGAAAGTATTTCAAAAAGAGATCAACAGCTCAATGAATTTTTGTAAAAGAATTTTGAAAAACCTGATTTGAGGCTAAAAGGAGTTTCAAGTAACAACTCCCAAGTTAGCACTGCTTTTTATTCAACTAAACCTAAACCTTCCTTTCCATATAGCAGAACTGCTAATGAAGAAGAAGAGGACACTAGATTTGTTTGTCCATCTATTTATGATTTTCCCCCTATTGAAACCCTTGGTTACCAAAATCAATTAAGAGCTTGAATGTTTTAAATGAAAACTTTGAGATTGATATGGTTGCTCTGTTTAATGAATTCATTTTTGCAAAAAACAGAGATAAAAGAAAATATTATCAAAGTACTTTTGCTCAGTCCGAAAAAGATTGTGTTAAAAGGAATGGAAAGAAAAGATGAATCAATTCAAAAAACACATTTTGTTTTTTGATTTTCTTGAAAACTATCATGTTTCAAAAGATCAAGTTACAAAAAATCATTTGAATGTGATAAAGAAATCAAATTTTGTTAAAGAAGATAAAACCATTGTTAGGTCTAGCCATCCACCCCTTGAGACAGTTTTGATAACTTGTAAAAAGACTGAGATGAAGGTCTCCCCTTTCAAAATTGTTGATGCTGATACTCCTATTTTTAGTATTATTGAACAAAACAATTTTACTAATGAATCCTTGCCTGTTATTGGTCAACAACTTGACAGTATTGAAGAAAAAATTGTTGAAAAAATTGTCTCTGCAAAACCTGGGAAACCTTTGATTGATTTACCCAGTCAGAAGGAAAAATTGAAATTTAAAACTTCTCAGGCTAAAACTCTTGAGATTGTTGAGAAAATGCTTTTTGATTTAAAAGTTAAAACTGAGGGAACTTCTACAAGTGCTGCTCAAACTATTTCAAGAAATGAAAAAGAAACTGTTTCTAAAGAAAACACAGATTCTAATTCATTATCTTCTGTTTCTGCTAAAAAGGTTTTTGATGATGATTTACCAGAAATTAAAAGATTTGTTGGAAAATATAATCCCATGTCTTTTACAAAAAAAAATTGGTATTCAAAACCTACTCCTCCTGATATGCAGTTTGAAGAGAGATCTTTTCAAATACAATATTCTGTTTCTGCTGGTAAAATTTATGAATGGAATATTAATGGTTTGCCTGAACAGGAAATCATTAATAAAATGGGTCATATGTCTATGGTTGGAATTGCTTATATGAATAACCATAATCTTGACCACCCTGAAATTGTTGACCTTCTTGTTACTAGTTTTTCTGGTACTCTTCGTGGATGGTGGGATTCATATCTCACCAAAAATTTCAGAGAATCTATTAAACATGCTGTTAAAAAGAATGATGAAGGTTTGCCTATTTTTGATGAAAGTATTGGTAATGGTATTCCTGATGGTGTCAATACCTTAATCTATACTATTCTCAAACATTTTGTTGGTATTCCATCTAATATTTCGACTCGAATTTTTGATTATCTGAACAATTTGAGATGTCTTACTCTGTCTGATTACAGATGGTACCAAGATGTTTTCATTTCTAGAGTAATGCTTCGGAAAGATTACTACAAGCCTTATTGGAAAGAAAAGTTTATTGATGGTCTGCCGCCTATCTTTGCTCATAAGGTAAAACAAGAGTTAATTGGTAAAAATGAATCCATTGATTATGATAATCTAACTTATGGTGATATTTTAAGCACTATTAAAAAACTTAGTATTAATATGTGTAATGATGAAAAACTGTTAAAATACCAATTGAAGAATTAAAGAAAAGCTAAATATGAAATGGGTAACTTCTGTGAACAATATGGTTTGCCCCTTATTGCTCCTTCCAGGCAAAAAGGGAAAAAACATGATAAAATTCACAAAAATTATAGCCATAAAAAAATATAAAAAATACATAACCAACTTTGTTAAACCCAATGATTTTTATGCTAAAAAGAAAAATATTTCTAAAAAATATGATAAACAAAAATCAGGTAAAGGCAAATGTTTTAACTGTGGTAAATTTGGACACTACAGTAAAGATTGCAAGCAAAAACCTGGTAAGTTAAAAAATAAGTTTAACATGCTAAATATTGATGATAAAGATCAAGAAGATTTATTCCGAATCCTTGAATCAAACAATTCGTCTGATTCTTTAGAAGAGGATTTTTCTTCCTCATCTGATTCTTGCTATCAATTTGCTGATGATTCTTCTGATTCACCCAATATTAAAATTGGTTGTAGAGATTCTTGTTGTAATATTATAAAAACTGCTAATGTTCTCACCAAAAGTGAAGAAAAAGAAAGTTTGTTGATTAAATTGATAAGTCAAATTGAAAACCCTGAACTGCAAAAAGAATATTTGGATAAGCTTAAGAAAAATTTAATAAAAGATGAAACTGGTAAAAAACTGAAATCAACAATAAGTTTTGAAGAAACTTTGGAAAGATTTAATAAAAAGAAATCCAAAGATTTGACTGTTAATGATCTTCAACATGAAATTACTGTTGTTAAACAAGAGATAATTAAATTAACAAATGAATTTAAAACATTAAAAGTGATAACAATAATCTTAAACAAGAATTGTTATTGTTAAAAATTGATAAAAATCTTGATAAGCATCAATATGATAATGAACAAGATGAGCACAAAGATGGAGATGAATCTAGTCAACAGGCTCTTCTTTCTGATAAAGGTATTGTTGATAATTCTCAACTTAATCTTGTTAAGAAAGTGCTTCCTCCAAAATGGTTTTACTTTCATTACTTTACTTTCAATATATTATTACTGTGCTTCCGCCTTCAGCGCTGTGTTCTGCCTTCAGCGCTGTGTTCCGCTCCCTTCATGGTGTATATATATATATAAAGTTAGATCAATAAAAAAAAAATATCCTTTTATTATGAGAAGGATATAATGATTGCATGAGATGAGAATGAGATCATTGAGATGCCATCTTTTTATTATGATATTTTAATCCTGTATCATATTTATCCAACGTATATAAATGTAATGAAATCTCAGATAGTGGTCAAACAAGAGAAATAAAGCCAAGGGACCAAGGGTTATGATCTCTAATTACTAAATCGCTCAACTAAACTAATTTTTAATTCTAATTAAATCCAATCCTTTTTTTTTTTTTTTTTCTTGTTGTTGTTGATAATGATCCAATCCTTTCCAACATGTTGAACTCATGCATGTTTTATATACAAATTTATTGTAACTAAGACGAAATAAAGATGAATATTAACAGGACTTCCTTGTATTAATTTGAGATACTGAAGAGAAGTCGTCCAGCCCTAACTAATGAACTGTAGCAACAGCAACTTAATTATCTTGTTCAATATTTCCCCGTTTAACAAACACAAAATGAAGCCATTAATTTGAAAATAATTTTTTTTTAAAGAAATACACACTTGCAAAATGAAAAGATTTTATCAAAATAGTGGATGTATTATGTATAATATGTATTATACACACTAGTATTTATGTGGCTTAATAAACAAACCATATATATATACCAAAGTAAATATTTCAATAATTGAATCCATTATTAAAATAAATAAATAAATAAGTAAACATTTTATTTCTTGATTATTTTTTGTGATAGAATTCTAATTAGTAGTATTTTTTTTAGACTTGCATTCTAATTATTATTCTTAAATTTATTGAAACAATAAAATTTCATTTAGAGCAGATAATAGTAATAACTTAAAAAAAAAAGATATTATTAATTAATACATCACACTGCATAAAAAGAAAAAGAGGAAGAAGAAGATAATCAGTATAAAACAATGTCCATACATACATATATATATATATATATATATATATATATAATAATGAGCAAGTGATCACTTGGCACAAACAAGATAAACTTTATGTATATAATATAAGACATGATATGATTACACGCACACACACACACATATATATATATATATATATATATATATATATATATATATTTTGATGGAAACGGGGGTCTTATTTATATTAAGAAAGTTCAAACATCAACACCAATGAGCCGTCGAGCACATAGTCTAGTTGCTCCAAGGCCTGCCAAATCCCTTACATATCATACATATACAAAACTGGGACAGGAACTATAGATAGACAAAAAGTGTTGTTGGTGAGTTCCCCGCTTTGCCAAAGCATCCATACACGCATTAGCTTCACGATACACATGAAGCACCCAAACCACCCAGTCCCAGTCTAACAGGTTCCTGCAATCACAAATTAAAGGTAACATATTAGGAGGATAATTGGCATTATGAGCAGTTAACCAATTTAGCACAGTACTAGAGTCAAGTTCAAGCTGTATGAATTTAAATCCCATATCCCACGCGAGCGCCAAACCCTATCGGACAGCGGCCAACTCAGCCATATTATTTGATGCTAGTCCCAAGTGAAGGAAAATCCAGAGATCCATTCACCCAGATGGTTTCGCAAAAGGCCCCCAGCCCTGGCCAACCCCGGATTGGTAACGGCACTACCATCAGTGTTTAGTTTAATAAAGGGTGCAGGAGGTAGTGTCCAATATATAATTTGTGGAGTCCTAAATTGGGGCCGACTAGTAGAGCCTGCTAAGAAATGAAATTCCATTGCAACCTGGACGGAGGAGTATACAAGATTGTGTTGGGAATAGGATTGGTGCTTGAAGATCCTTTCATTTCTAGCTAGCCATAAATACCAACAGAGAAACGGAAAATAAACACGCCAAGGGAGTTGAAGAGGCAATATATTCTTATCTGCAGTTGCATTACTTCGGAGCCAATCTTGCAAAGACAATTGAAAGAAAGACATGGGCAAAATTCCCAAGGATTGACTCCACACCTCTTTCGCCCAAGGACAATCTCGTAAGATGTGGATGGTTGTTTTTGGGTGATTACACCTAGGATAGTGAGCATCTAGTTGAGGGCGGCCAATGGTAAGGGAAGTGTGAGTGGGTAGCCGGTCCCGCATAGCTTTCCAAATGAACACTTGAATCTTTTTAGGACAGGTTAAAGCCCAAATTCATTTCCAAACCTGAGCATTGAATGGGACATGTTGTTTATGAAAGAGAAATTTGGAGGTAGATTTCATGGAACACGTACCATTATTGTAGGGCCACTTAAGTGAGTCCGGGAGTCGTGTGAAATGGGAGATAGGGATACCCTGAATACGGTTTTGAAGCGGGGAGGGAAGAGGGAAGTTAAAAGCTTCGAAAATTCCAAGTGAGATGTGTCCACAAGGAGCTAACCCGTTGATCCTTATCTTGGGTATGAATAGGGCCTTCAATATAGCTACGCAGAGTGCCCTGAGGCAGCCACTGGTCCTTCTAAATCCGAATAGTATGCCCATCTCCGACAATCCAACGCATACCATCAAGAAGCAATTAAGTACTGAATACCAAATATGGGTCCCTCTTGTTCGCCTAGTGCTGGTAAATAGTGTGGTGTGAGGGAAATATTTGACTTTAAGAACCTGAGCCCAGAGCATATTGGGATTAGTATATAATCGCCAAGCCTGGTTCATGAGAATTGCTCGATTCTGATGGCGGGTTGAGGGTATGCCCAATTCCCCCGCGTCCTTAAGTAAGGTAACAGTTTCCCAGTTGACCATGTGACAGCCACAGCGTGAAGTGGTATCCCCTCATAAGAATTTGCAACTCAGTTTGTCAATTTGGTGACTTATCTTTTGGGGGAGGAGCGTGGTTTATATAGCATAAATAGGTATGGATGTCACCATTGCTTTAATAAGGGTGGCTCAGCCAGCCATTGTTAGATATTTGACTTGCCAACCTTCAATACGTTTCTGGATTTTGTCAACAAGAAATTGATAAGAGTTAGTTGTCTGATGCATAGTGAAAATAGGAGTTCCAAGATATGTTTCGATGTGGTCAGTGGTTGGTAGACCAAAAATACCAATCACCTGATCTTTTAAGCGTCTGAGGATACGAGGGGAAAGCCAAATACGCAATTTGGAGGCACTTATAATCTGCCCCGAAGAGGCACAAAAGTTTTGCAAGATGGTATTTAAATGTTTGCAGTCTCTACTCGTGGCCTTAGTGAAAAGAAAGATGTCATCAGCGAAGAACAAATGGGAGAGGCAGATCCTACCCCTAAAAGCCATAGGATGAATAAGTTTATCGCGGACAGCCTCTTCCAGGCGGACAGACAAACGCTCTAAACACAGGATAAAAAGATAGGGGGAAAGCAGGTCCCTCTACCGAACTCCCCTAGTTAGCACAACTTCGGGTAGGGGACTTCCATTCCAAAGAATGCGAAAACGAGTATAGGAGACCATATTCATGATGAGGGTGATGAGGTTGGAAGGGAGCTGGAAGAATTCCAGCAATTCCAGAATGAAGTCCCATTCTAACCGATCATAAGCCTTTTCAAGGTCCAATTTTAACATAATGTACCTTGTTCCACCACGCCGCTTTATTAACGTCCTAATAACCTCCTGGACAAGGATTATATTATCACTCGTTTTGTGCCTCGGCACAAACCCCGCTTGGCAAGGGTTGATAATATCAGCCATGTAGGGTTTGAGTCATTGCATTATAAGCCGAGAGACCAACTTATAAAGAGTGTTACAAAGACTAATTGGACGAAATTGAGTGATCATCTTAGGATGAGCAATTTTCAGGATAAGGACTAAATTTGTTAGACCCCACGAAGGTGGGGATAGTGAGCTGTTCAAAGATCTCTTGAATCACCTGAATAACACTTGAGCCAAGTGTGGACCAATTTGTTTGAAAGAAAAGAGCATGATAGCCATTCGGGCCCCGTGCTTTTAACGAAGGGAGCCAAGTAGGGAATTTGGGTCAGAAACTAGGCATTTTCTAAAAAAGGACTGGGTTGAGAACACTGTCTCTCGCAACTAGAAGAATGACGCCTATGAGCTGAAGTAGCGTGAAAAAGTTTATGAAAGGCATCATTTATATGATGTAGTAAAGGGTCCCCAATAAGCCAAAGCCCCGTGTCATCTTTTAAGGTATACACACGTGACTGGCTACGGCGTTGAATAGTGTGGAGATGGAAATATTTGGTATTCGCATCGCCATAGTTTAACCACATGATGCGCGATTTAAGCTGCCAAAATAAATATTCCTGGTGAAGGATGGTGTTGTAGTCTTGGGTGAGTTGTTGTTCAAGGGAATAGAGTAAACCAGATGGTTTCCTAGCCATATCCGTCTGGAGGCCCTGAAGTCTTGCTAATAGACAGTTTTTCCGGTGAAATGTATTTCCAAACTGGGTTTTATTCCAAACACTGATATTATTCGTTAAGAAATCCAGACGACGAGGGAACCTAGAAAGCGAGGAGGATGTAGATGGTATATTTTCTGAGGCGTGCCAACTACTCTCCACTAGGGCCGAAAAAGAGGGGTCCGTGAGCCACATCTGCTCAAAACAGAAGGGTGTGGGGGACTTTCGCTCCAAAGGGTTAGTAACAAGCAAAATGGGGCAATGGTCAGATTTAACCCTAGGGAGATGATGTAATTCGGTTGTGGGGAACAGGATCTTCCATTCAGCGTTCCCCAAACCTCTATCTAAACGCTCTTTTATGTTACGGTGCTAGTCAGGGTTTTTATTTGTCCAAGTAAAACGAGGTCCCTAGAAGCCAAGATCCAAGAGGCCACAGTTATCTAAGTAATTTCTAAACGCGTTCAGCCTAGTTCTATTGGGTGGAAGCCCTCCCATTTTTTCGTCCTCCGACAGCATATCATTAAAATCACCGAGTAAAACCCAAGGTAAATCTACTAGATTAGTTAGATTTCATAAGTAATCCCAAAAAGTTGACATTTATGGAAGTTTGGAGAAGCATAAACAGCAGTAAGTAAAAAAGAGAGGGAGGGAGAGGATACCTTCATAAATGCGTGGATGCTATATTCACTATATGTGAGAATTTTCACCTGAAAGGAGGTACTGTCGTTCCATAACATCCAAATGCCTCCAAAAAAGCCGTTGGGGTCCACACGCCTGGAATGTGTATGGGGAAGAGTGTCAGTAACCACTTGCGCCCGTTCTTCAACTATACGGGGCTCCACAATGACCAAAATGTTAGGACGATGCCGACGATGAAGCTCATACGCATGGTTGCAAAATGCCACACTGCCAGCTCCTTGACAGTTCCACGCAATCATTTTCATGGATGAGGTATTAGGATTCAGGTAGTTGTTCGGGACCCCCCAGGTCCTCGGGTTCCTTGTCACTGAGCGATAGAGGCATTGATGCCTCGCTGTGGTCGTCTTGAGACGATATAGTGGATTGATTTCGCCGAGCCTGGCCCAGTGCATGACAGACATGACAAATGGCAACTTGGGTTTGAGAACATGATGATATACAGGTTGGCTTCGTCTTCCTGCATCGCCATATTTATTTCGCTAAGATCGAGGAATCAAAAAATGGCTTCGGGAAGTTGTTCTAGGGAGGACACACTAGAATGGCTCGTCCGATCATTTCTTTGCCGGACTAATGGAGCCCTGTGATGCCCCTACAGGTGTTGGTAGGAATGGGCTGATCGGCGCACTCGTGTATGAGTGTGGGGCATGTGGTAAAGATTGGGCTGAGGTGGAGGTTCGAGGCGTATTGGCAAGCTCAGGGTTTGAGTCACCTGGTTCCAAACCAAGGCTGCCCGTGGATGAACTGGGTTGCGCACATAGTTCACCGTCTCGTCATTGGAGCAGCCGAGGGAGAGACCGCTCCATATTTATTCTAGAAGTTCCATCTGTTGAGCTTGGTCTTAGGGAGTGGAGGAGTGAGTGGTGTGGAGACTAGGGGAGGATTGGGGAGTGGTCGTGAAGTGGAGATCGGGATCGGTTTGGGTTGGGGTCGAGGAGTTTTAGTCGGAGGAGGGGGCCATCTTGTGGCGTGGGAGGTGCATGTGAGGTTTCGGACAGGTGGGGAATAGATGAGTTCTCCCCATGCAGGCAGCTATGAGGTATAGTGCGAACCTGGGCAATGCAGGTGCAGCTGTTTGCATGGGATTCTTGCATGTAATCCCATTCAAGTTCACGTGGCAGCAGTAAAAAAGGATTTTCACCATGCAGCACCACATCAGTGCGGTGAGATCCAGCTGGCTTGGGTGAACCCTTGGACACCTGTCCTGTCATCGAGTTGGAATGAGGAGGTCACATCACCAGTTGGTCGGTTAAGTGGGCAAGATCATGTGGCTTACTCAGCGTGAGAAAATCTTGGTGGTTAAGCTTGCCACGTGCTTGGGTCTCACTGAATTTCCCACACATATATTTATATTTGCTAATACATATCATGCATATATAGGTCTACATATGTAAATACTACTCCTATTAAACACTCCAAATAATTCCAGTTTCAAGATTAACTTTGATGGAGCTCTTTTCAGTTAAGAGAGTCGTGCTGGTATTGGTGTTGTGGTACAAAACGAGGCAGGTCTGGTCATGACCTCCCTCTCACAACAAATTTGATTATAGAGACCCTAGTGGCACAAAGTGCTCTAGAATTAGCAATTGAGATAGGAGTAAACAAAGTCATTCTTGAGGGGGATTGTGCAATTCTCATCATCGCCCTTCAACTCAATAGCCATTCCTTGGCTCAATTTGGACACTTAGCAGAGGATGTAAAATACCCTACATCCTTTTTCCAAAGTTGTAGTCTTTCTCAAGTGCGTAGGCATTGTAATGCAGTTACTCATTCTTTAGCAAGATGAGCAATATTATGTCCTCATTTGTTAGTCTGGATGGAAGATGTTTCACTAGATGTTTATAATGTTCTTCAAGTTGATTAGATAGCCTCATTTAATAAAACGTCGTGACTTTCTTCTCCAATATATATATATGTTCTTCAAGTTGATTAGATAGCCTCATTTAATAAAACGTCGTGACTTTCTTCTCCAATATATATATATATATAGATATATATGATGGGATCAAAGAACTCTCTTCCCCAGACAACCTCATTAAATACCTTCGTCTACCTAGCCAGGGCATGGACGAGGAAAAGCAAACCATTAATGAGAAGCTTCAATGCCTTGAACCGTTACCAATTAGTTGTCAAACCGTTGGTAGCTCTTCAAAACCCGCATTAACAAGTCCTGAGGCGTTACGAAAGAAGCACTAAAGCCATAATTAAGGCCCTAACGACTAAAAACTATGAAACTATATATGCACACCCAAAATACACAAGCAAGGGTAATTATGATATTCTAAACTTTCTTATTTCCCCAAAAAGCTTCTATACACTGACTTTGGCATCGGAGGTGTTGTGGTAAGCACCACATCGATGACCACCTGAGGAAAGCCTTACACTACATTTGCAGGTACAGTGACAAGGATTTAGCTCCATTTGGATGACAATTGATGATTTTTACATCATTAGTTTGGCGTCATCTATAGGGACGACATTTTTGCACTTAGGTTCGAAAGCGTAGTTCCAGTCAATTCCCAAATTCAGATGGAGTCCAATCAAGATTCTGCAACATTAGCCCTGCAAATCTAGACACTTATAGCTAGTGTGGAAGAGCTCACTAGACAGAACCAAGAGATGAGGCTGCGGCTTCAACAAGAGGAGAACCGATCTAGGTCCAATCAGGAGGACGGTGGAGATAGTCATAGAAGGAGTGACCGTCGAAGACCAGCCACTTCAGATGAACCAAGCTCAAATCTTCTCTAGGAAATGAGAAAGGAGATGGACACTTATAGCTAGTATGGAAGAACTTACTAAACAGAACCAAGAAATGAGGCTGCGGCTTCAACAAGAGGAGAACCGGTCTGGGTCCAATCAGGAGGACGGTGGAGATAGTCATAGAAGGAGTGACCGTCGAAGACCAGCCACTCCAGATGAACCAAGCTCAATCTTCTTTAGGAAATGAGAAAGGAGATGGACAAGTTAAAGAACGCCATTAAAGGGAAAACAGATTGAAGCTTGGATAGAATGGTTAGGATGACGGATTCACCTTTCATGGCGGCAATCCTGGAATGCCTAGTGCTATCAAAATTGCCTGCCTCAGCTTGAACCGTTTGACGGGCTAAAGGACCTCTTGGACCACCTCAACACTTTCAAGAAGACCCTAGGCCTTCAACAGCCTCCTGACAAAATACTGTCCCATTCATTCCCTACCATTCTCAAAGGAGCTGCAAGGGAGTGGTTCACGGAGTTACCAACATCGTCCATTGATAGCTTCGAGCAGTTGGGCAATTCCTTCTTACGCCACTTCGTCAGGGGATAGCGCTTGAGGAGGCCAGCAGACCACTTACTTACCATCAAACAAGGAGAAAAGGAGACCCTGAGGTCGTACGTGAAGCGTTTCACTTGAGAAACTTTAGAGGTCGACGAAGCTGATGACAAGGTGCAGCTAACAACCTCTAAAGCTGGATTGAAATCTAGAGAGTTCATGGTCTCACTCACGAAGAATCCCCCGAAAATGATGGCAGAGATGCTCCTGAAGGCGCAGAACTACATGAATGTTGAAGACGCCTTAGCAGCGATAAAAGATGTAGAGAAAACTAATGAAAAGGGAAGGAAGGAAGACGATCGAAGAGGACAAAAAAAAGGAGCATTTAGATTGTCAGAATAACGACAGGGGTAAAAGGAAAGACGATAAAGCTCCTCGGACGGTAAAATTCACTACTTTATTTATGCCTGTTGACAAAATTTTGGTGCAAATTAAAGATGAGCACTACCTCAAATGGCCAAGGCCATTACATTCGTCACCCAATGTACATGACAAGAAGAAATATTATCGTTTCCACAAGGATCACGACCACTACACAGAAGATTATAGGGGCCTAAGGGAGCAGATAGAGGATTTCATACGAAAAGGAAAATTGCAGAGGTTTGTAAAGAAGGGAGAACCCAGTAAGTCCAGGGATGATAACAAGGACAAGCGCAAAGCCTCACCAAGGGATGAAGACCTCACGTCCCAACGTCCACCAAGTGTGATCGGGGAGATAAAGATGATCATAGGTGGGCCATCCTCAGGTGGGTCATTCAAATCCCTCAAGAAATCATATCAGACGTAGGTGAATAGCATCCACAGGATACCACCCTTGAAGCAAAGATGGACGGACAAGGACATGTTTTTCTCGGAAGAAGACGTCAGAGGAGTGAAGCAGCCTCGTGATGACCCCTTGGTCATAATGCTCATGATAGAAGGGTTCAATACCAGGAGAATCTTTGTGGATAATGGCAGCTTCGTAGACATCACCTACCTCTCCGTTTTTCAACAGTTAAAGTTAGATCCAGGAAGGCTGCGCCCTTTTGAGTCCCCTCTCGCCAGCTTCAGTGGGGATAGGGTGTATTCCAAAGGCATAGTGACATTGACGGTCACAATAGGGTCTTATGCGCGACAGCTGACTCATCAGTTGGACTTCCTAGTGGTAGATTGTCCCTCTTCATACAATATGATCATTGAGAGGCCCACACTCAACCGCTGGAAGGCAGCCACGTCCATCTATTGCCTGAAGGTAAAATTTCCAATGGAAAATGGTGTAGGTGAAGTAAAATGAGATCAAGTATTGGCTAAGGAGTGCTACCAAGCAGTGTTGGCTGCAAAGGAAAACCATACGTGGATGATCGAGGAGAAAGTGGAAGCCCTAGAAACTGTGGAGCTAATAGACGGAGAGCCAACGAAGACTACAAGAGTAGGGACGACCATAAGTACAGACATGAAGAAGAAACTAGTTCAATTCCTTGAGGAGAACCTGGACATCTTCACCTGGAGCCACGAGGACATGTCAGGCATATCCATAGAGATCATCCAACACAAATTAGATGTGGACCTTGAGAAAAAACCAGTCCAGCAGAGACACGAGTGTTTGCTCCAGAATGAAACCAGGCGATCATGGATGAAGTAAATAAACTACTAGTAGCGGGCTTCATCTGTGAGGTTTACTACCCGAACTGTTTGGCCAACATCGTTCTCGTAAAGAAGGTAAATGGGAAATAGAGGTTGTGCTTAAACTTCACAGACTTGAACAAGGCTTGCCCAAATGATAGCTTTCCCCTGTCGAGGATAGATCAGCTGGTGGATTCCATAGCAAGACACAAGCTCCTGACTTTTATGGACGCATTCTCAGGGTACAACCAGATAAAAATGGCAGAGGAAGACTAGGAGAAAACTGCCTTCATCACAAGCCAAGGGCTCTACTGTTATAAGGTGATGCCTTTCGGGCTGAAAAACGCAGGAGCAACCTACCAGAGGTTAGTAAACAAAATGTTCAGTAAGCAAATCGGGAGGAATATGGAAGTGTACGTGGATGACATGCTCGTCAAGAGTAAAGAAGAGTCTGCTCACCTGGACGACCTCCAAGAGACGTTCACAACTCTTAGACAATATCCGATGAAGTTAAATCTCAGCAAATGTGCCTTTGGGGTGGCGTCAGGGAAGTTCTTAAGGTTCATGATGTCCTAGAGAGGAATAGAAGCAAACCTAGAGAAGGTACGAGCCATACTAGCAATGGCGTCGCCCAAAACCGTGAAAGAAGTCCAGAAGCTCACAGGAAGAATAGCAGCACTCAACAGATTCATCTCGAAAGCAACGGATAAATGTCTGCCCTTCTTCAAGACACTAAAGCAGGCCTTCATTTGGACGGACGACTGTGAGAGAGCCTTCCAGGAACTCAAGCACTACCTGAGCAATCCACCCCTCCTAAGCCCATCCAAGGAGGGAGAAAACCTATTTTTATACTTGGTAGTGTCAGCTACAGCTGTGAACGCTACCTTGATTTGAGAAGAGGACAGAAGACAGCTCCTAGTTTACTATGTTAGCCAGGCCTTCCAAGGGGTAGAAGCCAAATACCAATGCATAGAAAAGATTGCATTTGCTTTAATTGTAGCTTCACGCAAGTTGCACCCCTACTTCCAGGCGAACCCCATCTTAGTGATGACGGACCAACCTATAAAGAAGTCGATGAACAAGCCCGAGGCTGCAGGAAGGATGATCTAGTGGGCTATCGAACTTAGCCAATTTGACATTAAGTACCACCCTATTACAGCCATTAAGGCGTAGGCATTGGCAGATTTCATCGCTGAATTTACAATCCCAGACGAGGAGGGAGCAACAGACGAAGTGGAAAAATGGATGAAAATGAAAGAGGGGCGGAGTAGGGGTCATTATCATCACCCCAGGAGGAAAGACAAATATGGAGTTCAGCTAACATTCTCGGCCACCAACAATGAAGCTGAATACGAAGGAATACTGACGGGACTAAGGGTCTTGAAGGCGCTAGGAGTCAAAAACTTGGTCCTACTGAGCAATTCAAAGCTTGTCGTAGGTCAGATAAAGGGGGAATTTGAAGCAAAGGAGGAAAGGATGCAAAAATACCTAAAGTTGATGAAATTTTTGACACAGGAGTTTGATCAGGTGGAGTTCACACAGATCCCCAGAAGCCAGAATATGGGGGCAAACGAGCTGACAAAGCAAGCGTCGTCAGAAGTAGGACCAACGAATACAGACCTGAAAATTGAAGTCCAGAAATGTCCCAGCATCGAAGAGGTCCTCACCTTCGCAATCCAGTGCGAAAGCAGTTGGGTGACCCTAATCCTATCCTTCCTTCAGGACTGACAACTTCCACAGGATGTTGAAGAGGCCAAGAAGGTCAAGAAGAGGGCAGCAAGGTTCACGATCCTAAATGAAACCCTGTACAAAAGAGGCTTCTTCATGCCTTAGCTGAAGTGCATCAACGAGGAGGAAGCCAAAAATGTTCTAGAGGAGATCCATGAAGGAATTTGCGGAGACCATGCAGGCACGAGATCCCTGATTAGCAAAGTTATCCAAACATGTTACTTTTGGCCTACTTTGTAGAAGGATGCAAAGAAGTTCGTCAAGAGGTGCGACAAATCCCAAAGGTTTGGGAATGTCCAACGCGTCCCCTCTGAGAAACTGACAACAATAGCCTCCCCATGGTCGTTTGCCTAGTGAGGACTTAACATCGTCAGCCCGTTACCCCAAGGTAAAAGACAGGTAAAAATTTTACTAGTTGCCATTGATTATTTCAAAAAATGGGTTAAAGCAGAAGCACTATCAACCATAACAGAGGCAAAGGTCCAGAATTTCGTGTGGAAGAATATAATTTGCCGATTCGGGATACCATGGACGATCATATCAGACAACAGGCGGCAATTTGACAATTGAGGTTTCAGGGACTTCTGCTTAGGGTTAGGAATCAAGAACCAATTCTCGTCACGTGGTCACCCACAAGCTAATTTTCAGACGCAAGTGATGAACCAGATTCTACTCAAGATCATCAAGGCTCGGTTAGATAAGGCAAAGGGCGCATGGCCTGAAGAGTTGCCTAACGTTCTATTGGCATACAAGACTACAGCGAGAATCCCGATAGAAAAGACCCTTTTCAGTCTCACTTATGGCACCGAAGTAGTAATCCCAGTCGAAGTAGGAATCACCAGCATAAGACGAGAAGTTTTCCATAAAGGCAGCAATGACGATCAACTAAGAATCAACTTGGATTGCTTGGACAAATCCAGAGAAGGAGCATCCTGCAAGATGGCAGAGTACCAGCAGAAGATAGCCAGGTACTACAACAAAAGAGTGAAGCTCCGACGACTTAACATAGGAGATCTCGTCCTGCACAAAGTCACATTTGCTACCAAGGACCCAACCCAAGGGAAGCTTGGCCCAATCTAAGAAGGACCCTACACAGTCACCTATTATTCCAGGCAAGGCAGTTATTACCTGGAAATGTTGGACAGGAGGAGATTACCGCGACCATGGAATATCAAGCATTTGAAACAATACCATCAGTAAATGTAATGGACGATTGTATTCATGTTTGAAATAAAGCAATAAAAGAATTATTCAGCCAACGTGATGCGTGTAAAGCTAAAAAAAAAAATTGGCTAAGTAACAAGATTCTGCCTAGACGGATGTTAGTTACTGATGAAGCCAAAAAATGACAATATCCTTTCAATGGGTGTAAGTCACAAAAAATTGGCTAAGTAACAAGATTCTGCCTAGACGGATATAAGTTACTGATGAAGCCAAAAATGACAATATCCCTTCAATGGGTGTAAGTCACAAAAAAATTGGCTAAGTAACAAGATTTCGCCTAGACGGATGTAAGTTACTGACAAAGCCAAAGATGACAATATCCCTTCAATGGGTGTAAGTCACAAAAAAAATTGGCTAAGTAACAAGATTCCGCCTAGGCGGATGTAAGTTACTGACGAAGCCAAAGATGACAAGACCCCTTCAATGGGTGTAAGTCATAAAAAGTGGCTAAGTAACAAGATTCCGCCTAGACAGATGTAAGTTACTGGCGAAGCTAAAAATGACAAGATCCCTTCAATGGGTGTAAGTCACAAAAGAGTGGCTAAGTAACAAGAATCCGCCTAGAGAAATGCAAGTTACTGACGCATAAGAGAGAAGTCGTAAAAAAGTGACTAAGGAAAATCCACCCGCCCAGATGGAAATAAACTACCGACGAATGCAGATCATTTCCTAATCAGATAAACCCCCAAACTGAGGGTAGGCAAGCAACAAAGCAGACAGAGATCACATATAGTCACAAAGTATCATGCAATGCAGGAAAGTAAACAAGTGAGCATAGAATTGCTAATATAATTAAAAGCCCAAAAACAACGAGCAACCAGCATTGTTCCAACATTAGAATTAAAAGCCCAAAAACATTGGGCAAAAGACATTGTTCTTAAATTAGAATAAAAATATTGTTCTGAAAGTAGAATAAAAAAAGCCCAAAAAACACACTGGGCACCCAAAAAAAGAAAAAGAAAGGCAAACATGAAGCAAGAACATGAGCAGGTTCAAGTGGAAACTGTGTCATCACCAGTAGGAGACAGAGGAGCATTCTCTAGAGCATCACCCTCAGGAGCTACAGACTGGGAGGCTTCGTCAGCTGCCATTTCTTTGTCCAGCTCCTTGAGATCCAGGTTCTTTAGATCCACTCTGGTGGGGTGCTTGACAAGGTACCGTCTTAGGAGCACAAAGCCTTTATAATACCAGCTGAAGAGCATAGTGTTGTACTCCTCTGTCTACTAGAAGGCCTCAACAGACTTGGCAACAACCGTCTTGATCTTCTCTCTCATGGCCACAAGCTGCTCGTCCTTCTCCAGAGTCAACTGCCTCTCTGCCCTCAAATCGTCGGATAGGACCTTAGCTTTCTCCTTGCAGGTATTGGCCTCGTCCATGGTAGCAATAAGGTCCTTCCTTAACTTTGAGTTCTCCACCTCTAAAGCCACCACTCGGGACCCCGTTGACGTGGCCTTCGCCTTGTTGCTTAGGTACTTTGAGGTGATATGGATGGTCTCCCCCAATACTTGAAAACAAGATCCAACTCTCAGAACCAAAAAAAGAAAAAAAAAAGAGAGAGAGAATCTTTGCACAAGTACATTACCTAGACGAGTTTGTGGATATTGTGATCCACAATCTTGTTGGAAGGCATGCCAGAAAAGACCTTAAGCTCTTCAGCCATGAAGGCATCTTGTGCTTTTGTCAGTGCGAGGTCAGAGTCATCCTAAACGATGGACAAATGGGAGGTGGCCTTCTTTTTACCTTTATTGGCCGTACGCTGCCTCTTTGGGAGCGGGGTAATTTCTTCCACCGAGGTAGCCGAGGAAGCTGTCCTTGTTGGCTCAGTGACAGGGGCAGGGGGAGTGACAGAGACCCCCTTCTCCACAACGCGCACTATCCTCTTCTCGAGGTTGGAAAGTGGCTCGTTCTTCTTGGCCCTCATCTTTGTGTACATCCCCTAGTTAAATTTTTTCGTCATCTTTGCGAAAGAAAAACACTTGTTAAAAAAATAAGGAAAAAAGAAGAAGAAGAAGAAGAGTAGCAATGACGAACTTAGCAAACACTTACTCTTCTTCTCCTCAATTTCTATAGTGCACAGGACGTAAGCAGAAGGCTTTGGACTGAGGCAGTGAAGAGCTAGGGTTTGCAGGTTGACCAGATCGTCAAAATCGTCAATCGTCCTCGCATACTCAATAATTGCTCGACGCATTGCCTGTACCTACTCTTGAGTTTCGGCCGCTTCTTAATTGTGCACGAGAAAACAAACAAGAGAGTTAATGGTGACAAAATATGTGCAAAAGTATGAATGATGAAGGAATGGCAGAGAGACGACGCACCTAGACTCGGGGTTCCCCACTGACGGAGCAACCTAGGAACGTCCTCCCAAACTTCACTAGAAAGGGTCTCCCACTCATCCCCATAGACAAAGAAGAACCGGGACTTCTAGTATTGGAATGACGAGGGCAGGCCCCTGACAATCCTAGCTTCCCTGACCTAAGGCACTAGCTCGTAGTACCCGTATTCCTTGGATTCCTTCAAATGATACGAGTAAGTGAACTCGTCCACCCTAATCATATCTCCCTCAGTGGTAGCCAGTCATATCTCCATACAGCTGATCACTATCCTCCATGAGTTTGGCATAAGTTCCCCAGAAGCAATTTTGAAATGATTTAAAAGCTCTATAATGAAGGGGTGGACGGGGAATCTAAGCCCACACAGGAAGGCAGCCTTATAGAAGCACACCTCCCTAGGCGAAAAATGACAGGCTCGTTCCTCTTTACGAGGATGACGAACCCTAACCCTCTCAGGAAACTGGAACCTCTTACTAAACCTAGAGAGGGTCTCAACGTCTAAGCCACACTCTTCTCCAAGGGCAGAGAAAGCCCTGACCTCCCTTGGGCCAATAGCCACAGTGTCCTCCTCCACTTCCACAGGGTTGTCACTAGACGACAGCCCCGTCTCAAGTTCACTAGATCTCACCTCTGACATCCCTCTTCCTCACCCACCAAATCTTCGAACCAATTAATGGATTGATGAAACAAATGGACCAGATCAGCTACCACTACACCCAAACTACTACCCTCAAACACAAAACCTTCAACTGAGGGACAAAAAGTATGAGAAGCACTTAGAGAGGCTCCTAAACATACGAAAAGAAATGAAATAGAGGGGCAAAGTTTCCTAATTTCAAAACTACCAACCATGGAACCTAGAAAATGAAAAACGGGGACAAAATCCTAAAAACTCAAAACGGGAACGAAAATAAGAAATTTTTACAAATTGCCTATGCTACAAAGAATAAAAAGGCAAGAAGGAACCGTACCTTCGAAAATGCACCCACAAGAAGGAAGAATGCAAGAAATTGCAGGAGAGAATAACTCGAAGAAGGAAAGGCACAGAGCAACAATGGTGGAGGAAAAGAAAAAGTGAAGAAGAAAGAGAAGAGAAAGGAAGTTTAAAAACCAAACACAAAAAATTGAAAACCAGCGGGAAACCCAAAAAGCCACACAAGTGGAGCATTAACTCCATCAGTCATTACATGCCACGCGGCCACGATGTGTACAGTGCCGCCACTATGCATTAATGCACCGCCACTTCACATCAAACGCAGAACGAAACCCCAAGAATCATGTCCGGGCAAACAACCTTTCACCTTCTGGTGGTCATCATGACACGCAATAATGACCACAGAACCTAGGGGGGCAGCTATGGGATCAACAAACTCTCTTGCCCAGACGACCTCATCAAATACCTTAGTCTACCTAGCCACAGCATGGACGAGAAAAAGCAAACCGTTAATGAGAAACTTCAATGCCTTGGACTGTTACCAATTAGCTGTCAAACCGTTGGTAGCTCTTCAAAACCCGCATTAACAAGTCTTGAGGCGTTACGGAAGGAGCACTAAAGCCACAATTAAGGCCCCAACGGCTAGAAACTACGAAACTATATACACACACACCCAAAATACAAAAGCAAATGTAATTATGATATTCTAAACTTTCTTATTTCCCCAAAAAGCTTCTGTACACTGACTTTGGCATCAGAGGCGTTGTGGCTAGCACCACACTGGTGACCACCTGAGGAAAAGCCTTACACTACATTTGCAGGTACAATGACAAGGATTCAGCTCTTTTTGGACGACAACTGACGATTTTCACATCATCAATATATATAACATTAGGGTACAACCTTACTCAATATTATTAACATTACTATATATTTTAAAAATCTAACCGTTGGATTACTTGTTCTTAACTCTCTTAATACACTTGTTAAACTTTGTGTCAATTGGATATTATTTACCATATTATCTATATACTTATATTTTATGCATAATTTTAAACTACAAAACTTGCAATTTAAACAATTTATTGATGACATAGCTTTTATTTTTAATTTTCTAAAAATTTTGTAAGTATGGAGGATATAATATGAAAATGTAATCCAATGGTGGATTTGTCAAAATTCACCTCCAATAAAAAGATATTGAGTAATGTTGTAATTTTAGGGTACAACAAATTTTGTAGCTAAATTTTGTCATATATATATTGAATAGTTCCGACAGAGATAGTGGCAACTTTAGGAATTTTATTTAGGGTGGTCATTAAGAAATTTAAATTACCACAATATTTTTCTTGGTACCATTTTTTAAGGAAAAAATGAAATTAGAAATTATTTTTATTGAATATGTTGAATGAACTACAAATTTTATCTTTTTGTTTTATAATAAGTATTTTGTTGAATAATTTTTTCACTTGTTGTTATTTGGTCTTGTATTTTTTTTGTTTGGTTTATGTTTGTTGTTATTTGAGCTAATATTTATTGTTGTTATTTAAGCTTTAAAAAAAAGGATTAAGTATTATGTTTGGGGGTAGAATTAATTTTGGAGTAATGCTGCGTCCACAACATTTTTACAATAAATCTTATGCAAAAAGTTGTTATTGGTGGGTAAAAAAATAATATTAGTATTTGACCCAAATTAAAATTAATAATAGTTTATCACATTAGATTTGTTGTGAAATTATTGTAAAAATATTTTGAATGTAGTAGTAGCACTACTTTTATTTTTGTTGAATCCAAATTTTTGTAATTCTCAAGTCAGGAGTTTCAAAATTTTTATTAAGATAATTATAATAAATTAGTTTAGCGTATAATTTTTTTTAACAAGTTTATATATATAATTTTTTTACAAAGTCAGGGTGGCTATGTGATCATCCTGACCACGTGGAGCCGCCACTGGACACAGAGCTAAACCGAATCTAAATAAAGCGCTCTCATCATGCTCTCCCAATGTCACACACACTGTCACTGTGCTCTCATAATAATTGGACTATTATTATAAACAAAGGGCAATAAAGGTCTAAAAGATAATAATTCCTAAGTTGATTTCAACCCCTCATTATTTATCTTTTATTTTCCCGAAATTGCCCACACTCATTCTCCAAAATTCCAATTCCATCTCAAACAAATCTAGTACTTGTACCTACATTGAAAAAGATACAGCTTGCTTTCTTTGAATGGAAAGAAAAAAACATAGCAAAGCCAACTGTACCACCTCTCAAAATCTCAACCCCTTTTATATTTAAGGTATCAATATATTATCTATTCAGATATTCTCATTCTATCAAACAAACGCAGCACTATTTTCTGCTCTGCTCTCTCTGAATCCCGAATCTCCATTTCTTAACAAAATGTTTCCGAAATTCGCGTCGAGATCGAGAGTTGCTTCGTAAAACAGTTTCCAATAAGAATATGCTTCCTCCATTGTTTACGTCTTGCTGCTAGCTTGTTATTGCTATAGCTGTGTTCGTTGATGGTCATCTGTATATAACCAAAAACAAAAACAAACAAACAAACAAACTTTGCGTTTCGTTTCGTTTCGTTTCGTGTGCTCAGGCTCGTAGCGTTATAGCGAGATTTCCGAAATTCACTTCGGTAATGCATTTTCTATGAACGAATTATTTACTTATTTATTTGTTGTTTTTTATGTATTTGTTTTCTTTGAATTCGTGCTCCGTTTGGCAACTTAGAAAAAGAAAACGAGATTCGAATTTCGAAATTCTCGCGTCTCAGGTTTTTAAGTTATAGGAAACCTATCAAAGAAGACTATATTATTAGTTAAGAAACTAGTTTTCGTTTTTCTTTTTCTTTTTCTCGGCAGCCAAACAGAGCAGGAACGAAAACTTCTCTGCAGTTTAAATTTTCAATTTGAGCATAATATTTAGCTTACTTGTATATTGTACGGAATAATATATACTATATTCACAGCGGTGAAGATTTAATTTAATTTAATTAATTTAATTTTTTTTTTCTTAATGAGTATAGTTTGTGAATCTGAAATAGCCGACTATGTGAGACTAGAATTTGACTAATTTGGATTTGTTTGATATGGACTTGGTCAAATTCGGTGGTTTTTGCGAGATAATGATGATCATGTTCACTGAATTAGATTAAGCTGACTAGTCAATATGCTAATTTGATTAGCAACCACAGCTCCAATGATTGATGGCTTATCGTAAATTTAGGAATTGGTGGCTTTACATAAACTTTGTGTAAGGCATGATAAGTTTGACTGATAAGCCGATAAGCTGTTCAGTTGAATAAGAACAGTACTGAAGTTTGTTTAAATTAATTGTTTTGGAGAAAGGAAATTTAAACAAGCTATCCTTTTCAGCTGGATTTAGTTGGATTCATATTATGATTGATGTGGCAATTACATGCCCAATTTATGGCCTAATGATAGGTTTTCAGTATTTGACTGTTACGGAAAAGTGACGGGTTTTGTTTCGAGTTGGGATTGGGAGTCAAGAAGTCTAGTGTTGCAGCTAGCTAAGATTAATTTTCAAGGGCTGGATTCTCATTTTTATTCTTTTCATTGAAAGAATAGTTTATAATAAAAAAAAGGTTAGATGTAAGTCTTCTTTACTATCTAGGAATTGGGTTTTATGATAGGTGTTCAATGTTGTTAATTGTGCTCGTCTGGCTCTATAAGAAAGTGGATGTAGTTTTTCAATCTGTCTGAAATGCTATATTGCGTGGACTTACGTACACATGAGAGGATTTGGTGTATATCTGGTTCTACAACTTGTCTAACCTCCAATTGTTAGGACATAAGGGAGTTTGTTTATCTGTAGAATGGACTAGTTATCTTGTTCTATCGCATGAGATAATTGAAATTTCTACATAATACATTTTGCCCAAGATGAATGCTTCGCTTTAGGAGCATTTTAAGTTGGGAATTCTAGTAAACCAAGTAGTATTTATATCTTCATTTGTCAGGTATTCCATTTAGTTACATGTCTCAAAGTAAACATGTAGTTGTGTCTGATAGATTTGCTTCATTTTAAAGGCTCTATGTAATAGCATACATGTATGTAATAATCAATTTTACTTCTTTGCAAAATAAAAGATATTGCCAATTATTCATTAGAAAAAAAAGGTATGGCTCTGTCATGTGTCTGACAGATTTACTTAATTTTAAGTCTTCCCTGTAAAATAGCATACATGTATGTACTAATTGATTATAGTTCTTTTCAATACAAAGATATTGGCCTATTAGTCATTAGGAAAAAAAGAAGAAGAGAAATTGTGCTGTTTAATCTGTGAAATGAGGAGACCACATTTTGTCTTCAAGCACAAAATGTTATTCAATCGTACCTGTCAGGTTTTGTGTATGACTGTCTGGCACTATATTTTATACCTCTGACATGGTAAAAGGTCTACAACAGCACTGAAGTTGTCATATATTTTGAATCTTTAAATAATTTTATTCCTGAGAGCTGAATTTTAGGCTAGCAGAAACATGGTGGTTCTATGAGAAGTTTTATGGCAACATAATACACAAATTATATCTGTTATCATTTTCTTTTCTCATTATCCTTAAATGCTGGAACGTCTCCCGGTATCATTGTACCCAGGAAATGCAAACTTCTGTTGTATATGTTTCTGTGGACTTCTAGTCATCTTCTCACATCAGTATATATAATTTTATTTGTAGTGAAAGATGGTTGCCTTCGGGAAGAAGTTGAAGGAAAGACAAATTCTAGAATGGCAAGGGTATGTTGAAATGTATATATATAATTTTTTGCATTGCTTAGAATTTAATTCATTCTGATTTCTTCAAGAAAGCTTTCTCTTAAAAATTAGAAAAGAGAAAATGTATACAATGAATTTTGGATACATCATTATGCTATCTACTTATGAATAAGTCATGGTGATAAGATAGTAAATTGTTCATCTTGTCTAATGGCCATTTTAACTCAAATGAGTTGATTTTTTGTCAATCTATTGCAATGATTTTAAAGCTTATAGATTTTTAAGGGAGGCATGTAAACCTATTGATAGCAAAAAGAGAAAAAGGCATGAATACAACGGTTTCAACCAAGATACTAATCCCAAGGTCACACAGCAGATCTACATGTCCACAGCATGCCCTTGGCCCTCACTTACTCCTGACAACTACTTACATACATTTTCCAATAGAAACCTTATCTCATTACTGATTGATAAACTCTCTATTGTTCTGCTGATCTGTTCTCTCCAGGAGTGGTTTCCTTTTTGGGCCATCTTAAAATATATGGGAGTTTTAAACAGTGAAAGTATTTATCCATTTAACTTCCTATATTATCCTTACATTTGAATCCACCACCTTTAAAATTTGAATCATCCTTTCTTCAAACAAAAATGCTTCTTCTTGGCCACCTAAGGGCATTTTTAGAAGTTTTTTATGTTTACATGCCATTTGCAATCACCCTGTCTATTTTGGGATGGAGAGAATATATGAAAATGGCTGAAACAATTTCTTGATCCTTCCATTACCTCTGAAAGTGGCAGGTGGCAGCAACCTATCCCACAGTATTTAACCAGACATTGATCTGAACCTGCAAAACACAGCTTTGTGTAGTCTCTTTGTGTATTCCATTGCCTAACTCCATTTGTAAATTGCTGCACAATTAATCATTCATTCCAAAATTTAGTTGCTCTCCACAAAACACACAAAACCTGCTGAAATGATACCTTCATAATTAAAAGCTTTTAGGGGGTGCAATCCTTCTGTAGAAATAGCTAATAATATTTTGACAAAAAGCCTGTTTTGCTAAATATGGTAGCTTGTATGTGACATCTTTAAAGATTCTTATCAATCTTTTTGTTTGAAGGCAACCAAAACAAAGAAGTTGCACTAACATGACATTACATATTTCTCCAACTTAGTGTAGGCACACATATAAACAATACACTAATACAAAGTTGAGTGTTCTAACCTGTTGCTAAATATTAAATTGGACAACATATTCATTTCATTGTAATTAGGATCCTGCTGTAGATACTGATAATTATTATTTCTTTCAGATATTACATCAACTATAAACTGATGAAGAAAAAAGTAAACCAATATGCTCAACAAATTGAAGTTGGGACACAAGATCGCAAGCATGTTCTCAAGGATTTCTCAAGAATGTTGGATAATCAGGTATGTTGTGTGCATGTTTTTATCTGTGTCTTGTCTATATCTCTATCATTCACAATTTGGTTATTGAATCACACATGCGTTGTTTCAAACTGAGTGCACATTGAAGTTTCAACATATCATATATACTGAAAATGTTTATAGGTTCATTAACTCTAGATGAATTCTTGGCAGATGGGTTTGTGGATCATGCATCCACCTTGTCATTATGCTTGTTTAAGCAATCCGTTGAGCTGTTGAACATTGATTATCATGAGCATTTTTTATAGTTAAGTTGTAGGTTTTCTAATGGAATCAACTTCTTCAAATGAACCTCATTACCTTTTTGGAAGTGATGTTGGAAGATCTGTCAGTCTTTAAGATAAGTGAGGAAACATGTGATGTTCTGGTAAATAAAATGGAAGTTCTGTCATGCCTCTTAGACATGCAATGGACCTTGTGATGTCCATAAGAAGCTATCCTTGCATAGGATCAAACTTGAGAAATGTATTTGTTGATGGTTTTGTTTCACTTTTGTATCTTTCTTACTGTCTTGGTGACAATGCAAGATATGTTCAAACTACGTAAGTGCTGTAAGTTGCACGGGCTCTTGTGCTGATGTATACCTACATATCTGTACATATACATGTATAAATTCACGAGTGTTTGTGTCTGTCATTGTATTGCTTGCCTAATATATATTTCCTAGAGCCTTGTAGCTCAATTGGTTGGCGTCTCTTGGTGTGTGTTCATGACATCTAGGGTTCAAATCCCCCCTCCCCCCTCGAAACTTTTGAATTAAAAAAATAAATTGAAGCAGGAACTTCTTGCATGTGCAGCCATCATGGATGTTTTAACTTCTGCTGTTCTTTACTTGAGGTTGACCATGAAATGTTTCTACTAAATTTCTTCTTAATATTTCAGATTGAGAAGATTGTCCTTTTTCTGTTGGAGCAACAAGGGCTACTTGCAAGCAGGCTAGCTAAACTTGATGAACAGCATGATGCCCTTCAGCAACAGCCCGAAATATCCCAAATATGTGAATTACGACAAGCTTATAGAGCAGTGGGACAAGATCTTTTAAAGCTTCTCTTTTTTGTTGAGGTAAATGCTATTGGTCTGCGTAAGATACTGAAGAAGTTTGATAAACGCTTTGGTTATAGATTCACTAATTACTATGTCAAGACTCGTGCAAATCATCCGTACTCCCAGTTGCAGCAAGTGTTTAAGCATGTGGTAATGTGTTGATGTTCTTTTCCTATTTCCTCTTTTTATTTTTGGGCTAACCTTCCTATTTGAACATTTAAACACTTCAAAAATACTTCTAAAAACTATTTTTCCCTGGATGAATGGAACTTGCAGGGAATAGGGGCTGTTGTGGGAGCCGTATCACGCAATCTTCATGAACTTCAGGACCGTCAGGGAAGCTACTTATCAATATATGATCAGCCCGCTCTTCCCCTCGAGGTTCTGTTACGTATACTAAATGCAACCTGTTCAAGTTTTCATGGGTTTTTTTTTCTGTCTCAATGTTTTCTTATGCCCTGTTTGTTTATATATTTTATATATATATATATATATATAATACTTAATGAGTTGTAGTTATACATTTTTGGTTGGAAAGCAGCCATAAGGCTGGTGATTTACTAGTTTTCATCTGCAGGATCCTGTCATTGATTCAATAAAAGCAGCTGTGGACAGGTTAACCCACTCAACAAATTTCCTCAACTTTTTGGCACAACATGCACTAATTATGCAAGAAGAGTTCCCTACTCCTGTTGAGGAACAAGTTGATGATCAGAACTACCATTTTATGTCGCTTCTTTTGAACTTAGTGAACACATTTCTTTATATGGTCAATACATATATTGTTGTCCCTACAGCAGATGACTACTCCTTGAGCCTTGGAGCTGCAGCAACAGTTTGTGGTATTGTAATTGGGGCAATGGCTGTTGCGCAGGTGTTTTCTTCAGTCTATTTTAGTGCATGGTCAAATAAAACGTACTTCAGACCTCTTGTATTTAGCAGTGTAGCTCTTTTTGTGGGAAACATCTTGTACGCATTGGCTTATGATTTTAATTCAATAGCAGTTCTCCTAATCGGACGTCTTTTCTGTGGGTAAGTAGTCTTGCTTTTCCTCTGGACTCATTACTTGGTAGGAATAACTTCAAGCATGTGATATTTGTGCATTTTATTGAGAGACTATGTGGATCTGCATATGCTTTGCATGAGGAGTGCAACATTCTATAAGGGAATAGCATTCTTATTTACTTTATTGCAAAATGAAAGATCAAATTTAAATATTATAACTCAGCATAACTGCAAAAAATTAATTTATATAAATATGCACGCATGCATGCATGCACACAGGCACAGAGGAGACGTTCAAATATTTTTATCAGTTATTTTCAAATTAGATTAGGTTATATATTTGCACAGGCGTACACACACACGTGCATATATTTCAAGGAGAATTTTAATTGGTTTCAGGCTTGGAGCCTGCACTGAACTCAGTACCCAAATTATGGGTTATAGAAAAAGCATGATAGGGACTAATTCTTTCAAATTAAGAAGGCAGCATGAAGCTGGTCAGATAGCGAGTGAAAATTCTCATTTCACCAAACTGTTTTGCTATACTCAGGCTTTTATTTGGTATTAAAATACAAGCAATAAGATTGGTTTCTGCCCTGTTATTGAGGCCACCATATTATTTTCTTGTCTGGTCGGAGGAAAAAAAATTACAAAACCCTTTATTGGTTCTAGAATTGACAAGAAACTCATTTTTGTACACTGCAGTGCAGCATTAGATCTTAAATTATGATTAGAGGACTCAGATTGAACTGAAAACTAGAAATAGTGTAAGGTGGTAAGATTTATAGATTATGATTAGAGCTTAAATTATGGTTAGATGACTCTTATTTATACCTCATGATATGTGTTGACATAGTCACTCTTCTCAAATTGCAGACTGGGTTCTGCTAGAGCTGTTAACCGGAGGTATATCAGTGATTGTGTACCACAAAAAATCCGCATGCAGGCATCAGCAGGTTTTGTTAGTGCTAGTGCTCTTGGAATGGCTTGTGGTCCTGCTCTAGCTGGTTTGCTTCAAACTAATTTTAAGATCTACAAGCTTACATTCAATCAGAACACTTTGCCTGGCTGGGTTATGGCTGTTGCTTGGCTAGTGTACTTAATTTGGTTGTGGATCTCATTTAAAGAACCTTCTCGTGAAATTGAGGAGAATCATATACCACAGGAATCTAATGCTGGTATGTCGATTTAGGTGGTAATGCTTTTTGGTTTGTTCTCTTGCACATGTGATTCTGTCTGTGTTAGATCATTTGGAGGCTGTAAATTGAACTATTGAAGCATTAACCCTTTAATGTGAACATAGTTATCTAATATTTACTCTTAAAATTGTTTTGTTATTCTATAAACTTCAAAAATTTAAATTACTAACCGCACCGTCAATCTGTCATTCACACTGGTGGTTTACATGATCATTTATTACATGTTAATTAAAAAAAAAAAAATCTCATTTGACAATAATGTTCTCTCTTCAATATGCTTACTTCTGATGGTGGATCTTGAATGACAGTGGTGGTAGAGAATGATGCACTTGAGAATGGACTTAAACAGCCATTGCTTATTAGTTCTTCAGAAGACAAGCAACAAGATGAAGATGGTGAGCAAGAATGTGATGAAAGCGAAGAAGCTTCTGAGGACTCTCACCGACCAGCAACTTCAATTCGATCAGCATATAGACTACTTACACCCTCCGTAAAGGTATGTGATTGACCCAGAATTTTATATGAGTTTTGTAAAATTGATAATTATATCTTTGATGTCATCATTGACATCAAAAATTAGTTTAGCATGATGACATAACATGGTTTTGTTGTTCTGTCCTTCATATATATATATAATCAAGGAGCACCAAAATTATTTCATAATTTAATTTTTGAATATTGAACTAGTTTTCTTTTTTAAATTTGAATTTGGAATTTGATCTTTGTTGTGATTTGTACTTTTATGGGATTTAGTTGTGGTATGATTAGAACTTTCCATATTAATGTAATCTTGGCACCTACATTTGATGATTGTCTAGACCCATGGACCCTCATCACTTGGTTAAGTAAGATGAATCAATTCTTTGATCAAGTTGATTTATCATACATAAAAAAGGCTAGGTTTGCCAAGATGAAACTAATAGGTGAGCTAGGGACTATTGGAAGGATATTGAAAACCTTGGCTTTAAGAAGGACAAGCCTCCCATAACCAACTGGCAAGAAGTGAAAGAAAAACTCAGAGAGAAATATATTACTTCATCCTATCCAAAAAGAAAGAGATTTGTCCAAATATTATCATGGTAACTTTTTCGATCAAAGAAACAATCTAAGTTAGTGAGATAGACCCGCTACTGGTTATGTGGCACAATTTGAAGAAGATGAGATGAGTGCTCAAACTCTTTCTAGTCCTAAGTTAATCCCAGTAACATTGGAAGACATACTGAAGGCCCTCCAAGACACAGTCCAAGAAAGCACTAGGTATAAAAGCCCAACTAAGCAAAATAATGGCCTCCACCCAATAATATTGAGGCACCACAAATTTGTGATGAAAAAGAAATAAAAGTGCCACAGATGTACAGTTAGTACCAACTAAACCATGTGTAGTAGATCCAATTCAACCTGTTGAAGAATCACGACTTGATGAGGCAAAAGTTCAGCAAGAGAGCGAATATTTAGAGGATTCATATGACATGAAAGTTGAGTTTGATGCCAACAATACTAATCAACCCTCCATGATTGATGAAGTAGAGAAGCTTGATTTGATGTTGCTTCCTATAGAACAAGAGAGGTTTGTATCATTTATTCCATACATTGATTTTATCATTCCAGAAGCATTTAACATGGTGGAACAAAACGCTTATTTGTTCTTAATGTAGCCAGATGTGCTTCAAGAGTTATTGCAATTATCAAGTACAAAATTTCTTATCCTTGAGCTTCAAAACCTGAGGTTGAGTTTTCTCCAACCAGGGAAGTATGATGCAAGGAGCACCAAAATTATTTCGGAAAATATATTCCAGTTTTAATTTAGTTTTCTTTTTGAATTTGGTCTTTATTGTGATTTAGGATTTTATGGGATTTAATTGTAGCATGATTAGAACTTTCCATATTGATGTAATCCTGGAAGTCCTATTAAAATAGTAGCCTTTGTGATTGTGAAGAACAATTTGAATTAGAAATTTTTTTGATGGGTGAATGTTTTCTGGTCTGGTGTTGATGCCAAGCACCTTTAGGTGGTAATGCCTAAGGATTCCAGGAAATTTCTAGGTGGTGAAGCTTAGGGTTTGTTCTGCTTTATCTACTGTTACCTTTATCTCTTTTCTTCTACCCTATCCTGCATCATAGCACCTTCACTTTTCTTCCTTTTTTGTTGAAATTGAAAAAATAAAGTAAAAAATATTTTTAAATTTGACCTGCCAATATATGTGCTTTTTAAATTTATACTACTTTGCTGATACATATTATGTTTATGGATTTATGAACTTCTTAATTTGCTTAGAATCAATATTGCAAATTCACTTAGTCATTACAATGAAGCTAGAAGTCCAGATTTTACATGAAATATAATAAGAAGGTGAATAAGTATTTTTGCTTCTATATTAAAACCTGGTACGATTTTTTCCCCGCTACATTAAAAAGGGGATTAACAGATAGTTTAGATGCTTTGCTTAAACAGATAGTTTAGATACGTTTTCCAATCAGATTGCACATTGTGCATCAGAAATTTTTGTTCCTAATTCAGCTTGTCAAGTGGAACCTCACTATTGACCTGCTGATGATTAAAATATCAAAATCCAGTCCAATTATCTTCTGGTTAATGTCATGTTTTTTATTAGTACAAGCCAATGGACAGACTCTAAAATCATTGAGAACCTTATCTTCTTCTCAATAGCGAGTCTCTGACATTAATTTTTGGTTGGAGCTGAGTTTCTACACATTCTCTAATTGAATCTCTATGGTTCATCAGGTTCAGTTGTTGATATATTTCATGCTCAAATACGTAATGGAGATTTTACTCTCAGAATCTAGTGTCATTACCACATACTACTTCAAGTGGTCTACAGGCACGGTGGCAATTTTTCTTGCTTCCCTTGGCCTCACAGTTCTTCCAGTAAACATTGTTGTTGGAAACTACATAAGCAACATGTTTGAAGACAGGTAAAATTTAACATTAAATTAATTTTTATCTAAAGCTCTGGATATGTTTTCCAGAAACTGCCGATGCATTAATTTTCATTGATCTGATTGCAGGCAAATTTTATTGGCATCTGAAATTATGGTTTGCATAGGCATACTCCTGAGTTTCCGTATAATAGTTCCATATTCTGTGCCTCAGTATGTCTGCTCAGGACTCATCTTGTTTGTTTCTGCTGAAGTACTTGAAGGTGAGATATTGTTTGGTTAAATTATTTTGTTATTTGTGATAATGAATAGTATGTATGAAAGAGTATAATTGCACGTGATGAATATCCAAATTCCAATTGAAATGAAAATTTTAATTGATGCATTTTAGGACAAGTAGAGGAAGTGGTGGCTCCTCAAGAAGTGAAAAAAGAAAAAGAAAAAAAAAAAGAGGCTGGAGTCCAAATTGCAGGGTTATTATCATTTTGGCTTTTTAAGTTTCAATATTGTCAATTTCATCCTCAAACTTTGTTTTCTCTCTCTCTCACATTGAAGCATCCAACCACCACTACTGTAGCTAGGTGACCCACACATTTCACCCTAACCTCAAGCAACCAGCAGCACGGTGAGTTGCTTGGCATTCTTGCATCCACAATGGTCTGTGGGTATGGAACCCATTCCTATGCCTATGTCAAAGTCAACCATGGCCGACTCTGTCTCAGGCAGAGCAGCACTGCGGCCTTTGTCTCTAACCCACTCATTTTCTCATTGTTCACAGTGAGGGATATATGGTGGACTCCTTTTCAAAGAAGCCAGCCATTGCTGAGCATCTGTAAATGCTAGCATGTTCCACAATCACTGGATGATGGTGAAGATTGTTGTTAGCTAAAATTGTTTGAATATTTTTTAACAAAGCACTAGAATAAATGGGAACCCACAATGGTCACATCTGGACTATTTTGGTTTGAAATAAAATTTCTGCTGGCCCCCTTGGCTGGGAAACGATTTTTTATTTTTTATTTTTTCTTGCTTTTGCCCCTCAATGATCACATCTGACCTCCTTTTAGTTAGTAATAAATTTCTGCTGCTGCTGCTGCCCTTTGGCTGGGAAACAATTGGTTTCTTTCTTATGCTAGAGAAAGGCAGCTCATAGGTGGGCAATGGTGAATCTCCACGTTGCCTCCACCCACTCCCATGCCCAATGTCCTACGTCACCAATGCCAGCCTCCTCGACCACCATCCACTCACTCCCCACATCCTCCAAAACCACTTCAACCGCCCCCTCCACCAGTTGTCTCTATATTTAACATTATTGCCAACCTTCTAAGTTATGGACATCCAATTTGGTGCCTTTATCTATCTGTAAATGGTATGCTATATTTATTATCTGCCAACCATAAGTTTAGAAAACTCAAACCACAAACACCAAATTATATGTAACTTAAAGGTATTAACATAATATGCAAACCATCTTAATTGAATCTGGATTTTGGCACAATATAAATAGTATTCATTAGCTTTATGATATTCCACTACCTTTCATGAATGAATTCAGGCTAAAATATTTTCAGTTTATAGATTAATACAAGCCTGGACAGGGGCTTCTTCAATTGTGATTCTTTAAAGTTAAATTTTCTCCATTTTCAAGATAAAAAAGCATCATGTCTTATTGTCTCATGTTTAGTAAATGTATCATTTCTCAGTACCTCATAATTATAAAAAAAAATTGTACATTTACCAGCTCCAAAACTTGTGGTGCATGCTCAACAACAGTTTGGTATAGACATAAAAATCCTGTATTGATTTGCTAAAGTACCAGAATATACTCTCTTTGAATATTTGAATTTGTTGCCAAGTTCTTAGGATCCTGAAAATAATATGTTATAATTTTCCTCAATCATTGGTCCAGGTATCAACTTGGCACTCCTTTCTCGGGTCATGTCATCCCGGCTTTCCCGTGGAACCTACAATGGTGGACTACTTTCAACAGAAGCTGGGACAATTGCACGAGTGATTGCAGATGGCACGATAACCTTGGCGGGGTACTTGGGCCAGAGTAGACTCTTGAATATCACCCTACTTCCTTCACTCTTCATTTGCATATCCTCAATTGTTGCCACCTGCTTTACCTACAACTCTCTCTATTGATTAGTAACTTTTTGATTTAATGCAATGCCCGTCCCCTTAAATCTCTATTTCTTCATTATTTTGTATCTCTTGTATCATTATTGTTGTATATTAAAAGAAAACAAGCTCATTGATTTCTTCTACAATTTGGACTTTAATAAATGACTAGTCCTCTGCTATGGAGGCCCCGAAAGTTGAAAGTCTACAGAATTCCTATCTTTGCAGCGGTTAAACTACGAAATTATAAACACCTTTGAGCTGAATTATGGAAAATTGTGAGTGTTTCCTTTAAGTTTAATAGCACGTCTACTCTTCAAACTTTGTCCCATATTTTAAAGAACAAAATTTGGCTACAAAATTGGTTGTAACTTTAAACTACAGCCTTACTCAATATCTTTTTATTGGAGGTGAATTTTGACAAATCGATCATTGGATTACATTTTCTTCTTATACTCCATGCTTGCAAAATTTCTAGAAAATTAAAGATCAATAGTTATGTTGTCAACAAATTGTTTAAATTGTAATTTTTTATAGTTTAAAATTATGCATAAAATATAATCTTACAGATTATATGGTAAACAATATCCGATTGACACAAAATTTGACATATATATTAAAAGCGTAAAGAACATGCAATCCAACAGTTAGATTTTCGAAATATGTAATACTGTAAAATTTTGTAGTTAAACTTTATCCTATTTTAAAAATGGTGTTTATCTTTTTTTGAAATGTTTCATTTTAGTCATTATATTTTTGAGTAAAAAAAAAGGCTCCTACTGTTGACTCTTGGCAACTTTGAGAACCATTTTGACACAATTTCTCATGATTTTTAAGATCAAAATCAAGTTTTAAAAGCAACTATCGATGTCTTGAAAAGTATCTAAAATGATTTTTAAGCCCAAACCTTGAAAGTCAGAACTTTGTGTTTTGATTTCCGTTTGAGACAAAAAATAAAAAAAATTTCATGTCTCTTTCAAAATCTAAAAATATAAATAAATAATATAAGGATTTTTTTTAGAGGAATATTAGTATATGGATTTTGAATTGAAGATTTAAAAGTCTTGCCTTTGGAACTTTTTATGTTAAATGCAAAAAAAGTAAGATAATTTTCAGTGGTATTTGTAAAGGTTAGTTTTCTGTTGTTGAATAGAAAAGTTTTGACTAAACAAGATCTTTAGGAGCTCAGATTCAAAGCCTTGCAGGAAAGGAAAAAAAAAAAATGGTTTTTAAGATCAAAACCGAGTTTTAAAAGCAACCATTGGTGTCTTGTAAAGTATCTAAAATGATTTTTAAACTCAAACCCTGAAAGTTATAACTTTGTGTTCTGATTTCCATTTGAGACAAAAAATAAAAAAATTTCATGTCTCTTTCAAAATCTAAAAATATAAAAAAGTAATACAAGGATTTTTTTAGAGAAATATTAGTATATGGATTTTGAATTCAAGATTTAAAAGTCCTGCCTTTGGAACTTTTTATGTTAAATGCAAAAAAAGTAAGATAATTTTCAATGGTATTTGTAAAGGCTAGTTTTATGTTGTTGAATAGAAAAGTGTTGACTAAACAAGATCTTAGGAGCTCAGATTCAAAGCCTTGCAGAAAAATAAATAAATAAATAAAGTTTTTAAGATCAAAATCGAGTTTTAAAAGCAATTATCGGTGTCTTGAAAGTATCTAAAATGATTTTTAAGCCCAAACCTTGAAAGTCAAAACTTTGTGTTCTGATTTGTGTTTGAGACAAAAAATAAAAAAATTTCATGTCTCTTTCAAAACCTAAAAATATAAATAAATAATACAAGGATTTTTTTAGAGGAATACTGTATTAATATATGGATTTTGAATTCAAGATTTAAAAGTCCTGCCTTTGGAACTTTTTATGTTAAATGCAAAAAAAGTAAGATAATTTTCAGTGGTATTTGTAAAGGCTAGTTTTTTGTTGTTGAATAGAAAAGTGTTGACTAAACAAGATCTTTAGGAGCTCAGATTCAAAGCCTTGCAGAAAAAAGAAAAAAAAAATTTAAGATCAAAACCAAGTTTTAAAAGCAACCATCGGTGTCTTGAAAAGTATCTAAGATGATTTTTAAGCCCAAACCTTGAAAGTCAAAACTTTGTGTTCTGATTTCCGTTTGAGACAAAAAAAAAAAAAAAAATTCATGTCTCTTTCAAAATCTAAAAATATAAATAAATAATATAAGGATTTTTTTTAAGAGGAATATTAGTATATGGATTTTGAATTCAAGATTTAAAAATCCTGCCTTTGGAACTTTTTTTGTTAAATGCAAAAAAAGTATGATAATTTTCAATGGTATTTGTAAAGGCTAGTTTTCTGTTGTTGAATAGAAAGGTTTTGACTAAACAAGATCTTTAGGAGCTCAGATTCGAAGCCTTGCAGAGAAAAAAAAAATGTTTTAAGATCAAAACCGAGTTTTAAAAGCAACCGTCGGTGTCCTGAAAAGTATCTAAAATGATTTTTAAGCCCAAACCTTGAAAGCCAGAACTTTGTGTTCTGATTTCCTCTTGAGACCCAAAAAAAAAAAAAAAAAAATTTCATGTTTCTTTCAGAACCTAAAAATATAAATAAATAATATAAGGATATTTTTTTTAGAGAAATATTAGTATATGGATTTTGTATTCAAGATTTGGGGTTCAATCTCGCCTACACCAAAAACTAATTGGTGTCTTGGTCTGATGATAAAGAGCTATCATCAGGAGCGGATGCCATAGGTTGAAACTCTTTCTGAAAAAAAAAATTAGTTTAAAGAAGCGAACGCCATAAATTGAAACTCTCTAAAAAAAAACATTGAGAAAGTAATATTTTCTTACTCGGTTGGTTTGATATAAACCCTTTATATAGTCCCTTTTTTGTTTTTTGTTTTTTTTCCACAAAATACGACTAACTAGAGAAGATTGCAAGAGAAGTAATAAAAAATAAGGGGGTATTTGGTATATGCACTTAAAAACATGTGTTTTGTTGTTTGAAAACATGTGTGAAAATACGTGTGGGTGAAAATGTGTATGAAAATATGTGTAATGTTGTTTAAAAACTGAAAACATGTATTTGAGTAGGTAAATCAAATGTGGCCTAAATATCTGAACTGCATACTTCCAGGCCAAGAATTGGGCCATTGTCCTTTTTTTTTTTTCGGGTTAAATTCTGGAGCATAATATCTAGGCAAAACTATTTAAAATTTAATTAACAAATAGAAATTATATAGTTGAGTTGTATTTAATTAGAGAATGGTACGTATGGGACTTTTGGATTTGGCATTTAGAGTTTAGGGTAAATGGATTTAGGTATTAAGGTTATACATAATCATATAGGATTTAGGCTTTTTTTTGGGGTTTTAAGGTTTAGCTGAAGGCCAAAAAAAAAAATCTGTCTTAATTTTATTTACTTAAATAATAGTATTTATTTCATTGGATTTGGATGTTTTAAAACTTCTTTTTTATATATGATATAATTTGAAATTTTTGATATTTGCATTAGTGCTCTTTACCATCAAATCAAAACATTAATTGATAGATTTTTATTTTGTGTGGGTAGGATATGAACCTAGGTTCTTAATTCAAGGATAAGAAAATTTATAAATTGAGTTAACTAAAACTCATATAACTATTTTTATTTTATTTAGTATACTTTATTAATTTTATAAGATGCCTTGAATATTTAGGGGAGGGGGGGTGGGGGTTGGAATCTGACGACAGAAAATTTATTGTTTAATAATTTTTCGGATGTAGTCCACCAATTTGGGCATGTATAGTTTCAGATGTGGTTCACACAAGACACTTTCCCTCTCCGTGTGGATTACAATCAATTTAGGAAAATTAATTCCTGGGGCCCATGAAGTGATATCCAGAGACCCATCAAGAGACAAAATCCTTTCAGCTGGGGCCCAAGGGAGCCCACAGCTACAAATTTTGAATGAAGTGGGCTCTTATACAATTAACAAGTTATTTGAAGCCCAGAACATTACAGATGTTTTGTACCAGCCCATGGTTGGCCAAGGCATCTCATGAATAAATCCCATATCCCATTTCTTCATCCCCTCCCTTAAATTAAAATAAAAAAATCATACGAAAGTCAATAGCTGGTGATGCAAATTATGCAACACCACTTAGAAAAATATATGTGAGAGTCACACGTATTCCCTACATGCATGTGACAATGATATATTATATTCATTGCATAGGATATCATCTTCCCACTCATTAAAATCGCTGCCATCATCATCATCTACCATGGAAGCTACAATGAAGAGCTGCTAGTGGTAGGAATTTCTTTAGATTAATACTCTTTGATGTCCTCTCTCCTAAGGTATATAAGAAAAACGCTGGTGAGATCAATATTGTCACAATCTTTTTCACTATTTTTTATGTATGTAAGTTGTGATTAGAGCTGGGGTTCAAGTGATAGTTGATTAGTAAAAATATCTTTTATAATGACTCATGTTTGTGGTTCGAATTTCATTTCTCCTTTCCTTAATTTCTATTTATCTCAAAAAAGAAAAAGAAAAAGAAAGTAGTTATCATTAGAGTTTCTAGCCAAAAAAAAAAAGGTCTTCACAAGTCTACCACTATCACCATTCAACACTTTTGTTATGCGCCAATTATATCACACCAAATCAACATTTGTGAAAAATTTTGTGTATATAATTTATTGAATATACAGATCACTATATGTAAACTGTTCATAGACTTTTCTAGGCTACAACAGTAGGACAAATAAGCAGACAATATTTGAACAACAAATTATGGTAATCTTTCTAAAACTACATAACAAAGTAATCAATTCTATTATGTTCCAAACGAAACGCCAAAAATATTTATATAGGTCAGCTAACTAGTACAAATCACTCATATCTATCTCAACCTAACGGAGATATATATATATATATATATATATATATATATATTATATTGTCAATATTTGCATTCAATTAAAAAACATTGAGTGGTATAACATTACTTAGAGTTACATTTAGTGTAACTCTATGCAATGTTATACCTAGTGTAACTCTAAATAATGTTACACCATCCAATAACTTGTTATTAAATTAATATTTTAAAAATCCAACCGTTAAATTACATGTTTTATATGTTCTTAATATGCATGCCAATTTTCATATAAATCGGATACTATTTACCATTTGATCTATAAACTCATCTTTTATGCATTATTTTAAACTATAAAAATTTGAATTTTAACAATTGATTGATGACACGGCTATTAATCTTTGATCACCTCAAAATTCGCAAGCATGAAAAATATATGAAGATAATGTAATCTAACGGTAGATTTGTCAATATTTGCATCAAATTAAAAAATATTGAGTGGTGTAGCATTATTTAAAATTACACAAAGTGTAATTTGAATCTAAACCATATAGGGTTAGGTTCAAGTTACACCTAGTGTAACTCTAAGTAATGTTACACCATCCAATAACTTGTTATTAAATTAATATTTTAAAAATCCAACTATTGAATTACATGTTCTATATGTTCTTAACATGCATGCCAATTTTCATATCAATCGAATACTATTTACTATTTGATTTATAAACTCATCTTTTATGCATTATTTTAAACTATAAAAAATTGAATTTTAACAATTGATTGATGACATGACTATTAATCTTTGATCAACTCGAAATTTTGCAAGCATGAAGAATATATGAAGATAATGTAATCTAACGGTAGATTTGTCAATATTCGCATCCAATTAAAATATTGAGTGGTGTAACAATACTTAGAGTTACACCAGGTTTAATTTGAACCCAACCCATATAGGGTTGGGTTCATGTTACACATAGTGTAACTCTAAGTAATGTTACATCATCCAATAACTTGTTATTGAATTAGTATTTTAAAAATCCAACCATTGAATTACATGTTCTATATGTTCTTAACATGCATGCCAATTTTCATATCAATCGGATACTATTTACCATTTGATCTATAAAGTCATCTTTTATGCATTATTTTAAACTATAAAAATTTGAATTTTAACAATTGATTAATGACATGGCTATTAATCTTTTATTACCTCGAAATTTTGCAAGCATGAAGAATATATAAAGATAATGTTATTTAATGGTGGATTTGTCAATATTCGTATCCAATTAAAAAATATTGAGTGGTGTAACATTACTTAGAGTTACACCATGTGTAATTTGAACCCAACTCATATTAATAACTCGAAAATGATACCAAAACCAAAAATATTTCATTTCAATACACAAATCGAAACAAGTTAAACAACCACTAAACTAAATTTACAGCCTCGACCAATAATGTTTCAAGGTGCTTGAATTGAACTGACGTGCATCTTTAAAAACTCAAAAACAAATTCCATTCCATTTGGGAAATGCTAACGAGTGCCCTTAGAATACTGGTTAATAATCCATTTAAAATTTTTTTTTTTTATAGGAAATGAAGAAAAAGTAATTAATATTTTGACAGTTTTTTTCATTTTTCATAAAAGTAATATCAAAATTTTCCTAAAATAGATTATTAATGAGTACCCTAAGGGTACTCGTTAGCATCACCCATTGTATTTTAAAACTAAATTTTTAGTTTGTAATTAAAGCTTCCAAAACTAAATAACGAGTTCAATTCTAAAGACTATTTAATAGCCGTCAAAGGTGGTGAGAAAGTGCTTTCTCAATGTGGTAGAAAAACTAGAAAATTAAATTTAGGAATAAATGAGGGAGATGGAGAAGCCATAATCTCATGCTATTTAATCCTTCATGGTACTTGGAAAATCCAAGAATTGATGAAAACTTAGTGAGCATTGGGTAGTTGAGAAGATAATCACACAGAGGCCTCAAGGTTGACAATCCCTCTTAATATTAATGACTTTGATGATACCAATTAGGTTTTTTTATTTTTTATTTTTAAACAAAATAGAAATTCTACTCTAATCTAATCTAAGTGTATACGTGTGTGAAACTCCCTTACCCTTCACACCTCATAAGAACTTATACTTGTGGAGTGACTATCGCGTCAATGTGTGCGTATGATACCAATTAGGTTGATAACTTGATTAGAAGTCCAAATTTATTGTTTCACTTATCCTATTCTACTATATATTTTACAAATAAAAACTTGCTACATGTTCACCTAATTAATTAAATATTACCATTATTGACTTTTTTTTTTTTTAACTACCTAAATTAAATAAAAAAACCCAACAATCCAAGAATTGATGAAAACTTAGTGAGCATTGGGTAGTTGAGAAGATAATCACATAGGGGCCTCAAGGTTGACAGTCCCTCTTAATATTAATGACTTTGATGATACCAATTAGGTTTATTTATTTATTTATTTAAATAAAATAGAAATTCTACTCTAACCTAATTTAAGTGTATACGTGTGTGAACTTCCCTTACCCCTCACACCTCACAAGCACTTATACTTGTGGAGTGACTATCGCACCAATGTGTGCGGTGGTATGATACCAATTAGGTTGATAACTTGATTAGAAGTCCAAATCTTCTGTCTCACTTATCCTGTTCTACTCTATACTCCACAAATAAAAATTTGCCACATGTTCACCTAATTAATTAAATATTACCATTATTGACTTTTTTTTAACTACCTAAATTAAATAAAAAACCCAACAACTCCTTGCCATTACCACCAGTCCACCACCAAACTTGGCCGATGCCAGAGCCTCTATCACAAACATCGCCAGTCCTTGCCGGCATCCAAGCCAATCCCACCACCCATCTGAATCCCTCCAACCACCATCATTCCACCACCAAATAAACCCAACAGATCTGAATTTCATGTAAGCCAAATGTGTCGGGTGCAATCATTCAGAGCATGTATGTACAGGGGTTAAAGTATAACCCCTTCAAGACTCTAGACCTTCAAAACAAACCAAAAGCTCTCTCTCTCTCTGTTACAGTTTTGGCATTTTGTTATGGATTCTGGTACATGTGTTGGATTCAAACGAAGAATCATTGATATTGGAGACAAACAACAGATTTGACAAACAACAAAGATAGAGAGATCTAAAAGATTTGGATTTGAGAAAGGCAAGTCTTGCTTTGAATGATAATGATTCTAGATCTGTTGGTGTTTTTGGTGGAGTGATGGTGGTTGGTGAGGGGCAGTGACGGCTTGGATGTTCGGTGTGATGTAGATCAAGTGATGGTGGTTTCCGTGACCGGAGAAGCCGAGGGTTGCAGTTGACGGTGCCGGCATGGGTGGTGGTAGGAGGTGTTTGGGTTTTGTTTTATTTTATTTTATTTAGTAGTTAAAATAAAAATAGTAAGTCAATCCTATCAAAAACAAAATAATAATAAATTAATAATTGTAGTATTTAATTAATTAGGTGAACATGTGATAAGTTTTTATTGGTGCAGATTTGGACTCCTTGATTTGAAGTTTTGATAAATAATTGAAGAAGAAGAAGAAGAAGAAGAATACTGTTGGTAAAATTCTTTTTACTAGTGAAAAAATAAATGATGGCATTATAATTAAGATTTTAAGTTGGGTTGGTTTCGGTGGATTTTTTTATTATTTATTTTTAAGATAACTCATTTTTATAAAACATTTAAAAAAAATTAGCTTGTTTTTGTGTTCAATTGTGCCTTAGAATATGACTCAATAAACATTTTTCCTGTTATTTGGTCTGCATTAAATCATTAATATTATGATAATTCCAAATGATTATATAAACAAAAATTTTCATTCACAAAAGCAAGCCCCTAAAGTTGAACATGTTTTTCATTTTTGGGCCATTTGGAAACCTCAAATGGACAACAGACCTCAAATTTAAAACTTATGCAAAAAATTAAGCGGTAAACGACTTATTTGAAAAAATAAAAAAAATCAATATGTGGAGTGAAAATAAAGAGAAGTTGCTATTGAGAGTTCTTTTTTTTTTTTTTTTTGGTGATCTGTTGAGTATATAACATTCTAGAAAACGTTTTAAGATCCATAAAACGTAATCTGTTTTATTAGCCTTATTTTCTATTGACTTGCACTTTTCGATCTCTCAAACACATAAATTTTTTTATATTTAATATATATATATATATTTTTAAGCCAGCTGCCAAGATAATTTTGACCTACGAAGTACGAACAATACGAGGGCCATATCGCTGTAATTAATAAGAGCTCTAGGACTTGAAAATGGCTGAGAGCTTTATTTGGTTGGAACAGGTAATGAAACTGATGACGTTACCATTTATCTGTCATTAAAGTGAAGCTTACCTAATTGTTCACAAGTAGTTGAATTTCATTAAATCTTTTCGCCACTGTATTCGTAAATGTTATCACTTTGTTGGTAGATCACTTTGTTAATCTCTCTAAACAAAACAAATCAGCTATGCACAATGGGTAATGATTCGGAAGGCTAATACTCATGATATGGTTAGCAAAAAAAAAATACTCATGATATGTAAACAAACTCTTTGTTTTATTTGATTCATACAGCTCCCAGTCACTATGTATTAGAATCTGAGCAATCTTTCACTATTCTTTTTATTTTTTTTCCTGTTTAAATGGATCTCATAATTGAAAGGATATATGATATATCTAATAAATGTAAGCATATTGATGCACTAGTTGCAAGTTTTCCGAGTTTCTAGATCAAACTTCTTTATAATTACCTAATTATTAACCTCACTCTTTAGATACTAATCTACCAACTATTTAAGTGTTTTTTTGGAGAAAATGGGAAAATGTCCCTTTAAAAAAAAAAATCCAGCATTTTACCCTATTTTCCAAACTAATTAGGGAAATACTCTTCTTTTGAAACTTGATTTTTTCAAAATCGAGTTATAAAAAAAAATTCTGGAGTCCTATAATGACGTTTTAAGCAGCCTATAGTGATATTTTAAGAATCTATAGTGACGTTTTGTAACTCGATCTCCATGAAGTCGAGTTACATGCAATTTTTTTTTCTTTTTTTACCTATAACTCGATTTCATGTATATCGAGTTACAAAATGCCACTATAGGTCATTAAAATGTTACTATAGGCTCCTTAAAAATGCTACTATAGGACTTAAATTGATTTTGAGAAAATCGATTTTCAAAAGATGAGCATTTCCCTAATTAGTTTGAGAAATAGGGCAAAATGCTGGATTTTTTTTTTTTTAAATGAGCATTTTTCCATTTTCTCCGTGTTTTTATGCATGTTGACATGATATTCACCCTTTATATGGCTGCCTATTTAGTGTATAAGATCACATCATTTACCACATCATTTTTCGCAACTATTTTATGTAGCAGACTTGACTGTCTATCACATTTACATAAATCCAACGTTCACAATCTTACACATCATAGTTGCAGCACAAAATGGTGTGATCCTAATTTTTTTTTTTTATTTAATTTTTCTTGTTTTTATGGTTCCAATGAGCTATTGATTGTTGTTATCCTTTCACATATATGAAAAATCAATGCTAAAATGTGTCCGCTGGTGCAAAATGCTGAGAGGATGGTATTACCAGACAATTACCATTTTATGAAAGGAAAAACAAGACATGGGAATAATATGAAAACTTAACGACCCCAATGACCAAAAATCAAATCCTGGTCGTAATTCTAGGTGCAATAAATAAACAAAGCCCATCTCTTTCTCTCTCACGGCAAAGACATTTGCTGAAACACAGACCTATAAAAACAAATTCAGCCAATAAGCATGACAAGCTAAATTTCATCTCCTAGCTCTCTTTCTTACAAAGTACCAACTTTTTTTTGAGGGGGTACAAAGTACCAACTTAGCTCACTTGTTTTACTTTTATCGGCTAAAACTTTGCGAGCTAGCAGCTAGGTACTTCTTCTAGGTGTCACATTTTCCGCATTTCTTGAATCCTCGCCTGTCTTTGTTGATTCAATAATCAACTTATGTGGGCCTGTTTAGCTAGACATCTTTTTACCCTTGTGTCTTGTCGCCGTCGAGATCGTTGCTCCCTCACATTATATAAGGGAGAAGCTTTTTGGTTTTGATTTGCAGAACAAACAAACAAACTCCACAGCAGTATTCAAGTCCTTTCCTGAGAGGAGCTTAATTGGAAAGTGAGATAAATGGGTACTATTGGGTGGTGGAAATTGTTTGGAGCTGCTTTTGCTGGAATTCTCTTCTTTCATGGCTTCTGTGCCTCTGAAAACGGTACCAATTTTTCTGGTTCTGTACTTCCTTACAATTAACGGTGTACTAGTTTTATATATATGAATGTTAGAATATACTTAGAATATTAGTGTGCATGTATATATATATATATATATATACCATAGTTTTGTATTGGTCTTCAATGGAAATGTTGGGAAGAAAAAAAGATTTGCTTGTCATTAATTGTAATTATAGAGGAAAGTTAATTAATTATTGGGTCTTTCTGCATGAAATTGGAGTAATATTATGCATGTCTTGGACTTGAGTCTGAGATAATAAATTAAGGAGCTGTGTCTCCTTATATTTGTTTTCCCACTAGTATACTGCCTATATACAAAATAATTCCTTCTTTTCTTTAAAAAGAAATTCATGGTTTTAACCATGGATTGGATATGTGAGATTATCATTCATGAATGTATTTTGTTTAAATAAATTTGGAGTTTGCTTCATGAACATCACTGAGAGCATGAGTGAAGAGGCCGTTTAGTATAAATTATACTAATGTTCTAAAAACTTGATTGTTAGTTCAATTTTACAAAGCCAACGAGTGAAGGAGGCCATTTATTACCAAGGGCCTTCTTTACATGGTGTTTTGGAATAATGCTGAAATAATCTATAGCCAACAACATGAATATTTTCTTTAAAAATTTGTGATTTTTGCACTTTACATAAAAGAAGTCATTTCCCACGTTTCTGATGTGGTACGAGATTTTTTGTAGTAAGGTATTTCTTGTCTAATAATTTATTGTGAGCTAGCACATGACATGTGCTGTGGCAAACATGTCCCGCTAAAGTCTCGAGCAGTAGTGTTACTAATAAATGTTTTGCATTAACTTCTTCACCCATTTACACAAAAAAGATGCATTATCATGGCTGGTGACAGCCTAACATATTATGGCCCTTTTTTTTTTCTCTCTCAATAGTCAATAGGAGAGAGCAACTAACACGTGCTATCAAAACAAAGACTAAGTAATATATAGTGAGTATCAAATGTTGTCTTTAGGGTTGAAAATGACCTTATTTCCTTTAAATTCAATAGTCATCTCACAAAAGCTGACAATGAAAGAGGGTGAAATATGATTGGTAATGCCAACATTTTCCTAACGTATGTTTTATGAATAAGATTGACGTTTCTTTCTAAAAAAAAAAATCGACGTTTGTTGTTATATATAGCTGGAAACATAGTGAAGTGGTCTTGATACATTAATTAATTCAAGATTAAAAGCTAGCTCTGGTTAAACGGTTTTTTGCAAATTTAATTATTTCTCGATCTACAAACACCAAGCTCAAACGTCAAAACAAAAGCAACCCGACCCGTCCACATCCTCATTCATAACTCCTACTTGCTTTTCTCCCAACTACTTGCACCTTTTATTTATTTATTTTTGCTAAGCAACCCACATGAATTTAATGAATCCCTCAATATTCCACTGAAAAATTACAGCTTTTCATCATAGTGTACTTGTTTGTTACAGCTTATCCTGATAGTGCACTTGTTTGAACTATTAGGATTATTTCTATTTGAAATGGATTAATTTTATAATTGAAATTAAATATTACAAATTTAAACGTGTATTAAATTGTATTATTTTATTCAAAATTTTAAATGATGTGATTTTGTATACTATTAGATTTATGAACTAAAATCTTAACCATTAAATAAATTTTAACTTTTCATCTAGTTTAATTAACACCCCCTAAAAAAAATTGACAAGAGAAAATGTTTTCACCGGCCTTCTGCTTTTTTTTTTTTTGGCCTGTACAGCTCCAAACTACACTTTCATGCACAATGCAACTTCAGCCCCTCCCATTTCCTATTACGACTACATAATAGTTGGTGGAGGCACTGCTGGGTGCCCCTTAGCAGCCACTCTCTCCCAAAACTACAGTGTTTTGCTGCTCGAACGCGGTGGCTCACCTTATGGCAACCCTAACATTTCCAACTTAGCGGCCTTCGGTGCCGCTCTCTCTGATCTCTCCCCAACCTCTCCCTCTCAACGCTTCATCTCTAAAGATGGTGTCATCAATGCTCGAGCCCGTGTATTGGGCGGCGGAAGTTGTTTAAATGCCGGATTCTACACACGTGCTGCACCCTACTATGTCAGGTATCAAGCATAAATCCAGAAATGATTCAAGTTTTTTTTGTCCACTCAAAATAAAAGTGCTACAATGTTTAAATAAAATTAAATTCAAATTACAGCCAATATTGCTTTTGTTAATTTTATATCACTTAATAATGTTTAATTGGATATTTACTTTGACAAGCTCAACATTCTAATTACTTACTCTTCCTATATCAATATACTCCTCAAATATCAAAGTCAATGAAAAATTAGTATCTATCTTATCAAAGACATGATCAAAATCTCAGGGTTTTTTTTTTTTTTTTTTTTTTTATAGTTTAAAAAAAATATATAAAACATATGAGTTTTTAGATCAACTTGTTGGTAAATAAAACGCAATTGATCAATTAACATGAAATTGGATGCATTATAAATGTAGAGAGAATGTATAATCCATCGAAAGAGTTCTAACCTGTTTAAAAAATAGGAGTAATATAAATGGTTAAATTTTAGACTTCCTATTAACTTAAATGTTGGGAATAAAATAAATTATCAATTATCAATTATCAAATAAGAATAATATATGTTCATGTCTACATGTTTTTTTTTTTTTTTTTGGAAATAGTTTTCATTGAAAATTTAATTTGCACATTAGGGAAGTGGGATGGGATGGGCGAATAGCAAATGAGTCATATGAATGGGTGGAGAGAGTGGTGGCATTTGAGCCACCGATAAAGCAGTGGCAATCGGCAGTGCGGGATGGGTTGCTGGAAGCAGGGGTGGTGCCCTTTAATGGCTTCACCTATGATCATATGTACGGGACTAAGGTTGGAGGAACCATTTTTGATCAAGATGGTCTTAGACATACAGCTGCTGACTTGCTACAGTATGCTAACCCTAATGGCCTTACTGTACTTTTGCATGCCCCAGTGCACAAAATCTTGTTTAGAATTAAAGGTATGTGATTTTCTGTTTTTGTATTCCTTAATTTACTACCTTCTTTTTTTAATCTTGAATTTTTTTCTTTATTCTTCTCATAAGTCATAAACAACAATTCAAAATGTGCGTTTAAAACAGGAAAACCAAGGCCAGTAGCCCATGGAGTGGTATTTATAGATGCATCAGGGGTCAAACACAGAGCTTACCTCAAGAGAGGGCCCAAAAATGAGATTATCATATCATCTGGTGCACTGGGAAGCCCACAACTACTGATGTTAAGTGGGGTAGGCCCTGCAGATCAGCTTAAGGCCCACAACATCACCATTGTGTTGGACCAGCCCTTGGTTGGCCAAGGCATGTCTGATAATCCCATGAATGCCATCTACATCCCCTCTCCGGCTCCGGTTGAGGTCTCTCTCATTCAAGTTGTCGGCATCACCCAATTCGGAAGCTACATTGAAGCCGCCAGCGGTGCCAACTTTGGCGGTGGCTCTCCAAGAGACTATGGGATGTTCTCTCCTAAGGTAACTCTTCTTTTTTTTTTTTTTTTTTTTTTAACGTCTGATTCCTATATATTTGTCAATGGGTTTCTAGCCCAATGGCTCCTATCCCCTCTTGACTCCATTATTGTGGGCCTGAAATTAATTGGGCCTGAATAGGTAAGCCCATTTTCAAATGGTATGTCAAACCAATATGTGCTGTGCTGTAGATAAGCCCAGATTTATACAAGAAGCTTACTGGGCTCAGATTTTCTACGATCAAACATCTAGTGCAAGCCCAGGCCTGTTTCTCTAGCCAAGCAGCCGAATGACCCATAACTTGAGCATAGTAATATCATTTGACCATAGTAACATCTTCTAGAAATTTGATAATCAAAACATCGTGTTCCCTATTTGCAGATTGGGCAGCTCTCCACAGTGCCACCAAAAGAAAGGACCCCAGAAGCCCTAGCCAAAGCTGTAGAACTTGAGGCAAATCTTGACGAAGCAGCCTTTAAAGGTGGATTCATTCTTGAAAAAGTAATGGGTCCACTTTCTACAGGCCACTTGGAGATCCTAACCCGTAATGCAAACGATAACCCGTCTGTTACCTTTAACTACTTCAAAGAGCCCTTAGACTTACAAAGATGTGTCCAAGGCATTAGCACCATAGAGAAAATAATCGAGTCTAAGGCTTTCTCTAAATTTAGATATGACTCTTTAACAATACCAGTACTGCTCAACATGACCGCAAGTTCCCCAATAAATTTGTTGCCTAAACATGCCAATGCGTCAACTTCCTTGGAACAATATTGCAAGGACACTGTGATGACCATTTGGCATTACCATGGAGGGTGCCAAGTTGGGAAAGTTGTTGATCATGATTATAAGGTTCTTGGAGTAGATGCACTTAGGGTTATTGATGGATCCACATTTAACTACTCTCCTGGAACTAATCCTCAAGCCACTGTCATGATGCTTGGAAGGTAATTTACTAGTTATTAGCATCCTCTTAATTTTGGATATGCTTAATAATATAACGTTTATCAATAATGGGCCATTTGATTTGATTTGGTGCAGGTACATGGGTGTACGAATATTGAGTGAGAGACTTAATGGAGATCCTCAAAATAATTGATCATGATTTGATTTTTTTTTTTTTTACTGGGTTTGATCAAAGTCTGCAATTTAGGAGCCCTTTTACTCAGCTAATAGCCTAAGGAAATGTCAAATTGATTCTTGTCTAGGATTTGAGAGAACACATAAAAGGGTTCACATTGAAGATATTTATTATGTTTTCTTTTGCATCTTTTTGCATTTGCTGTGGTTCTTTTGCAATTAGCATTGAAGATTTCTGTTCTGAAAATCTTTGCAAATCAAAGTGCTGGATTACATGAATAAACAAAAGTTTTAAATACTTGTACGGAGATGGAGCCATTACATGGAATGATCCGAAAAATACTACTAATCTAATGGAGTCATTCCAAAAATCGACTTTGTGGATGATTTAAGAAAGCAATAGGTTAGAGGAAACTAAGAAGCATGAGATTCGAAATAATGGAAACCATTTATGACTAGCTAGGAGCAAGAGCTACAATAATGATATATTAGGACAACATGAAAAATAATTTGGAAAAGAATCCACAGAGAAGTGATGGAGGAAATTAGAAGCATCAAAATATAAAAATGAAGGAGAAAAAGAGTAGGCCTAAAAGTAAGATATAGCATATCTACTAGTTAGGAATAAAGCAAATACATTTTAATTTGCTATTATTTGTTCAAAATTAAGATGGTGTCTGGTATGTTTGTCCTTGATGCCATGCAGGGTTTATGATCAGTAGTAATGTGTTAGCACTGAATATTTCTATATAATCTTATTCAGATGTTCCTTTTATAGGGAAACAAAAAAAAAAGGAATAAATTCCTAGATAGGAATAGCTAATTAAGATTTAAGAGACATTAATCTTGTTCTCATTGAAAGGCATTGCCCATGCCATGCCCTCCACTTCTTTGTGGACATAGACAAAACCAATCTAGTAAATTTGATCTTGGGTGCAATTTCATCCATAAATCATAAATGAACTAGAAATAAATAAATAAAGGTCTTAAAAAGGGAAGAATGCTGGAATAAAAACCAGATATTATGTCCAATTGTAATTGGTAATCCCTTATAATTGGTAAATTCGTACCAAAAGACAGAACACCATTATTTCTTTTCTTTTTTTTCTTTTTTTTTACCGGAGGGAGCTAGGGATCGGAGGTTCTAATCTTGAAAATTGATATACTACCAACGCGCAAACGAAAAATATTTCAGATTATGAATACTTGCACGCTAATTAGTGCCTTTTTTTTTTTAAATGCGAGTTGGTTATCATCCACTAGCAAATTCTTTCTATAATAACTTAATAAGTAATTTTTAGCTTATAAAATTGACATACATACATGATTGGACCAAATGAGCTGAGCTGGGATTTATTCTGATTGGACCAAATGAAATTGTCGTCCAATTGCAACCGTTGTCTGGTTTTTCAAACACCCAATTGGCATATCATAATAATAATATTTATAATAAACAAAATATCATAAAGCAAATCAGAAATGAGTAGAATATGACATAGGATATACCTCTAGGCCCAAATTTTGCAGCAATTGTCTCCGAAAATGGATGGAGAGAGAGACACATTAAAAAGAAAGCATCGTTTATTATCCATGGCATATAAGAGAGAGAGAGAGAGATGAAAGAAACTTTCAGAGGTTGAAATAAAGTTTGAAACTAGAATCCAAAACATTCACAAGGAAGCCTTTTTCAGATAAAAGCAGCCTTGCATATATGGAATGCGTAGAAAGCAGGCATCAAAGGATATCCATGGCATATGCTACTCCTTCAACCGCTAATCCATTGCTAGTGCCCTTCATGAAGAGCCTATAAATATCTTGAGTTGCCCTAGGCACAAACCAGAGATTTTTTTAGCTATCAAGGCAGTAGACAATTAGGATTTACAGAGATAAAGTAAGCAAACTAGTTGTGGGGCTTCTCTCCTTTGGCACGGGTCATAGATGATATAGACTATGGCCTTATAGGTCCTATCTATTTTAATTTTCTCATGACCCGCCAAAGGAGAGTTGCCCTATAACTGCTTCAGCTTAATGTAATCTCAAGGGCTAAAGATCGCGTGTTGAATGCAAGAGGTATGCTCACAGAACCTAATGCATGCCATTTGTGCTTTCTTTTTTCTTTTTTAATCTTCTGTGCTAGCTATGGTTCATGCATTTTGTGCAAATCAAAATTGTCCAATGCCATTTTTCAATCCCAATGTTATGTTTATTATGATCATCACAAATTACTGCTTTGGTTTCCAAATCACGCGCATGTGACCATGTGAAGAGTGTGGGCTTTGGAACAATATCGTGTTCATTTTATTGAAATAAAGATTTCGTTTAACTTGTTTTATAGATCTAACAATATACTTAGTCCCACATCATTTAAAATGTTAAGTAATATAACATTAGATGTACCTTTACATTTGTAATAAAATCATAAAATGTATAAATTTTATATAGAAATGATTTATTTCTGTGAGACTTAAAGACCATGTAACTCCGAGACATGTTAGTTTAAATTAAAGAGTTTAGATAAATTCTAGCGTGGTAGATCATACACATACAAAGAGAACTCCACCCACTAGCCTTTGTCCATGAGTTGTAATACATGCATTTGCTAATATTATTAGTAACTAATTAACAAATTCATGGCCTTAATTACCCAAAAGAAAAATAAGAATTGAAGAAGAGAAAAAAAAGGGTTATTTGCCCTCCCCTTATGATGTGAGTGCAGGTGTGCAACCATTTTGATATAAGGTTATGTGAATTTGAGTATTGGAGAAAAAGAATTGCCTGAATTGGTAGTCTTTCACGATTTCCATTTTCTTAAAATAAAATTTTCAATGCTGAAATTATCATTGAATCACTCGTTGCATCTTGAAGCAAGGACTCCAGCTCATGCTTCAACAGTTACCTTGAACCACTAGACCCCAAGTTTTAGGCCCTAAATATCACGGAGAAGGCTTATATAGTTATATTGCTGTGTTCAAGGGAGGGCCAGAACAATTTTCCACTTCAGCACTGTACAAAATCTTGCTTGATTTGGAAGTTTGAACTCCAATAAGCCCCAAATTATGCACCCTATATTCCCATTTCAAGATATGATGAAATGGACAGATCAACAAGTCTTCTGCTAGCTTTTCGCTAAGATAGCTTTAATTTGAGCAGTTTGCATGCATTAGTAACAAGAAGATCATTGTTTATTATACTTGTACATTCATATCAAACTTAATTAGGTTAAAAATGATTTAGTTTATAAGTTTAACGTTTTACAGGATAGTTTTTTGTATGTATTTATTGGTTGGGTATAGTTTGATGCAAAATATGACTGTCGATCTGTTTGAGAAGCCAAAAGTAAGATACCCAATTAACCAGTTTAGAAAATGTTTAAATATAGTCTTTTACTAAAATTTTATTTGCTTATTTGTTGAAAGTTAGTTACTCGCCTGTGAAAAACCTTTTTTTTTTTTTTTTTAAATTCAATAGTTACAATAGAAATAGGGGATTTGAACTATAAATACCTCCATTGTAGAGATAGAATAAGTAATATATATTGATAAGTATTTTAGTTTTACAAGATGAGTGGAAGTGAAATAGATTAATTACTATTTATTTAATTGTACCAATCCATAAGTATGAGAACAGTTACATGTACAAACATTAGTTCTCTTCATCTCAAAATTCAGCTCCATTGTTCAGACTTTTAGATATTTTTAGCTGATTAAGCTCGGACTTTTAGATGATAGTTCTAATGTTCTTGTAACCCCAGGAAAAGTTAAAAAAGAAAAATTATAATTTTCAAATATAATGTTCATCTTCCATAGCTAGCTCGAAACACTTTTTTGCATGCATGCATGTCTTTCAGAGTAGATTTGAATTAATTCCTGAGGCAGTTACCACTATATATTCCTGCTTTTCATTGTTCTCTTAACATATTCTTTTTCGATAGAAACAGGTCAGACACACTTGAATGTGTTCGAGTTCAAGCTCACACAATAGTCAATAGGCACAGCAGAAATGTGGAATATCTTGATAGTAACAGAACTATAGGAGAATAAATATTACTAAATATGCGAAATATTTTTTCAGTGTGGTTGAGATGGCCGAGTTGGTCTAAGGCGCCAGATTAAGGTTCTGGTCCGAAAGGGCGTGGGTTCAAATCCCACTCTCAACAGGATCCCCCTTTTTTTTTTGTCTAATGTGTGATACAAATTGTTATTGCAGTGTCTGATTATAGTGGTTTTAATCTAGAAGATTAAACACCTTGAGTGGCCTTAAATATATTCTAAGAAATAAATACACTTTACAATTTACTTCTTATAACTTTGATCAATTATCTTTTTAGTTCATTATTAAGTTCAAAAATTATTATTGTAGATTGTAGTCCATCAATTCTTTGATCAATTTTTGTTTTAGTCCACTATATTTAAAAATTATCATTTTATTCTGTTAACTTTGACCAATTCTCATTTTAATCTTTAAAGTTTATAAATTTTCATTCTTTTTTGTTTGCATAAATTAATAAAATAATCTCTAAAATTATTTTTTAATGTTTGAAAAAAAAAACACTATTTAAGGGAGTTTATGGAAAATTTTGTCTAAAGTATTCACGTTATTAAGTTAATGGACTAAAATGAAAATTTTAAACTTAGCGGACTATAATGATAACCAATCAAAGTTTAAGGAGTAAATTAAAGTGTATTTTTTCCTATATTAATTTAACATGAGAATCGTAACAATTGGAGCCAGAAAAAAAAATTAAAGGAATATCACAAGTGCACAACCCCTTATTGTTATTATTATAACTTTCTAAATGTTGTGGAAGGATATAAAGTATTGTGTCTTTAGGGGAAAATGTATTTCATGAAACAGTTTCATCAAGAGATCACATTCTCATAACATGTGAGACCTACACATGTTATGAGAGAGAAAAATCTCGTGAAATCATCTCATAAGAAACTATGTCACTAGAAAATTATAAATCTAAAAAAATTCTCATGCATCAATTATATGTATTTTCTCTCACAATATGTAGATTCAATAACCGTACCTACCTAGCTTCTAATTAAATTAGATTTATGCAGCTTAAAAAAGTTACTCTATTCTAGATTTACATGGATCAAATACTAGTGGGATCCTTTCTACTTTTATTGGATAGTATAATGCCAATTACCAAATTTCTCTTGAGATTATGCAACACAAGTGTATTTGACGTGAGAATAACATCTTATTTACACATTATTTGCTATTGTTTTAAGTTTCTATGTTCTGTGTAATCACGTGTAATGTATTCGGGTCCTTTGCCGTGTTACAAATCTTCCATTCAATGAAGAAAAATAAAAGGAAGAAAGGAGTCGTGGCTCTAAAGATTAGCATGGAGAAAGCTTATGTCAATAGAATATAGTTGCCACTGGCCAACTGCACGATGAAAGGGTTTTTTTTTTTTTTTTTTTAATAATTAGATAATTGGGGTGGAGGGATTGGAACTCTAGACACTTCTTTTTGAAACACATGTATATTTGCAAAAAAAAATATTGATGTTATATCTGTAAGACAATACTTACGTACAGTACTTAGGTACTATTTTTTAGCTTCCCCTCTTAATATCCTATTATGTGGTTTTTTTCTTATGGAATGAAAGTGTATTTTTTAGTTAAGTAACCACATGATAGAATCTTAAGAGAGAAATTTAAAGAACAGCACTTATACATATAAGTTTTGTCCATATTTGTATATATGATTTGTGAAATTTCAAACACCTAAGAGTTCTTAATTTCATTGAACATGACATTTCAAATAATGATGTGGATTGGATAGAATTTTTTTTAGAGGAAAATTTAAATCTCTAATTATATATATTTTTTTAAAATTAATATTTTTCATATTTTTTAATTAAAGAAAAAAAAAATTAAAAGTGTGTCATTTTGTAGTCAATAACGGCACAATTCTAATGAAGACAAACGAGAGGATTAAATTGTACAAAGTTAAATTTGGATGACTGAATTAAACTAAAATAAAAATATAAAGTTAAATTAAATTTTAAATAAAGTTAGAGGGTGCAATCACTATTGTTATATAATGACGGATTTTGAAGATTTGTAGGCTTTTTTTATTAGCTCACAATGTTTGCTATTGGGCTTTTGACAGTAAAAGCTTTGGGCCTAGTCCCATCTCTATTCGTCCTTGCTAGGTCTTTAAACATTAGATTAGGCATGGCTCTGGCCCATCGTGTGTTTCATTATCACTAAATCAATTATTCAGGGTCAAAAACAATCATGTCCCATCAGAAATATATAGGAATCACGTCCCATCCAAACATTTGCTGTCAAAGCCTATTTATATAGCAGCAATATTGACCAATGATCTAAGCGTTGTACTATACCGATTTAAGAATTGATAGTCTTAATCATGGTTTAACCTTTTCTTCTCTTTTTTCAATTGTCTCAAGTGGGGTGAGGGGATTGGGATCCGGTGCAATTGCTAAATGCAATGTACCGTCTAATTCACCCAAGTTCTTTACAATTTTTTTTTTTTTTTTTTTTACTTTTTTTTTTCATTTTTTATACTAAATGGTTGAGATTTAAAGTTGTTTCTATACTAATTGCATCAGGTGCAATACTCTTACACCTGATCTCAATCCGGGTGAGAGATACTAAATTAAAAACAAAACTCCTAGCCTAAATTGGTATTATATATGTTCTACATTCACAATATTTTTATAATATTTTCATAATAAATTTTAGGTGGTTAGTTGTTATTGATTTAAATTTAAACTTAATCACATGTGAGCCACCCTTTTGACTCTCAAAAAAAAAAAAATTTTGAACTTAATAATAAAATTACTTTTTTACCTCAATAATAACAACTAGTAATAAGCTATCACTTAAAATTTATTATAAAATTATTGTAGACATCATTTCTCTTAAAAATTAGATATGGTTTCGATTTTATGAGATAAATTTGGGATTAACATTTATAAACACCATTCACTTATTCTTTTAACATACCAGCAAATAAAATAATAAAATCTCCTACCTACCACCTTGAATCCTTGATGTAGAAAAAAGATCATAGAAGTAGTCCACAACGTCGGTCTTGGGTTAAGCTTTGTTGACTTTTACGAGGCCTAAAACTTAAAAGCATTAAACAAACCTTTTTAAATAATTAAATAAATCTCATAATAAAATATGTCATTTACTTTATAGCTGTCAAAAAATAAAAAAATAAATGGGGTTGCTCGTTTTTTCAAGTAACCCCTTAAAATAATTGTAGTTGGATTCTTTTAGTTTTGCTCTTTCTCTGGATTTCTAAAATTTATACATACATTCAAAACTTAAGAAGTTAGGCAAAGCTTGTAGCCCCATTGGACCAAATGTTATAACTTGGCAATGCCAATAATGATAGCCTGGTTTTAGCCAGAGATGACAATGGAGTGCAAATGTGTTTGTTTTGCATTCAACCATAGCTTCGACTCCGGTTTAAAAAAATTGAATGGAATCCGGGATCAATATCTGGAACACATTTATTTTTAATGATAGTCATCTAATCATTTCCTTCATAAAAAATAAGACCAAATTAATTTAGCTAAAAATGCGGCAAAATAATTTAAAAAATAACAAAGTTAGGGTTGTGCCTTAAGATCCTACTAAGAAAATTAACAATGATAAAAATTTTGTAAATCTAACGGTTGAATTGTAAGTTTTTTATGTTCTTAATACACATGTTAAATTTCGTGTAAAAAATGATGTTATTTACTATTTGATTCATAGACTTATTTTTTATGCATAATTTTAAATTACAAAAACTTAAAATTTAAATATTTAATTGTTGACATAACTATTAATCTTTGATCTTCTAGAAATTTTGCAAGTACGAAAGATATAAGAAAAAAATATAATCTAATTGTAAATTTATCAAAATTCACATCCAATAAAAATGATATTAAGTAAAGCTGTAGTTTTAGGTTATAACTAAGTTTGTTACCAAATTTTATCTATTAAAAAATTTAGGTCAAAATGTTGTCCAACAGCAACTTTTGACTTTTTTTGGTACAATTTTTTGTCTTTTTCTACAGTTTTATGTCATATTTTTCAGTGTGAAGTCAATTTTGTAGAAAGAAAAAAATACTAAAATAACCAAAATGACTAGTTTTATGTCATTTTCATTTATTTATTTTATTTTTTTATTAAATTGGACCCCCTTTTGTACAACCTTAACATTTACCATAATTTTTTAGTTGAAATGTCTATTTAAAATTTTGGCTGATAATAAATGCATAAGAAAAATCTTAAAGACGAATTTAAAGTAAATTTTTTTTTTTTAAATATCGTGGTTCAATGATTTTTAAGTTTTTTGTTTTTTTTATGGAACAATGATTTTTAAGTTGTGGTAGCTAATGGCTCGTTTGGTAATATTATTTTAGTAACGTTGTTTGTATTTTTTGAAAATACGTATGAGTGAAAAAATGTGTAAAAATATGTATAATGTTGTTTAAACTTTAAACACTGAAAACTGTTATTTTAATTACACTACTAAACAACTCCTAAATTTTTTCCATTTATTATTAATTAATTTAGTGGATTCTCAAAATATATATATATATATATTAATTTAATACGACACGTTTGTTGCCTTTTTTTTTTTTTTTTCTTTTTTTCTTTGAGTAGCATATTTTTAATGTGTTGCCAGGACACCTGTCACTCGTGTCGCATGGGCAGGCAGACTTGGACATATGGGTGAATCCAAACAGTATATGCTTGACCTGGAGTGGGACATCGCATAATGCAAATCACCATGTGAAAGGTCAGGACTCAGGACTGTGTGGATACGTAATAGGCCATTTCCAGGGTAGGTGGGGGGAAATTAAATTAATACTTTACTACTTTAGTTTTTTTTTTTTTTTTCTTATGTATTTTTTTAGTAAAAAGAAAAATGATTTCTCATTTTTTGACCAGATCTTTTTTTTTTTTTAAGAAAAAATTTTGGATACTCTCAAGCATGTAGAAATGATACTCTTCTTACATTCATGATAGACTTTACTGTAAATTTAATGAGTAAACCCTACAATAAATGTGAGAAGAATGAATATCATTTTTTATACTCTGACAATACCTAAAAATTACTCATCAACTAAGACACTAAAATTTTGGCAAAACTACAATGTTGGTCCCTGAAAATTACCTACTAAGCGTTTTTGGTCCCTCAAGTTTCAAATGAGCTCTATTAGTCCCTAAAGTTTAAAAAATGAGCTCTATTAGTCCCTCTATTAACTTCCGTTAGTTTTATTGTCTATGTGTCTAACGGAATAATGATGTGACATTTTTTTAATGACATAGCAAATACAATATTAGTTATCAAAAAAACAAAATTGCCACATCATATTTATTTATATTAACTCATTTTTGTTTTGAAAACTAAAAATTAAATATAATTAAAAAGCAAAAGATTAAAACCTACACAGCCAATTCTCAAAAATCCCCATTCTCATCGTCCATTCTAGATTTCTTTCACACCGCCAACCTTAATCTTGAATCGCACTGTTAATCTCATCAATGTGCCATTATACTTTTTTAAAGTGTTTAGATGATATAAGTACATAAAGGCATAAAGATGACAAAGGGAAGAAACCAAGAAAATCTAGGATAGATGCTGATTATATAGTGTGCCATCCATTTTTCTTTCTCATTAACAAGTTGTACTCATCTTCCCTTTGAGTAGACATATAATATGCGAATAAAAACCAACATGGATGCTACCCGAAAATCGATTTTGGTTCTAAGATCATGACTTATGATCGTTTTGGTGACTATTATTCTTGACAATTGGGAAGTAGCTAAAGGAGATAATGATGCCCAATCCCTAATCTGGGTGTACTTCAAGATTGGTGCTGCAATGAGGAGGAAATCTAGAAATGTATGATGAGATTGGGAATTTTTGAAGATAATTATTTTAATTTTTGATCTTTTTTCTTTTTAGTTTTTAAACTAAGATGAATTAATATAAATAAATTTGATTTGGCAATTTAGTTTTTTAAAAACTGATGTGTCATCTCTAGTATTTGCCACCTCATTGATCTGTTAGATACATAGACAATGAAACTAACGGAAGTTAACAGATGGACCAATAGTGCTCATTTTTTAAATTTTAAGGACCAGTAGAGCTCATTTGAAACCTGAAGAACCAAAAGCGCCCAATAGGTAAATTTTAGGGACTAACAACATAGTTTCGCCTAAAATTTTCTAAAAAAAAAAACCCTGACACTCTAAAATTCCTTGAATCAATAATACGATGGATTAAACCCATATTTTTTTTTACACCTAGACTTTAATTTCCTGACAAATCTTACTTATGCTTGCTTAGACAGACAATAGTTCTATTCAGAAAAAAGGAAAAAAAAAAGAAAAGAAAAAAGACAGACATTAGATCTAGCATTGAAACTTGTTACTTTTATTTTTTTACGAATATCGAATTCATTACTGATTAACACTTTTCCAATATTGCTTTTATTAAGTATTATTATTATGATTTTCAAAAAAAAAAAAATACTGTTATTTTTGTCGATATAGATTATAGAATCACTGAATAATGGATAAACTGATTTTTATTTGTTTTTGTTGCTATGCGTTATGTTTGACACGAATATTAAGCGTGCGTTTGCTTGTTGCAGTTTCTGCATTTGTCTTTTTTTTTTGCTAGTCCCATGTTACTGTTTATGGACCAGCCAACACCAAAAATGCATGAACAGTGTGTTATGCGGATTAAAAAATATTTTGTTATAATATTTTCAATAATAAGTTTTCAGTTTTCAGCAAAATAAACGGTATCCAACCTTAACATTTATAATTTTTTTGGTTGATTTGGTGGATTTGTTGGTCAAGTTGCTGTTGGCTACAGAAACAAGGAAAATGAAAATCGTCTCCTCTGCTTTTTCCACAAACTTGGGCACAGGGTTGGAAAGAATTTTGGTCAATTATAGTGGAAGCTTTGTTGAGTTTTAATGGTATGGCACTAAAAAATATGGTATAGTTTTATTTTATGGGTCATGCGAACAAATTCTGACACTCATTAATAATTTATTTTAGTAAAATTTTGATACTATTTTTATAAGAAATGAAAAAAATTGTCAAAATATTAATTACTTTTTTTTTTTTTTCATTTTTCATATAAATTTTCTTTAAATGAATTATTAACCAATACTCTAAGGGCACTCGTTAACATTTCTCTTATTTTATATCAAATCATTTTGTTTTATACAGCTAACTTTTTCTAGTTTTATTTATCATTTGAGTAATATTTTCAATTCTGTCATTAATTCATACCATTTTTTTTATTAAGTAAATCTCATAATAAAGCATCATTAACGAGCGGGCTACGAAACCCATTATCATTTTTCATAAAATATTAGTAAAATTTAATAATGATGTGCTTTGGGTTTGGGTTTGTCTAAACGTTGAAACTTGAAATCTTGCAGCTAATTTCAAGCTGAATTGCAGCACGGATAACTTTGTCGTCATGCAAATTCTATTATTTTCGTGCTTCCACCTTAAGGCCTTAATTACCAATCTTCTATCTTAAACCTACTTGTAAAATTGCCTATCTAGTCAGATTTTGGAGGCCAAAATAATTGAAAGTAGATTATTTATTATCTTGGGTAGTTGGGTTACAGGCCCTATGAATCATTTCTTTCATTGTGGTTATACTAGAGAGAGCACCACCAAAATTATTTCTCTAAACTCTTAAAGTCAACTCAAATTGGGTATGCTTAGCAAAAGATTAATGAAACGAATAAGTCACCCTCGATACAAGCCTCCTTTGTTTACCCTTTAAGCGTCATATCAGTACTATCACACTCATGCGAAGGCCAAGTTTTCAAGTCTCATACTTGAAGCATTATTATATAGGTAATACCAGAAGAAACAATTTTTTTTCGTATTAAAAAAGAAAAAAAAGAGCAATTCATCTTATAAAAAGTCAGATGGCCTTAAGTTTTTTCTCATTTGAGTGCGCAAGAAGATGTGATTTACTTGTTGCCTTCATATGAAATTACACAATTTGGTACTTTTCTCAAGAAAATATCCAATGACTTTCGTTCATTAATTTCGTTGAAGGGTTTAGATTAGGTTTAGTATCCAGTGATATTAGATCCGTTGAGATTGTGACACGTGTTTATTTTTAGACACATATCACCATTCTAATATATCCATTGCACTAATTGCTTTCATGTATTGAGAAAAAGGACGAGAAATGAGAATCTAACAATTGATTTTGATAACAAATATTAATAAATAACAAGAATAGTCAAGTACCTCCTAACTAATTCCTACCCGAGTCTTTAGTTGCAGCAATTATTTTGGACGTCCGCTTTATGTACCGGGCCACTTCCAATATCAATATGGGGATCTTGTAGACTTGTACACTTATTGGATCCACATTTCACACTAATAAAAGAGGTTCGTTCATAGAATGCAATAGTGACAATTATATACACCTTGACAGTACAAATAAAGCCACTAAGTTGCAACAATTAAAAGGGGAATAAATAATGCCACTAAGTTACAAGATTCTTGACAGTGCAGTCTACCTTAATTGGGATAAGAAAAAATAAATATATAGATATAAGAAAAGGCCAATAAAAACCATAGGCAACAACTTTAAAAAAAAAAAAAAAAAAAACCACGTATATTATTAAGATTTAAGAAAAATTAACAACTCGATCGTTTGTCTCAAAAAAAAAAAAAAAGAAAAAGAAAAATTAACAACCAGAGAATATTGTGCTTATTTAAAAGATGGCAGCAAATATTATTATTAGATTTTCACACTGTGCATCATGCTTGCAAGTTTGGACTTGAGACTCTCCGTGTTTTACCAACTAAGTCAGCCGCCTAGGATTTGCGTCAAAGTCATTGCTCTAAGCTCTGAATGATAAGTCTGAACTGCAAATATGAAACAATTCCATAAGTCTAAAAATCCTCCCTACCCAACTTTTTAAGTTCTCAGAGGAGGAAGTCAATCTGTCAATTATGATCAACAATGGCATGCCATCGTAGGCTTATATTTTGCTAATTTTAATGTTTTCGTGACTTGAACATAGTTGAAAAAGAGGAATCTTGAATTTAGTCCTTCTGAAAGCAACGTTGTAAGAGTCACAAAATTGGAGTGTTGTAGGGGAAGAAATTTCCAAATTTTGGTATTCGGTAAGTTATAAGATTACATCGTGAATTTAGTCCTTAATTACAAAAACAACGTTAATGCAAGAGTAACAAAACAACGTTAATGCAAGAGTAACAGAATTGAAGTGTTAGTAGAAGAAAAAATTCCCAATTTTTTGGAATTAGGTAAGTTATAAGGATACACATATGTAATCTATCTATATAATATATATAAAATAAAAAATGTTTGGCTTATTGTTGTTGTCGACATTATAATATTTTGCTATATAAACTTTTGAGACCTCATAATTTTACATGTCATTATCTTATTATTTATTTTTAATTTTTTTTTTATATTTAAAATAGACTAACTAGCCATTAACGGAGGGATTAGCAATCAAAACGAACCTCTAACATTAGGGAAGTGGATCCAATTTTTTAAATGTTAGATAGCAGAATCAAAATGATCATAAATTTTAAGAGTATAATTTGTATTTTAATCTTACAACTGCCAAGGAAGAAAGATGCAATTTGCCCAAACAAAAATGCCAAACACTACTTTTACTCCTAAAGTTTGTCATGTTTTCACATATGTTGCTTAAATTATAAAAGTAGCAATCAAATATTTAAGTTAAGTAGGATAAATGATTCAATTTGGTCAACACCCTAATTTCGAAATTGTCTTGTGATAGGATACATTTATAATGATAAAAAAATATTTTAAAAAATGTCTATGTGACTTAAGAATTACATGCCAATAATTTTTGTGAGGATGAAAATTTGAACTTGCCCTCACGAGTGCACAATTCGACCCATCTAAATCAGGTGGGAATGGGAATTTTTTCTTCATAACTGCACCAGACTCGTTCCTTTAAAAAAAAAAAAAAAATTATGTATAGTGAATAGATAAATATTTTATGTTTGTTTTTTGTTAAAAAAGAAAAAAGAAAAAAAAGTCGTGTGTTATTTAGCCTTAAAACGTTGTTTTTTATAATGTCATTTATTGTTATAAATACTTTGATGTCATCCCAAATCTGGAGAAATTACACAGTTCTCATGGTCTACCATGTTATTTATCCACTATTCTAGTAAAAGACTCTCACCTATTTAAAATTGCTGAGTTAGTATTCAATTTTTATTTAAAACTTCATAATTTTAAACAAATGAGAGTCTTTTACTGAGAAATGGTGGACCATATCACTTGTCTAATTGCTGAGTCAGTATTCAATTTTTATTTAAAACTCCACAATTTTAAACAAATGAGAGTCTTTTATTAGAATGATGGACCACATCACTTGTCTACAGTGAGGACTTTACTATTTCTCCCAAATCTGCCTCTACCTAAGTTCAAGTGAAGTATAAAGGTACGTTTGGTACACTGAATGTAAATTACATTAGGAATAGTAATCTTTATTACTGGGAATAGAAGACATTGTAATGGAATAACTATTACTATTTATAAGTTTGGTTATTACATATGGAAAGCTTGTAAAAGATGATGTATAAGGAAATTTTATATTTTTGGAAATATATTAATTTAAAAACCTTTATATACACAAAGGAATAGCTATTACATCCATTTTAAAGAGGAATAACTATTCTTCAATTTAAAGAATAGTTATTCCAATGTAATAACTAATTCATGTAATAAAGATGCAACCAAATGACCGAATTGATATTACACATGAATAACTTTTCCATTACAGGAGCTATTATAGCGTACCAAACGTACCCTAAGTGTCACAAATTGACATGACATTGACGTGGAATAAAATGAAGGCATAAATATTTTTCCATTGTAGGAATCTGAATCTACTAAATGACTCTCTATTTTATATTTATCTAATGAGAAAATGTTAAGAATATATAAACAGGAAGAAAATAGAAGCAATTATTTTCTAAACTTTTGAAACTTTAACAACCAAATTGGAAAATAGAAAAAACTTTAAGAATAAAATTCAATTATTTAAAAAAAATATTTGATTGCTACTTTTGAAACTTTGAGAAATCAACATATTGAAAAGCGAAACCAATTTAAAGAACCAAAAGTGTTGTTTGTTGAAAAAAAAAAATACTAAAAGAGTAGAAACATAACAATAATTTTTTCTTAAAATTATAAAGATTGCTTTAATTAAGTCTCCCTTCTAAAGTCTAAACAAGTTGATAGAAACTCTCACGTGGTTACTAGTTAGGTGGTTAAATATCAAGATCTCACAAGCAAAATATCTAATACTTAAGTTTTGACAAGTAAAATCTCATCTGAATGCAATGAGAAGACCATTCTCTTAAGAGGAAATTTTTGCGTTTGACCATGTCTAAAATCTTTGGAACCAAAATTTGAGGTGTCCCTAACATTTTCGTTCTTGTCCTTTTCCATATATGTTTTTCACCAGAAACAAACACAGCCTTAACAAAGAGAATCAACAACACAATTTACATCCCTTCAAACCCAACTAAATGCACATGAATCAAATTTATGATCAAGCTCTGCAGTATTGCTTGCTCGACAGTGTAGAAAACTAGAAATAGACCACTCGACATTAGATAAGCTAGAATTCAAAGTATCAAAACAAGTTTTGGGATCTCCTCCCACGATAATCCTGTGCGATAATACCAATAGTTACCATCATATGTTTATTCATAAATCATAGTCACATCTGCTTTGTCACTGTTGGAAGTACTATTAAGTTATCAACTACACTCACATATGCAGTCCAATTAAACACAACACTAATAAATGCAAGGTAGTCAATTTACTGTATAATAAAAATTAAAAAAAAAAAAAAAAAAAAAGAGTTTATAATATTCTAGTTCTAACTACTTGACAGTTGACACTCACATGGTTGACCCACCTACCACTAAATGGGTTATTCACTTTCAGGCACTCATCCAATGGTGGTGGATCGGTAAACCAAAACCTGGTTTGCTAGCAGCTAGTTGCTACAACTACACGCTTTTTGCGAGCCCTATTGAGTATTGACCAATTCTAATAGGGAAAGCAATGAAGCAGTCAAATTTGGTTGTCTTAATTTTTTTTTATTTTATGGATGCTTGTCTTAATTCCTTTTTTTTTTTTTTTTTTTTTTAAGGGAAATGCTTGTCTTAATTCTTTTTTTGCTGAATGCTTGTCTTTAGAGGCGGAGTTAGGAATTTTTGTTTGGAAGGGCCAAATTGCAACTCTAATATATTTATCAAGACAACCTCACATACACATATACATACGCTTTTTTATTATATACATACTTTTTTATTTAATAAGTTATATATATATATACACACACACACACACACACACACACACCAAATAACAACAAAAAAAACTTAGTAATTTCAATCAAAATTATGTTTAGTGGCGATCTTACATAAAATAAAATTCATTTTTACTATTTTTATAGTGAAATTCTTAAAAAAAATCATTTTCGATACAAATTATCAAATTTTATACTAAAGTAAGTAAAAAATCTTTCAATTGAAATAATGAAATTTTCAAAAATATGAATGATCCAAAACTAGTAGGAATAAGTTAGGTTTTAAACATATTTGAAGTTATCTTGCTCTAACTCATTATGTAGTAACTAAAGAAACATTTCATGTATAGTTTTAGTGACATTATTTTTTTAATGAGTTAATGACTTGTTAATTGCTACATAACTAGTTGAAAAAGATATAGATTCAAATATGTTTGGTGTCAAACTTTATTAAATATTAACGGATATAACTCATATAAGAGCATATTTTACAATAAAAAATAGAATTGTGAAAAATAATATTTTGTCTATATAATTATTAGACCAAATTTTTTTTTAAGAGCATCATTGGACTAAATCAAATATTTGGGGGGCCAACTTTCTATATAATTTGACAAGTCCACCATATCTACGGCTGAGAGTCCATTAGGTTAGTTCTCCGTATATTATGATTTTGCTTTTTTTTTTTTTTTTTTGATACGATGATTTTGCTTTTTTATTATTAAAGTAATCTCGGTTTCCTACCTAAATTAATGGCCTAAAGCTAAAAGTTTGCATCATGCACGTTTGGAGATTATTATTATTTTTTGGTAAAAAACGTTAGGAGATTATGATACAGCGTTGGTAGTGATGTGTGCTGCCAGATTTACTACCTTGAACTCACCAACTAATGTAGCACCGACATTAACAATCAATTCAAGTACTTTTATATATATATATATATATATATGAGAAATGCTGATAAGCGTTCTTAGGGTATTGTTTAATAATCCATTTTAGGAAAATTTTGACATCACTTTTATGGAAAATGAAAAAAACTAAATATATATATATATATATATATATATATATATATATATATATATATATATATATATATATATATATATAATAGGTAAAGCTGAGAGAAACTCAAATTAGAATTTTAAATATGAATTCCAGTTAGCTCAACTGGCAAAGTCTCTGATAGTTGAATAAGAGTTCTGGGGTTTGCCTACACCAAAAACTGATTGGTGTCTTGATCTGATAATAAAGAGCTATTATCATGAGTGAACGTCATAAGTTGAAACTCTCTCAAAATTTTTTTTTTGAATTTTAAATTAGAGTTCTAATTTTGCACCACATATTCTAAATTATTTAAGTGGGACCGGTTGCCCAAAAAGATGACATAGAATTCATAGGAAGTGGGCTTGTGGCCCAACGGCCCAGTCCGAGGACATTCACTTATCCGAGGATGGTTAAAGAGAGTTATTTTGAGAGTAATATAAGACAAAGAGATGTAAGTCGTGTATAGCGGCCCAAACTGCATCCGAGGACGAGATCCACCTCTAAAACCAAGGTCCGAGGTGGATGTAACTATTTTAGTATTCAAGGTACTTCATCAAGTTGCATATGAACTAAAAGGTGAATATAGAACAAAGGAGGAACCGAAAAAGGTAGCAAATATCTTATAAAACTGCTACCTCCACATTAAATGCTTCCCAGCTAACTCTCTAGCCGCATTAATGTGGAGGAGATACCTGAACAGTAACCAAGCAGCCTTATAGCTACCGAGCAAAGGTTCCAAGAAGTGTTGGATGGGACAGAAAGAAACTCTCAGATTAAAACCTACACGTGTATGGCGAAAATAGGAAAATAATGCAGTATATAACAAGAAAGTAAGTGACTTTAAGGAGGACTTTTGGAAAGGAGGAGAAAAGAAAGAAGAGAGCATCCATTAAGATACCCCCTGAAACCTAGCTGAGGAGAGTGGATATCGTTTAAACCAGTTTAAAGCTTCATTTGTTGCAGAATGATCATGTTTTTTTCTACCAATTGAACTTAGCTCTTACACCCACTCTCTAGAAATTTTATTGTTTAGGCTTAAAACTATCCCTCTTTCAGGTCCAATCTAATTTGAGTCCTTATAATTTATTTATAAAGAATTTTATTTCTTAATTTTAAAATCAAATGTTTCACATTATAAATATTCATCTAAATGAATTATTAAGTACAAAAACTAAAGAGTCTAGAATAAATAAATTATAAAAAAAAATGCTTCACAATAATTAAAAAAAAATGGACAATTTACATTTTATACATAATAATATTCTTACAAATTTTTTTTTTTTAAAGTTAACAAAATATAAAAATGACTATCAATAATATTTAAATTATATATATAGGAATTATATTATGCATCTTATTGTATATCTTTAAGTATATCCATGCATACGCATGGAGTTATAAGCTAGTTTATGAAATAGTTGAAGCCTACCAAATGCATTCACACTTCTCGAACCCACCATCACACCTCTACTACTCACAACTCACCACGTGAGCGAGTTGTATCATAAATTGTACCATTTTATGTGTCCCTAATATTACTCATAATTTGTCACATACCACTATGATTGTGAACTCTGCTTAGAACATTGCATCACATGTGCCAAATTTTTAGCATTTGACACACGAAACACAAAACACCAACCCTCATGAGACTTGTTAAATACCAAAGATATTTGGCATTTTCTATAGTACAGTTCTATCTATGGCACTATATATCATATGTCATATTTTTTGTGTTTTTTTTAATCAATTTTCTCTTTTCTTTAGTAATATATCTTTACTTTTATCTCTCACAGTTACTCTCTCTTCGTCATATTCATTATCTCACCCCCTTGAATATTGACTGAACCCATCTAATAAAGCAAGAATAAAAAAATTAATTAAAAATAAAAAGAAAGAATATTAAATAAGATGGTAAAAGAATAGAACATGTGATGGAGAGTGTATTGTAAAATCATATTTTAAAATAGAAAAAATCAACTTTTTTATATGTCAAAATAACTTTTTTTTTTTTACAATACTTTTTTTTTTATAAGCTTTTTTTTACAATACTTAATGCTAATGTTCTTAAGCACTAGTATCAGGTGTGCTAAATACTAAATTTTTAGTATTTAGCACACCAAATATCAAAAACACTCTTACATTAGGGGCCTATTTGCTTGCGTTGTTTAAATAACATAACATGTATTTTCACAGCACTTAAACAACATTACTAGAATAACATTACCAAACGGTCCCTAGATCTCTCAAATGCTAAAAAAAAATTAGCATTTGCCATAATACACTTTTAAATAGAAGTGTAGTTGACATCGTAAAGTGCCCGTTAAGGATAATTTATTGTGTGGTTCACCTAATAAAAAATTGGTATAAATTGATAAAATAACTGAAAATAATACTAAAATAACAAGCAAAACTTAAAAAATTTGCTTTATCGGCTCTGCACCCCATAAAATTAGTAAAAAAAATCTGACAAAAAATTAACTTTATTGACATAAAGTAGTTTCTTTAGAAGCATTTGACGCGCCCTTATTTTTCCTTTTCTCTCTTATCTCACATGTTAGAAGTCTCATTTTTGTGGTTGAAAATTTTTTTGTTTCCTTTTTTTGACGTCAGTTGCTCTATACTTTGTGTCTGGTTTTTTTTTTTTTTTTTTTTTTTAATAAAAGGTTGATATTATTTTAGGTTATTTTAATGCTGAATTATTGAAGGAAGAGATATAATCTAGGTGAAGTGTAAAATGATGTGTTAAAATATGTAGGGTAAAATGTAAAACTGACGCTTTAAGTTTATTCAGATTTAATTTCAGTCCTCTAACTTTGCTTTTATTCATTTCAGTCATCAAACTTTCAAATTTATTCAATTAAGGCTTTTCCATCAACTTTTGTTATATATTGTGGTTAATTTTTCAATTTTTAAAATTTTTCTTCAAATTTTTTTAATTAAAAAAATTCAATTAATGGTTGAAAAATATTTTCCAAATTTTTTTTTTCAAAAAATTTTAACAAAAGTTAACGGAAAGGCCTTAATGGAATAAATCTGAAACTTAGAGAACTGAAATTAATAAAAACAAAGTTAGAGTACTGAAATGAAATTTGAAGAAAGTTAAAGGGTCAGTTTTGGATTTTAGTCAAATATATAAAGTAAATTTTTTATGTGTCAAAATAACAATTTTTTAGAACATTTGATGTTAGTGCTCTTATACTCCGAAAATTGAATATGAAAATGCTAAAAGTATTATAAATTTCAGAGTTTTACGTTACTTGGAGAAGCACATGGTGATATGTTTATAAGGAGCAACCTCCTTTAATGTGATGGCGCATTTTCCCTACTAATGTGTGTTTTGGAGTAAAATAAATCATTGTGGTCTAATGAAGTCAAAGATAACTATATTTACACATATTTCTACCACTTTCAACTCATCATGTGGGCGAGTTGTGGCATAAATTGTGTCATTTTATGTGTCCCAAATTATAAGCTTGCTGCATGCCGACCTGACCTGTCGTTGTCGTTTTTTGTTTCCTGGAAGATCTGTCGTTGCCATTCTGACAGATGTGTTTAGTTATAATGCCCTATCAAAAAAATGAGATCTAGTATGCGTTTGGATTTAGATGAAAATTATAAATTATTTTACTATTAAACTTATTTTTGTTACTATTTATGGGTCCTACTGTACTTTTCGGTACTATTCATGGGTCTCATTGTACTATTTCAACTAACTTTTACCTTTATCTACAATATTTTTAGCAATAAGTTTTCAGTTTCAGTATAATAAGTGGTATTCAAACAAACCCCTATCGTCAATTTGTCATGACGGTTGTCAACATTTTTTTTTTTCAGCCTCATTGCCACCATTTAATATTGATTTTTTTTTTTTTTTTTTTGAGAATCCATTTAACGTTGATATTGTATATTTGTCCTATATATAGACTGTAGTCGTTCGTGAGTCATGACACCACCAAACTTGAAATTAGTCGATTATTAATAAAAATGTTTAATTTTTTTTTGAGAAGAATAAAAATGTTTAAATTTATATCTATATAACATAATTATTTGTGAGATTTTTTTTTTGGAATTTTGATTAATGTGGAAATAATATAAAGTGAAGTTTCGGCTTTAAAAGGTAATGTGTATTTTGAATCAAACAAAAGAGAAAATGTTTTTTTTTCCTAAAAAAAAATATAATGAGTCACCGTTGTGACTAAATTGATCATTTTGAAGTATAGCACATATATGACTAGTGTTTTTATTTTTTAGGTTATTACAAATGGTATTAGAATTGGCCTGCAAGCTTGGTAACCCTGTGTGAGTTCAGAGACACTATCCCATAAAGTAGACCTTGATGAGGAAGTTGAAGATTTAAGTAGAGGAGATTTTGATGTCCCATATTGATTGGATATTGATTGAGTTTGTGATAAGTCCCACAATTGGCATATACTTGGTCAATATGGGCTTTGTTAACAACTATAAGGAGTCTTAATTATAACTAGATTAGTTCTTTTAAGGTATAACGTATATGTGGCTAGCGTTTTTTCTTGGGCCACTACACTTAGAGGTGTTCATGAGTCGGGTTGGGCAGGTGGAGGAAAATATTATTAACCAATTCACTAGTGGCGGATTGAGAAAATTCCAATCCGTCGCCAACCCATCAATCTATAAATACGGCAGCTTGGTTGAAAATCTTAACAGTTTCAACTCGACGGGTTGAGCAGGTTGGGCGGGTACCAAATTCAATTGATTAAATGAATTTATTTCAATTAAATTGGATAATTGTTTTCTCTCTAAAATAAAATAAGAAAATAAAAAATTGCATTTTTCATTAAAAAATAATTACAAATACTACATAATTTTTTTTTAGAATGACTGAAATTTTATCACAATGAAAAAAAATCTCAAAAATCTAAAATTAAATGTGCATATAGAGTAAGAATAATAAAAAATTTTAGAGAGAATAACTGTAGTTATTTATTTATTTATTAAGCAGAAACGATAGTAGACTTTATTTATAAAAGATCATGTTGTACAATGGGGAAGAAAAAGATGGGCATTCTTCTAGCCAAACAATGGCCTCTTCTTCCTCTTTTGCAGCACTAGCCAAAGCTAAGGTAGCGCTGTAGTTTATTAGGGAAGAGAAATGTGAAAATTAAAAATTAAAAAGAAATAGAAAGAGATGAGAGAAATAAAGTGGGCGGGTCTAGTTGTGGTGGGTTAGAAATATTTTAATCCCTTATTCAACCCGATCGACTAAATTATCCATCCAACCTGCCCAACCCGACCTGCATCACTCAATGGACCTGCATAAGTTGAGTTGGGTTGGACAGATTGATGGGTTAAGCAGTTTTTTTGCACAACCCTAATTACAATCTCCACTAATTGGAACATTTTATTTGTCAAACAAAACAAAAGAATGACCCATTTGGAAGGAAAAATTGGTCTCAGTTGCAACCTCACTTCTTTCTCTCATCATTTCTTGTAAAGTGGGGGAAAAAAAACCTTGGCTTTCCATATTGGGTTAGTGTGATATTGTTATACCATTTTTTTTTTTTTTTTTTTGGGCTTATTGTTGTTTGAATTAGAAGATAATGGACATGATTCCCACCGTTGGGCAATGGTAGATCTTTATCTTCCTGTAGCATCGCTCATTCTTCTTCTCTTTGTTATCATTTTTTTTTTCTTTTGTAGATAATGAATGAACTGATCTACCAAAATCTACCACATTTTTGGGTGCCCCTTTTTGTTCCCAATTGCTTAATCAATTACTTAGGGTTGTATATGACTAAGTTGTTTATGAACAACTCAAGCTTGGTTTGAGAAAAAAAAAACTTGTTATGTTTGTTTGTTTATGAAACAAATCAAGCTTAAGCCCAAGTTTAGACTTGACTATCAAACGAGTCAAACTCAAACATAATAGCATGTTTGTGAATAAACTCATGAACATAATGCTCGATTTAACTATATATGATTATGTTTTTATATGTGTACTTGTATAAAAATATACTTATATAGACTTAAGATTTGATTGTATAGGTTTTTAAATAAGTTCATATGATATCAAATTATTATTTGTAGTTTATTGATAATATAAACAGTTCATTTTTCAAAAAAATTTGATAAATTTGTGTAGAAGTAACAAATTTTAGCCATTGTTTTATTATATATGGGAAAAGAATAAGTTTATCCAGTAGCTCGAGCTTGTTCAACAAGAAAATAAACCAAACTTGAATATGTAATTTTGTTTGATGATGAATAAACTCGACTCATATTTGAAAATGAATTAATTAAATAAGTTTGAATTTTTAATACTTGGTTTGACTTGGCTTGTTTATGGTCATACAATCACTAAACATCTTTTTGTGTCTATAAGAATTTGGGTATTTTTTCCCCTTTTGTTTTCCTTTTGTTTTTTTTTTTTTTCTTGTGTTCATATACCATCCTCTCTCTCTCTCTCTCTCGTTAACGCTTTACCATCATTAGATTTGGAGAGATGACACATTCTAAAACATTTTAAATCAGGTGGCATATCATAAGCCATATATTTGGGTAGATCCTAGCCTTGAAATGGACCCTCTCTATTGCAAACCTTAAAAAAAAAAAAAAAAAAAAAAAAAAAAAAAATTATGAGAATCAAATTTTCCAATTTCCACATAAGGCTTAAACTCCAAAAATCATATGCAACCAAACATATATATATATTTTTTTTGAAGGAATAAAGAATAAATACTAGCATCTCCAAACGAAAGGCATTAAAGATTCATTAGTCTACCTAGCAATAAAATTATATTCTCATTTTTTTCAACAAGCACTTTGGTTAGAACTTTAAGACCAAAAATGCCCTGCTTTACCTAACTCGTCTTGCCCTGCATAATCTCGAAGAGGTGATGGGGTGAGATAGGGTTTTGCTCTCCCCCATCCTGAATTTATATATAAATAATATATTTAAATTATTTATACATATAATTTAATTTGCAAAAAAATATCCTAGTAATAATTTGGTTGCTTTTTCACTTTGTTGTTTTATCTTAATCTCATTAATGATCCAACCCTACCCCGTTGTCATCCATGCCTTTAATGAATTTAGTTAAAAAGGATAAAAAAAGGGCAATTGTATAATAATAATGATAATAAAATTTTCTATAAATAGAATCCAAACCTACGCACCCAACTTAGTGAGAATATTGGTTCTAAACCAATCTCTGCCAGCAACCCTAAACCCATCGCCATTAACAACCCTTTACCCATACTTACCATCCACATCACTCATTGCCTGAAACCCATTATAGACCCACAAACCAAGACTTACCACAGATGAAGCCACAGTTTGAGTGTGAGAGATTTTCATTTTCAAGAGAGTGATCGAATAAAAAAACAAAAAATAACTTAGGGTCTATTTGGTGGGAGGATTTTTATTTTTATTTTCAAAATAGTATGAAAACGATTTTCAAAAATTGAAATTGAAATTGAAACTAGTTTTTAGATAATGTTTTTTACTACTATAAGTGTTTGGCTCCAACTTTTAAGAATAATTTTCAAAATACTGAAAATAAAAGATAAATTTTTGGAAGATCATTTTTACTTTTGAGATTTTTTTTTTTTTTTTTTAGAATTTTACAAAAAGTAATGTGGATTACTTTTTAATTTTTTTTTAATAATGATTGGGAAATAGAGCTCATGCACATTTTATTATTATTATTATTATTATTTGATGGTGATAAGCTTCAAATTCGGAACATCATATATTTTTTTTTGTGATAATGTTAAGCTCCTTAATTTAAGAAATAAAAAATTTTGGACAAATATGTGAGGTTTACTATTTTCAGTTTACTTACAACTATGCCATTAAAAACATTTTTTATATATTGAAAACATCTTCTTAGCTTATTTGAATAGGAAAAATAGAAAACAATTTTTTGACAGTTGTATTTAAAGAATATGAGCCAAGCAATATATTTAAGTCAGAGACCCAGGTTTTCAAAAAAAAAAAATAAATTGAGTTTAATTCCTCCTACCAAACATGCTCTTATGGTGAATGCTACAATTACCATCTAAATTTGAAAGACATTGTTGTATCATTTTGGGAAAAAATTGAATTAATAATAAAGAACCGAACTGGAAGCGATTTTTGTGTATTTGGTTCTCTATTTTGGATTTTTGTGTATTTTGAATAACCGGTGGCTGCACCCTCTAACGCATGACAGCAAAAAGTCAAGTTTCAGAATTATTGTTATTACTTACTAGTTACTATTATTCAATTTCTTCTTCTCAACAAACAACCGATTGTTAGTTTTTGAAAATAAGTGTGATGGAGAAATCAAAAGCATCTGTTACAAACAATAAGGACAACTGGTTGTCGTTCTAGCTACACCTAAAAAAAAAAAACAAACTGGTGGATGCCCAATTTCAAACCCATATGTAAAAGTAATGGCACCGTCTGTAAATAAGCGGAACGCAGAGGTGGAAAAAGGAGTTTGAGCAGAGAGAGTCGTATGTTTTGGCACGAAGCTCACGAAGCTTGCATTGTTGAGGGACTTTTTTTAATTTTTAATTTTTCATTCGTGGCGTGGGCTCTGAGAGGTCCTATATAAACCGGAGCAGCTCCATGTTAGCCTCACCCTCCCATTTTCTCTGCGATTTGGAAGCTCTTCGGTTCTCTCTCTCTCTCTCTCCTAACCTCTTCTTCTTCCCTTTTGTTACGAATCTAGCGAGTGAGAGAGAAAGAGAAGAGAGAGGCGAATTTGTTGTTCGGATCTTCTTCTCTTATTGAGAAGTCAAATCGTTTCAAAGTTTGCTTCGGAAGTGAAAGGCAAAAATGGCAAAGAATGTTGGAATTCTCGCCATGGATATCTACTTCCCTCTTACCTGTATTCAGCAGGTGACTCTCTCTCTCTCTCTAATTTCTGTGTTTGGATGCTGAGAAAATGTCTGTGACTTTCTGATCCTCAAGTTTGGTAAAAATCACATAAATTGACCTCAGCTAATCGAATAGTTCAATAATAAGTTCGGCTTTCTTTATTATTATTATTTTTTTCATTTTTTTTTTTGGGTATTATTATTACTACTTTACTTTCCCGAGAATCAAACAGAATCTTGTTTTCCTCTATGTGAAGCTTTTATTTCAGATATATGCTGACATTTTTGTGTATATTGCTTTCAAAGTTGGCTCAAGATGCGTGATATATACACACACACACACATATAAGCATGTGATTTATTATTGTAATTTAAAATTAGTGGTCTAAATTTTAATCTTGCTTCCTTTTATGGTGTTCTGATTTCTGAAGTGTGTGTAAATTCATAATAAGGTTTGGTGAGTTGGTCAAAATTGTGTCTTATTAGAATTAAAAAAAAGTTGGTCAAAATTGTGATCTAACGGTGGCGGTCAACCAGAGCCACAGCCACAGCATGCTTAGGAAGATAGTGTTGACTATCAAATCTCAATTCTTTTGAGAATGGCTATTTGTCATGGATTACATGGCCGATAATTTGAAGCGTCTTTGGCTACATGGCCTATTATGGGGTGTCATGATTTTGGAACTTTTTGCTAATTGTAGAATGGTAATAGTTATAGTAATGGTAGTTTTTTTTTTTTTTTTTCCTTTTGAAATGGATTTAGAGATTTACTGGTATCCATTAGTAGATAATCTGGAAATCTTTTTCAAGGGGGCTGAGGATTCCAGAAGTGTTAGGTTTTTTGATCTATTTCTTCTTCTTTGACACAGTCTCTCAATGAAACTAATAGCTTGTTAATTCATATTATTACCTAAAAATATTAATACCTTTTGGCATTTGTTTTTTAAAATATTTTAATCTAAAAATGAGCATAACGTGTACTTAAAAATATTCATTTAAATATTAATGAATTAAAGTCTCCATGTCATATTTTATAGTATATTTTCAAGATATTTCCCATCACTCCTTATCATATTGATAAATATATCCTGTGTGCGTATTAGTGCTTCCTAGCCTATCTTAATTTTTTTTCTTTCCCCTTTTGTAATTTATAGTTGACTTTCAAAGCAATGATAGAAATGGGGATTGTGAATACAAAGTTTAAAAAATTAATATAAATTTTAATGCAAGATATATATGATTGCAAATTCTGCATATTATTAATATTAATTAATAGAGAATTTCAGAAGTAAAATATAATTGAGAAACTCTAATTAACTTAAAATAGAGCTTTAATATAAAAAGGGCTATCTTTGAATTATAAAGAGCTAATAAACAATTGGTTGAGATAAGGATGACAAACTATCCAATAACAATGAAGAATTTTATACATGGCTGTACTGGGTACCATAATTTGAGATGGAATTTGAGGCAGGTAGAATTCTTATGTAAACAGGTAGAATTCATGATTTTTTAATGATTTTTTTAAAAAAAGATAAAGGAATAACCAACAATAAAATAATTAAATGTGCCCTAGGAATAACCAAGAAAGTACTAGGCTACTAGCATAGCATGCTCATTGAAATCAGTAATTACATGGTTCCTAAAAAAATATTGATTTTTCAGGTAATAAGGGTGGTCCCATGGTTCTTTTCTGGAATAAGTTATGTAGTCCAGTTAGCATTTTTCAAGTGAACATAATTCTTGCTGGCATTTTATTAACCTGTATGAGTGTTATTGTAAAAAAACTATTAGAATTGCATCACCTGCTGAATGTATCTTTTCTTTCTATATGGGAAATAGGAAGTATTGGAGGCTCATGATGGTGCAAGTAAAGGGAAATACACTATCGGACTAGGGCAAGATTGCATGGCATTTTGTACTGAGGTGGAAGATGTCATCTCAATGAGGTTGCGATTCTACATTCAACCATCACTGTTTTTCTGCACCTAATGTTACTTTTCATGTTGTCATTGCTTTGAGTCAGAATTAAGTTAAAACATAATCATGATCTAGTGGTGTTCTAGGAAGTTTAAAGAACACCATGACAATTGAAAGGGAGCCTCATACAAATATAGGAAAGTTCTTAGTCCAAAATGAAAGCCTACATTGAGAACTGAATCCTGTTAGTTCAATTTCAATTGAGGAATGAAAAGACTATTAAATTGGTGAGGAATCATACCAAGTGGATCTTCTATTGGATTGCAATTGACAACCCTTCAGAGGGGAAAAAAGAAAAGAAAAAGAAATCGAATGAATTTCAGTATGACATGATGTACTGTCCTTTTCATAAAAAAAAAAAAAAAATCATTTATCTATTTACATGTGTTTTAGCCCTGTATTAGTTTATGTTTAATACTTATCCTGGTAGACGTGACCATTAGGAGGACCCATATTGATTTCTTCTTTTTACATTGACTATTACTTTGGTATGTCCATGCTTTAAACACTCCGTTGAGCTTCAACTTTAAATTTAATAACAATAATAATCATTCTGATAGCATCTTCAGGAAGTTTTACATTTGTTGGCTCTTCAATTTTCAGCTTGACAGTGGTTACCTCCCTCCTTGAGAAATATGGAGTTGATCCCAAACAAATTGGTCGTCTGGAAGTAGGCAGTGAGACTGTTATAGACAAGAGCAAGTCCATTAAGACCTTCCTGATGGGAATCTTTGAGGTAGACCTCTGAACCATTTAAATACAACATGCTCTTATGATTTGAATTAATTGCTTATTTATGGTGATGAAATATGTGACCATATGTTGGTTCTTTGGAATCTAATCCAAGTAGAGTAAATGTAATGGATATACCTATCAAAAAAAGAAGAGTAAATATTGTGGATACTAAAACCTTAGTTGAGGAAGAACCATAGAAGTTATACAAGTGATTCATACAATTCATATGGGCTCAGAATTATGTTGCATTGGTTCTGGAATTGCTTATTTGTTTGTAAATAGTTTGAACAAAGCCTGGTTCCAACCCACTTACTAATTGGCTAATCAAGTGGATTGAAGTAGAATCACACTTACCTTGTTGCAACCCTGTTCAAATTTTTAGAAGCCTAGATTTTACTTGTTGACTCAATACCGGTTTTCATGTAGAGCAACAGGTTAAAGTTGCCTCTAGCTACACTGGGTTCTTTTGTATTTGGTTTGGATTCCAAATCATGATTCTTATCTTCTTCCTTTCTAAGCAATGGAATTTTTTTGGGTTTTTCTTTCTATTTAGATCCCTGATATTGCTCTGCTGTGATTGTTCTTACGATAGGATTCATTTAGTTAGTATTTCAAATCCTATCAATTCTTATGAAACCTTTCTTCAAAGAATTTAATTGACTGCTCTACTTGGAATGAACAGAAATGTGGAAATACCGACATTGAAGGCGTTGACTCAACTAATGCATGCTATGGGGGAACTGCAGCTTTATTCAACTGTGTCAACTGGGTTGAGAGCAGTTCATGGGATGGACGCTATGGACTTGTTGTGTGCACTGACAGTGCGGTATGACAATTTCCTTTGGATATTATATTATGCCTTTGAGTATGATCCAGGCCTCCAGGGACAGATTTGCTTTATTTCTCACATGAAATAAATTATGTATTATGAATACACAAAATTGAAGAATTTCTGAATTTGGAGATGTATTCCTGTTCTTTATTTCACTACTTGAAATCAGTCTAATTCACATAAAATGATTTTTTTGGGGGGATAATTAGGAATTATCATTTTATGAAGTCTATCATACACCATTTACTGATTGTAGTTTCCTCTATCAGGTCTATGCAGAAGGACCAGCCCGACCTACTGGAGGAGCAGCAGCTATCGCCATCCTAATAGGACCTGATGCTGCTATTTCTTTTGAAAGCAAAGTTAGGGGGTCTCATATGGCTCATGTCTATGATTTTTACAAGCCAAACCTTGCTAGTGAATATCCGGTACTTTTTCCCAATTTCCATTTTACATGGCATTTTTTCACATATACTGTTGCCATTGGCATTATATTTTGCCAATTTGAAGATTTTTTAACAATTTGATTTTCTTGATTGAACTGTTTCTTTAGCTTTTTGTTGTGAATTTGGCCTGTCATTTGCATGGTATTCAATCAAGAAAATTCATTATCTGTTGAATCAAGTTGCTTGTGGAATGACTCCCATTGATTAATATCATTGCAGGTTGTTGATGGCAAACTTTCTCAAACATGCTATCTCATGGCTCTTGATTCTTGCTACAAACAAATGTGTAACAAGTAAGATTCTATGGAAGTCTTGAAAGCTTTTAACTATGTTCTAATAGAGTTCTAGAGAAAAATAACTATGTTCTAATAGAGCTTTTGGTGATAAATGTGTGCCATGTAAATGTCTTACCGTTTTGCATTCTGTAGGTATGAGAAACTGGAAGGGAAACAATTTTCTCTTTCTGATGCTGATTATTTTGTTTTTCACTCTCCATATAACAAGGTATATTATGTTGTCAATTATAATTCTGCAGCCGATTTAGTTTTTGGAATCATAACTGAAATTCTGAAATGATCAAAGCAATAGCTTATTTATCTAATTCAATTTTTTGCTTTGAACAACTGCAGCTTGTACAAAAAAGTTTTGCTCGTCTGTTGTATGATGACTTCTTGAGAAATGCCAGGTTATTGTTTGTTTTCTTCATCCCTCTAGGAATTGTGACATCTAGTTTTCAGAAGTTTTATCTACATTGTGCATGTACTTGGGGATTAATAATATCTGCTTCTATATGCAGCTCCATTGATGAGGCTGCCAAAGAAAAGTTGGGACCATTTTCGACCTTGTCTGGTGACGAAAGCTACCAGAGCCGGGATCTTGAAAAGGTACTCTAGAATTTTGAGAGTGATTATTACTAAAAGAGTGTTTTCTATTCGTTTACTTCCTTAAGATAATTTTGGATTATATCGTTCTTAAGATTGGACCCTCTTCCTAATGATCACGTTGATCTACAGGTAACCCAGCAACTTGTGAAGTCCCTATACGATGCAAAGGTGCAGCCAACCACTTTGATACCAAAGCAAGTTGGCAACATGTACACTGCATCTCTCTATGCAGCTTTTGCGTCCCTTATTCACAATAAGAATAGTGCATTGGTAATTTTCTAACTGCTTACTAAACTAACAAATTGGTTTCTTCCCTTCAAATGTTCATACTTCATGGTTATTATTAATAGTATATTATCTCATGGCTTGCAGGCGGGCAAGCGAGTGATACTGTTCTCATATGGGAGTGGCTCAAGTGCTACAATGTTTTCATTGCAACTCCGTGAAGGTCAACATCCCTTTAGCTTGTCAAACATTGCCAAAGTGATGGATGTTGCAAGGAAGTTGAAGTCAAGGCACGAGGTATTTCTCGTATTCTTCTTTTCTGATGCTATTAATTTCCAGGTGTCTTTGTTTGATGGTTTGTTATTTTAGAGATTTATTATTTATATTTAAGTGTGCTAAACTTTTGACGTGCTTTATTCATTTGCCTATGATTAAAAGGCCATACAGTTTAATACTAAAATTTCATGTTTCTACAGGAGAAATAATTTTGTGCAAAGAATAATTGGTGGATAGTTAGCCCATAACAGGGGAAAAAAAACCTAGGAATTCTTTAGTAATGAATAATTCCTTTTCCTTTCTAAATTAGTTGGGATTGGTGGTTTTTGTGTATTTTAACGTTGGTGTGGTTTTCATGCAGTTCCCACCAGACAAATTTGTTGAAACTATGCACCTAATGGAGCACAGGTATGGAGCTAAGGACTTTGTGACAAGCAAGGACATTAGCCTTTTATCTCCAGGCACATACTATCTTACTGAAGTTGACTCCATGTATCGGAGATTCTATGCAAAGAAGGACGGGAAAGGTACAACTGGCACCCCCTGTCAGAATGGTTCTCTTGTTAATGGTCAGTGAGATGAACATAATACAACATGTAATGCCAGGAAGTTGGCTTTTGTGTTCCTAATTCTTAGTTGTTATGTGTTCTTTACTTCTTAGTTGTTAGAAGTAAGAATAAGTTTGTATTCTAAAGAAATTAGTGTGTTGAGTAGTAAGTGTTGTAAGGTTAATTTATTTTTCCTCTTCCTTTTCCCCATTTTCATTGAAGGTTATCTCAATAATCATTACCTTCATTCAAACCAAAATGTATTCTCCCTGGATAATGAAAATGTAACAAATGCTGAAGATGATAATTATCTTTTCACCTTCTCAAATTGGTGTACCTATATGTGCTGCTTGCTTGTGTTGTTTTCACGACTCTTATGAAGAGAAAATGTTGCAAGTGCAATCAATTATAACAGGTTTATGCAAAATAGGGGAAAAGAGAAGCTGTTCTTTTTGTTAAAGCAGGTCTTGGGTCTTAACAGTGCATCTCACAATCTGCCAATCTGGTCCACTGGGCTTTCCTTTACAAGTTGGGTCCTATTCCCTTTTTTGACCTCCCGGACTTGGTTCTTCTTCCAAATGGTAGAAACGATAAAGGCCCATCCCTATTTTGCTTCCTTTTTGTGTGAAATAAAATAATTATTTAGCAAAGAAAAAAGGGGAGCACAATTACAATGGTCAGGTGGTTCAAAGTTTCAATAATATTTATATTCAAAAGAGTCTTTTATCATATATACTATATAAAAGAAAAATGAAAAAAAGCACATAGCATGGAATGTGGAGATTTTTCCCTACCTGCAACACACGAGGACAAGATTCAAACGTCAAGCCAAAGTGGACCAGCAATAAAGGGTTTAGAGTCTTAAAAGTTAAAAAGCATAATAAGGGTTTCCAAATCCAAACCCTTTATTAACAATTAACAAAGAAACTCGGTAATTTGGCAAATTCCTTAACGCTACTACTAGAATTCAAATTCAATGATGGGCGATTCAAAAGGAATTCAATAATGGGTCATGTGTGGGGGCCCAATTGAAGCCACAGAGAGATAAGGATTTAAATCTTGTAAACAACTTGACACCGATTGATTAAGAATCTACCTTAAGCGCTTCTATGATTCTATTCTTTTATAAGTGTCTACGTATGTACAATATGAATATATTATGAATGAATTTTATGTATATTAGCCTCTAAGTACGCGTATGACCTTAAATGGTTTTATGATTCTATTCTTTTATAAGTGTCTACGTACATACAATATGAATATATTATGAATGAATTTTATATATACTAGCCTCTAAGCACGCGCGTGAGTGCGTGCTTAGATGATCTTCTATTTTTTTGAGTAAAATTTAATAATTGCATCAATTATAATTTTAATATTTGGTACAAACACATAACACTTATCGTAGCCCTAGGTTTTTTTGTGATTGGAAAATGTAGTAATCTCAAATTATAATTGATGCAAATTATTAAATTTTACCCAAAAAATAGTAATTTTTTAACGTGGGTTTCTAAAATAAAAAATAAAAAATAAAATTTTTAACGTGGGTTTTAAAAAAAAAAAGAAAAGAAATATTTTCAACCAATTAAAAAAATAAAGAAAGAGAAAAGTTTAAACATGAAGTTTGTTTCTAAATAAGTGGGTTAGTGGGGAGAAATTATAAGATCCACATGGTGGACAAGTGATGTGGTCCACCATTTCACTAAAAAACTGCCACTTGTTTAAAATTGTTAGTTAGAAATTTTTTTTTTTAAACAGAAATTAATTACTGACTCAGCAATTTTAAACAAGTGGAAGTTTTTTAGTGGAATGGTGTACAAGTGATGAGGTCCACCAGAGGACCCTATAATTTCTCATTAGTGGGAGAGTAATCCTATTTTGTAGACAATGTTTTAGTAGGAGTTAAATATGTATTTTTTACTTTGTTGTGCTTTAGTTCTGTCTTTACTTAAACTTAGGGAAATAGGAGTATTTTAGACCCAAAAAAATTTGGTCCAAACAGAGGAAACTCCTTAAATAGTAGTGTGTGTGCGTGCATATATATATATATATATATATATATAAGAGGAGACCACTCTTTTAATTGGACTTTTATGTGGTTCAAAAATACCCTCATTAATGAAGGGCAACTTCATTTAGAAATAGGGTCATAAATGTCAAATAACAAATTTTATTTTGAATTCAAAAAGAGAATTCCTTAAATTTAGGATTTTTTTCCCTTTACGTTGAAAAAAGAAATTACAGTTACTGCTTACCTCTAAAGTTTATCATTTTTATTTGTTTGAAAAATTAAAAAAAAAATTTAAATTATAATAAATAAAAATTATTAACCTTTACCAAAAAAAAAAGAAAAGTAATCCACCTTTGTATGGAGTTGGAATATTAGCCAATTATTTTTAGGTAATTTGCTCCTAAAATATGTATGATCTAGTATTCAAACACCAGAAGAAAAGAAAGGTTAAGCTGGAGAAAGCTTGCAGAAGCCAAATTGATCCAAATTCTGCATGAATTATTAGTATTGGATTTAAATCCAGTTTGTGGATCAGTGTCATGGTCAAATATCACTCTCTCCAAATATCCCAACACTAGTTTTAGGATTTTAACTTTAATCTAATTGGAACTTTTTTTAAAAATTATTATTACTATTTATAAATGAAAAGTTTCTTAAGAATTTCATTGAATAGCTAATGTCTTTTTTCTTCTCCTATCTACGTAGGAGCTTTTCTCTCTCACTCTAGGTGAGCTTTTTCTTTCCACGGGGCCTAGGCACTGTGGAATTTCAGGGAACATAGAACGGATTCAGACTTCATTGAAAGGCTACAAAAAATACAACTCACGTAGGAAGAGGGCGAAGTAGTGTAGATAAACTTAGCCCACAGAGAGAAGACTATTGAAGAATGTTCACTCACACTGTTAGGTAGATTTCTAACTAACAGACCATACAACTAGAGAGCAACAAAAGAATTACTATGATTTGTGTGGAAGTTTGGGAATGACCTGAGGATTATAGATGTGGGGGAAGGGCTATTTCAATTCTGATTTAAGCTAGAGAGCCAATTAACTTGGGTACTAGATAATGGCCCTTGGAGTTTCGACAACAATCTTTTGGTTCTCAGAAGATGGGAGAGGGGCATGACGGCAAACTCGGTCACTTTCTCAACCTTTCCTATATGGGTTCAAGTGTGGGGTTTACCCTTTGACTTGATTAATGAAGAGGCGGGATGGGAAATTGGCAAAGGTTTAGGTCATGTGTACGAGGTGGATAACAAGACTTTCCTATCGGATCAACCTCGTTTCATCAGAATTTGGGTCGGGATCTCTTTGGAAAAGCCAATTCGTTGAGGGGGATGGGTTGCAAATCTTAAGGGTGATCAGGTGCAAGTTGGCTTCAAGTACGAAGGATTGGTTGAATTATGCTACCAATGTGGTAAATTCGGCCATGAGGTGAAGGACTACTCCAACTAGGGGACCTCACAACAGGGCGAAAAACCATATGGAGACTGGCTGAAGGTGGGTTTCCGTTGGAAGGATATGGGAGCAGAATGGACCAAAGCCAATGCGCCACCACCTACACTGGTGCTGGAACCACCCCAGAGAACTACGGTTTCAATCAATCCCTATGATGAGGTGGCGGGAAATAATGATATTAATGATATTTATGGGAGGAAGGATAATGGCTCAATACTTAAATACTCGCATCAATCTCAGTTAGCGGATTTTCAAGAAAACCGAGTTGGTGGTTGTAAGGAAGTAATGAAGGCGACTTTAATTGGTGCGAGAATCTCAGAATCAGACCAAATTAATGGGGATATTGATAAGCAAATGGAAATCATGGGTATGGAGATTACCAGTGCGGAGAGTAATGATGCACATGTGCTGAAATCAACGCTTATTAACGTACCTGTCACTTATGATGAGCTAAACACACATGCTGACTGCTTAATTCACATAACACAGCCACGTGAGGAGTCATATGATATGGAAAAACAAAGTTAGTTATGTGGGGCACCGAATAATGCAACATGGAAAAGAATTCAACGCACCCCAAGCTCTAAAACAAACCCTAGCCACCAAAGCTCCGGCAGTACAAAGAGAACTCAAGCCGGAATCAATGTCTGTGATGAAGAAGAAATCTATAATGCAAAAAGAAGAAAAAGAATGGAAGAAAAAAAGAAAACCTCAACAACTTAACGATGGAGGCTGCTAGGCAGTCTTGTCGAGAATAATGAAACTCATGAGCTGAAATTGTCGAAGGCTTGGGAACCAACATGCAGTAGATGTACTCTCACACTTAGTGCGGGTAAAAGCTCCCAAAATTTTGTTTCTAATGGAAACAAAACGATCTTTAGAAGAGATGAAGCAGATTCAAGTTGACTTACCCTATTGATGTATGTTTGTGGTACCTAGTATTCGACGTAGTGGAGGCCTAACACTGCTTTGGATGGAGGAGATTGATTTGTACATTCAAACTTTCACCTTAAATCATATTGATGCTCTCATCAAGGATGACTCAGCCAACCTATGGCGATTGATAGGATTCTATGGTTGGCCGGAGGAACATAGGAAGCAAGAATCATGGCGACTCCTAAAACATCTTCACTCTATCCACTCTGCCCTTGGGCTCTGCCTTGGGGATTTCAATGAAATCCTTCAATTAGAGGAGAAGAAAGGCGGGCTGCCTAAACAATTGGCCCCCATGCAGTAATTTCGGGAAGCTCTCTTGCATTGTGGATTGGTGGATTTGGGTTACCGAGGTAATATCTTTACATGGACTAATGGGTGTGATGATTTAGTGCAGTAACGATTGGATAGGGCATGTGTCATGATTGAATGGAGGGATAAATTTGCTCAAGTGCAAGTCACTCATTTAGAGGCATCCTATTCAAACCACAACCCAATCCTTGATACTACTTACATTCGGCCACAGCTCACCATACAGAAGAAAACACCACATAGATTTGAGGAGAGATGGGCCACTCCCCCAGATTATGCAAATATCATACAGTTGGCTTGGGAATCATATGTACCTCATGGAAGCCCAATGGCAAGGCTGTTTGAAAAAAATTAGAAGATGCGGATTTGCCCTTGTTGATTGGAGCTGACATACCTTTGGACTCTCAAAACCACAATTGCAAGAAAAACAAAAAATGCTGGAAGAGATGTACTTACAGAATAGAGCCGAGAATTTAAGCTCCATCAAAAACCTTAATGCTGAAATTACAAATATTATCCACCAAGGTGAACTTTTTTGGCGACAAAGATCCCGATCAATTTGGCTACCTGCGGGGGACAAGAACACAAAATACTTTCACAACCGAGCCAGCCAACGCCGACGAAAAAATCATATCTTCGGAGTGTTTGATACTAAAGAGAGGTGGTGCACTTCTGATGAGCAAATTGCCCAAGTAGCCAAATCATACTTCCAGAAATTGTTCTCCATGGCCCACCCACAAAACATTGAGAGTATCTTACAATCGGTTCAAAGAAAAGTCACCCCACACATGAATGAGAGCCTCACTTGTCTGTACACTGCTGTCTGTTGATGAAGTCAGATTAGCCCTTTTTTAGATGCACCCATCAAAATCACCCGGACGGAATGGTATGTCCCCTTTTTTCTTTTAGAAATATTGGCATATCGTAGGAAATGACGTTATTGAAGCTATTTTATTTGTTTTGCACTCTGGCCATATGTTGGAAAAAATGAACCACACACATATTTTTTTAATCCCAAAAAAGAAAGACCCCAAATACCTAGCAGACTATAGACCCATTAGCTTGAGTAATGTTGTATCTCGGATAATTTCAAAGGTTATTGTTAATCGATTGAAGCATATCTTGCCTTATGTGATTTCTGACTCTTAGAGTGCCTTTGTGCCAAACCGTCTTATTATTGACAATACAACAGTTGCCTATGAGATTCTGCACAGAATGAGAAACAGAAGAAGAAGGAAGGTGGGCCATATGGCGATTAAGCTAGACATCAGCAAAGTCTATGATCGGGTGGAGTGGTCTTTTTTGCTGGGTATTATGCAAAAATTGGGTTTTGATCAAAGATGGGTGAAATTGGCCATGGAGACAGTCACCACAGCCTCTTATTCAGTCTTTATCAATGGGGAACCAAAGGGCTGGATCACTCAATCTAGGGGCATTCGGCAAGGAGAACCACTATCGTACCTCTTCCTCCTTTGTGCTAAAGGCCTCTCGGCATTACTAAATAAGGCAGCGGAGAATCGTGTGAGCGATGGAATTATGTCTAGCCAAAATGGGGTGTGTATCTCCTACCTTCTATTTGTAGACGATAGTTTACAATTTTCTAAAGCCATGGTTGGAGAGTGTTAACAACTATTGAGCATTCTTGGCCAATATGAGGCAACATTGGGACAAGCAATCAACCGCCAAAAAGTTCCTTGTTTTTTAGCAAGAAAACAAATCCCGAAATAAGGAGATTGATCCAACATCAATTGGGGGCTAGAGTAATGACAAACAGTGACAAATACCTTGGTCTACCAATGACATGTGGTAAATCAAGAGTAAACACCTTCAGAGATTTACAAGAAAAAATTCTCAAGTGTGTGATGGGGTGGAAGGAGAAGTTTATATCAAATGCAGGTTGGGAGGTCCTTATAAAAATAGTGGGACAAGTGATTTCCATATATGCCATGAGCTTATTCAAGCTACCCAAATCCATGTGTGACTCCATCAATTCCTTGCTAGCAAAATATTGGTGGGGACAAGACAAAGAAGAAAAGAAGATCCATTGGGTTAATTGGAAAAAACTCTACACAAACAAGAAGAAATGAGGGATGGGTTTTAGAGACTTGCATGCATTCAACTTGGCAATGCTCTCAAAGCAAGCATGGAGACTAACCCAAGATACAAATTCTTTGTTTTACAGGGTATATAAGGCGAGGTACTTTCCTAATTATTCATTCATGATGGCTCAATTAGGTAGTAACTCGTCTTTTGTTTGGAGAAGCCTACTTGCAGCAAGGGACATCATTTACAATGGGTCTAAGTGGCGTGTGGGAGATGGCAAGACAGTGGGGGTCTACTCTCACAAATGGCTATCACACCCTCCAATACCATTGAATGAACATGCCAAAGACATGCGGGCTTGTGAGCTCCTGGATGAAGAATCACGGTAGTGGGATAGAGGAAAAATTGAGACAATGTTTGCACAGAGGACACGATAGGAAATTCTGGCAATACCATTGGACCATCTGAACTCTCCTGACACGCTGATATGGATAGAATATAAAGCTGCAAAATTCACAGTAAAAACAGCTTATCGGCTTGCACTTCGCCTGAACATGCAACCTTGGGCAGAACATTCATCAAGCCGTGCTTTTAAACCAGCTTGGAGCAAATTTTGGACACTCAACGTACCACCCAATGTTCGAATGTTTTTATGGAGAGCTTGCTCAAATTGCCTCCCAACTCGGGAAAATCTCCATAGACGCCGAGTATAAGTGGATACCAGGTGTGAATTCTGTCATCAACAGTCCGAGAATACAAGTCATATCCTATAGGAATGCCCATTTGCACAAAATGTATGGGCACTGATGAGTAGCCGAATCTAGAAATGCAGAAACATTGCAGAAGACTTCTTTCAGTTATTCTGACATCTGCATGACAAGCTTAGCCAACAGGAACTTGAGCAATGGGCAGCTACGGCATGGTCGATTTAGAATGCGAGGAACAAGTTTTACTTTGAGCATGTCCAACTCCAACCGAAAATAATCTTTGAAGTCGCGAGAGGTCTATTGGGGGAGTACCAACGCCTCCTGGCCTTGCAATGACAAGCCACATTTTTTTGCTGTAATTGTAACTTGTTTTAAACTTTTGAAACCCCAACACATACACTGGGGGTTACTGCTGTACTACAATTCTTTACACATTTTAATGAAATTTCTATTGTTTTGGATGCCAAAAAAAAAAAAAAAAAAATTCATAGAATAAAATCAGGTTATCACATCACGTTGGATAACGGCCAATAAAGCAACAGGAGCCTCTCTAACCAAACAGTTTACATGCTCAAAATTATATGCCATCTTGGCTAACATATGAACTTTTAGGCTTTACATTTTAAGCCTTTCATTAACTTCCCCATCTCAATTAATTAATTAATAGCACAAAAAAGTATAGTATTTAACTGTTCATCTTTATCCAGTTTTATTTTTTATTTATTTTTTGTTTGAGAAAGAACTGTTCATCCAAGTTAAGCAGTAATACATGAATTATTTCATCAACCTTTAAGCATTTCAACATTTTCTTTTTGCTAAATAACATACCTACATAGAGTTGAGTTGATGGTAATTCTATGTTACAACTTAGGGGTCTTGAAGTCTTGCCATTTAGGCCATGTGTCATACTATCCTTACCCTAAATTGTTGATCTTGTTTATAAAACCCAATTTTTTAAGAGAGTATTATTTATTGTCTTGTTTTTTAATTAAATAAAAATAAAAGTTTTCAAAATTACCCTTAAAAAATGTTCTCAAAATTTGTTATTGTTTAAAGTGTTTGTATTTGGTAAGGGCATAATAGGAAGCTTAATAAGTTAATGATTTTTAATTTTAGAAATGGGACAAAATTTTGAGACATTTCAAAATAGAATACATGACCAATAATTTGGGATGAAGGGAGTATTATTTTTTTTTTTAGAGATTTTTAATCTATGACGTCTGCTCATGATGATAGCTCTTTATCATCAGACCAAGACACCAATAATTTTTTGGTCTAAAATAACTAAGATTTATTATTACTTTCTTTTTTTTTGAGTTTTTTTTTTTATTAAATTAAGGGAGGAGAATTTGAATTTTAGACACCTTCATTGAAATATGAGTTGAGCTATAAAAAAAAAAGAAGTTGTTTGGCATTGAAGGAATTTTACATATTTATAGGTAAGTCTTCTAGCTAGTGCATAGTGTAAGAGCATCATTTTAGTCAAAAGCTTTGGCAACATTTTATTATTATTATTATTATTATTATTATTATATATATATATATATATAAAATTTTTGGCTATTCATTTTCCAAATATTTCTACTACTTTCCTATTCTATTAAAATATATTTTTTAATAACTTGTTGTTGTTGTTATTATTATTATTTTAACTCCAGAAGTATCAAAAGGTTAAATTAATCCTAAGATGATTTCGAAGATGAATTTTGTTGATTTAGCTATCCATCAAATTAATTGGAGATTCAAATAAGAAATTCAATCAATACAAATGTGAGAGGAAACATCATAGATAAATTCTTTTTTGAAAGAGTTCCAGTGAAATTTGTAGATGTAAAAGTTTTATAGTAAGTTTTTGATGGTTTAATCATTTATTTATTTGGAAATTGAAATGAGAAATTTCACCAAAAAGATGTGAGATTCTGCACCTTGAAAGTCCTTCACAAACTCATGATTGCTAAACTTTCTCTCACACATGAAAATCTTTTTATTTACCATGAGCTCCAGCTCATTTACTCCTCCTAATAAATGAGGGAATGTCAGTCAACATGAAGAGATTTGGAGTTCATGTGTTTGGTAAGAGAAATCAAATTCATTACTTCCTCATGTCCACAAATTACTAGAGTTAAAAAAAAAAAAAAAAAAAAAAACATTAAAGCAAATTTATGTTAAAAAAAAAGAAAGTAGAAAGAAAGAGAAGGAGAAGAAGAATGGGAAGGTTTTCCTTTTGGGTTAGTGGGTGGACCACCATAGATAGGTGGTGGGAACCAATGAAATCCATTTATTAAGCCAGAAAGACAAACCCTTTTACAGCCCAATACTGACACTATACTGTCACCCTATTGGTTGAGACTTGATCCCCACCTGTGGTCCACTGATTGGGACCGATCACAATCCCTATGGGTCATCAAGTAGGTCCCAACACGTGGCACCCCCATTACTTCTCTGATCTTCAAATCTCCACCGTCCTAATATTTCTCCCAAAGATCATATCATAATAAATAAATTAAATTATTCAACCAAGTCTTCATAGTTTTTTGTTTTTCTCCTTTTGTAACTCATTCATTCTTATTCTTATAGCTCTTCAATTTCATTTCTCTTCTGTTATATTACCGTTTCAATAAACACTCATCACTCACTCACTCTCTCTCTCTATCTCAAAGGCTTCTGAATTCTCAAAATGACGTCGTATCAAGAACACGAGATTGATCAAGACGACGACGGAGGAGGAGGCACTTCCGATCTCAGCTCCGGCAGCGGGCCCCACCAGGAAAACAAACCTAACACCTACCAAACGCCTGCGTTGAAAGAGGAGCCTTTGGACTCGGACCCACCGTCCGACCCGGACCAAAATCCCCACCCGGTCTCTTCTCAACCACTCGGGATGGTTCCGATGGCTATGCCGATTCCGGTTTCCACGGCGGCTAGACGTTCTTCTACCAAAGACCGTCACACGAAGGTTGAGGGACGTGGCCGTAGGATCCGAATACCCGCTACCTGCGCCGCTCGGATCTTCCAACTAACCCGAGAACTCGGTCATAAATCCGACGGCGAAACCGTTCGGTGGCTCTTAGAACACGCCGAGCCCGCAATCATCGAAGCGACCGGCACCGGAACAGTCCCCGCCATCGCCGTCTCCGTGGGAGGGACCCTCAAAATCCCAACAACCACGCGCGACTCATCCACCACGGCCACCGCCACCACAACAACCACCGCCGCGAAGAAACGTAAACGACCGTCGAATAGCGAATTCGTGGACGTAGTAAACGATGGCGTCGTTTCGAATCTTTCAACTCTCGCACCAGTTCAACCCGCCACACCAACGGTCCCACCACAAGGCTTAGTCCCAGTTTGGGCCGTTGGAAATACCGGTATGATGGTCCCCGCCAACGCTTTCTGGATGATCCCACAACCCGGACCCGTACCCGGAACCACCTCCACCTCCAATCCGAACCCACAAATATGGACCTTTTCACCCACCGTGACGCCAGTATTCAACGTGTCCACCGCAAGGCCAATTTCGTCATTTATAGCAAATAATAGTAGTCAGAATCAGAATCAGAATCAGAATCAGAATAATAACGTGAATGTGAATGTGAATATGAATATGAATATTGCAAGTGGGGTTGAGATTCGAGCCCCGTCTCCTGCGGTTTGTAACAGCACAGTGAGTACAAGTATGGTTGGGGCTAAGGTGGCGAAAAAGTCGTCGTCGACTATGGCGGCGAGTGTGACCAGTAAAGCTCAGATGCTTAGGGATTTTTCGTTGGAGATTTATGATAAGCAAGAGTTACAGTTGTTGGGTCGACCTGGGAATCACCAAACTCAAGCTTCTGCTTCAAAGCCATGAAAAAAGAGTCAAATTTTTGGGTGCTATTACCACTGCAACATAGTAATAAAAGAATCAATGAATGAAACAGATTTTTAATGTTTATGATTTCCTGTGATTTTCGTCCATTTTTTACACTTTCGCCATGAACCAACTTTTCGTTTAGCTTTCTATTTTAATTTTAGGTTAGAGAACATGTACTAACAAACACGTCGTACAAGTTGTACCATGTTTATTGTTCAATGTTTGATATAGAAGTCCACGTTTATGGTTTTTCTTGTGTTCACCGACCTTGAACATTTTTTCCAATCCAAATAATAAAAGGAGTAAAAAAAATTTGTGGCTGTGACCTTGTTGGAAATATTTTTTGTTAAACATTCTTTCTGTAATGTGAGCTCGAAATTGGGCTTCTCATGTTAATGAAAGTTGCATCGCGTGGGGTGGGTAATTTTACAACTTAGAGCATTCTCATCAAGAATGCTAAATATTTTAGCATTTATTACTTCAAAATCTTACTCTATCAATTTTAACATACAATTTTACAATCTATCAAACATCAAACATTCTATTTTTTTTACAACTTCATTTAAATAATATTATTTTTATTTTATCACTTTCTCTTTTTTTCCACCACTTTCTTCTCAATGGCTAGCCACTGTGAGCCACCACCACCACCACCATAAACCATCAACATTCAATAGCAAACCCAGACCCATGGCCAACCTATTGCCACCACAATTAGCATCCATCCAAAAATCAACCCCATAGCCAAAAAAAAGGGAAAAAAAAAAAAAAAAAAAAAACAACAACAAAAACTAAACTAAACTTGAGATAGAGAGAGAGAAGCCTCGCCGTGAGAGGAAGAGAGGGAGGTGGAGGATAAAGTAGCGAACAAAACTCACAAACCCAAGACCCACGGCAAGCAAAACCCATCAAATCCAAGATCCACGCCTCAGCCACAGCAACCCACCTCAGTCACCACCCACCCACCTTGTTCTCAACCCCAACCAAAACCCACCACCCCAATCTCCCCAGTCAAAACCCACCACCCCGATCTCAACCCCGGTCATGTAGATGATCCACGAATGCAGACCCATGAACCCAGACCCATGAACTCAGATCCACAAACCCAGACCCACAAAATCGCCAGAGCACATCAGACCACGACCCACGACCATCGGCAGAGCACAATCATGGGCAAAGCACACTCATCGGCGAAGCACAGAGAGAGAAGAGAGAAGAGAGAGAAAGATAGAAGAGAAAGAGCCTGAGGTGAATAAAAAATAATTTTTGTTTTACAATTGTAGCTACAGTATGGTCTCAAATATGAGATTGCATTATAACTTGAACCTTAAAAATGTAAGATTTAGCCATTGTAATGGGGTGGTGTTTTTATCTCAAAAATGCTAAAAAATAGCATTTTTAGCATTTGAGAGGTTTAATGTGAATGCTCTAAGTGGGTGTTTTATATTAGGAAAAATCATAATTTTTTTGATAAACGGAAAAATCATAAATTTACTATTAATTTATAGTAAAAAACTTATAAAGTGAAGGCCCGGTTTTAATTTGAATTTTTTTTTAAAAGAGACTTTCAACAAATGTCGTCTGTTTATAATTATAACTCTTTATCATCAGACCAAGACACTAATCAGTTTTTAGTGTAGGCGAAAATTAAACTCTAAATCTTTTATACAACAATCAGAGACTTTACCATTTGAATTTGATTAGTGTGTCTTCAACAACGCAAATGAATAATTGTCTAATTTTTTGTCTTTTGTTTTGTTTTATTTATTTTTAATTGTTGGCACAATAGTTTATAAGGTTTAAACAGTGAGATTTGTCTTATCCATGTATATTAGTTTTCTTTTATGGTTTCATCATAGGAAGTATAGTAAGAAGCCCTACTGCGTTTGATTGTTTTTGTTTTTATTTTCATATATTTTATCAGAGAAGAAGCCCCTCAACTAACGTATGATTTGGAGGGGAAAAAGAATGATCATAATGAAATTAATTTAAATGGAATTTTATAACTTTAAATGGGATGGCTCAAAAAATAATGATAATGTTTATCCTATTTCATTTCTTCTATCTTCCTAAAAATGGGAGTAACATGCATTCCTTATCTAGCAAAGAGAATAACACAAATTTTCCCATTCCATTACTTATTTTACAAACTCCAAAAAAGACACTTAAAAAAAGTCCATCATATTCTTTTGAAAACATGGTGTAGGGGTGTTTTACTCATAACAACTTTTAAAACATGAATGGCACAATAAATTTAGTTGCTTACCAAGTAAGCCTTGTGGCGCACGAGGGGATTATTGAATGGCTAGAGGAATTCACAAGTCTACCACTAATTTTTTTTTTTTAAAAACCCACTTTTTTTCTAAAAAATATAAGTACTAATATACTATACCTTTTAAAAAAATATTTTTAAACAAAATAAACCTAAAAAAAAATGCTACGTTTCTAATATATAAAAAACCAAAAAAAAAAAAAAAAAAAAAAAATCTATGAACATCCCATCCCAAAGGCGTAGTCATTTACTAAACTATAAGTGAAGTCAAGCACTCACATTGTTAGTGGAGATGGGAGACCGTACTGAAAGGCTTGGCCGTACGCACGTGTGATAAAAGGTACACGTGGGAGTTCGTTAGGGGTTGGGATTGGGGAGGGTCCACCTCCAAATGGTGGGTCAACAAGAACCCAATGGAAGTTGCGACGATCGGGTAGACTCACCTTCCCTACGCACTTTAATAGGATGTGAGCAACCCACGTCCTCCCTACAAATTTTACTTCAAAGCTATTCTAGGGTTATGTGATGGGAATGCTATGAATGCACCGGTGACGGTGATTTAGAGCGCGTGGCTAGGCAAGAGGTGGGGTCCATGATTCGTGCAGTGTGGGGGCCACAGACGAAGCTGTCTTGGATGATAGGTAACGCGTGCACCGAGGTGTTCATGGGGGGTGGGGTCCAATCTAATCAAATTCAATCCTAATCCAAACCAGTTGGGTTTGTTTGGGGGGCTCGATATTTGTGTGGACCCAGACTTGCACTGCTTGCTTGGTTTTTTAAATGGTAGGTCCACCACCTTGGGTTTTGGTTTTGGACGATTGAGATGAAAAGCACAATATATGGGGATCCTCCCCACCACACCCCATGGTCGTGAACACATTTTTAGATGGGCCCCTCCTCAGCTCCTCATACCATTTATCATAGGAGAAATTATACCATCTTTATAGTAGACTATATTACTTGTCTACTATTCTATTAAAAATTTTTTATTTGTTTAAAATTACTTAGTCAATAATCAGTTAGAGGCTTACGCGGCTATTCCTTAATGTGGTCCACCTCTTTTTTCATCTTTGGGTCACTGTGGTCCACCTCATTGTATCGGGGTATGAGACTATGTTTACTCATACAAAAATCGTGTTTCTCTTCCTCAATCCTAACCGTTCATCCTTCTAGGTTTTTTTTTGCATGTATTTAAGTTAAGATAAATAGGAAAAGACCAAAGGAAGATTAAAAATAATATTATTATAAGTAGTAAAAAAAAGGAGTCATTTAAGAAAGTAATAGAAAAACACGATTCCAGATATAATAGAATAACAAGAAAAAATATACATGTGATTCATTCCAAAATTTAGGATTAAGACTTGGTTGTTATTGTTATCTCTTTTATCATTGATTGTGTAACCCTTTTGTAACTGAAGCTTTATAATCTTTTGTTATTGTACTTAGATTTACGATTTAATTTTTAGGACATGTCATGTAAGATATGAATGCTTGAAATATGAAACTGTAGTGAAAGTTTTTTATTTTTTTTAATGTTAATTGAATAGAGGATTTAATGATGAATTCTTGTTTTTTTAAAGATGAAAGATCCCTTTCCAATTTTTTGTAGTTGGCCCTAGATAGGTTGAGTTTCAATTAATGATTGAACAATTAAGAAAATGGATTCAGAAAAAAAGAAAGAAAAAGAAATTAGGTAAAATTGTAATTTTAATTCCTAAAATATGTATAAGACTATAACACTGTTTGGTAAAACAAAGGGGAAGGGACAGGAAGGGAAAGAGGGGAAGAGAGGGGAGAGGAGAAAGAAGAGAAATGACAAATTTTTTCATTTCCTTTTGTTTGGTTTGTAAGGGAAAAATGGAGGGAAACACACTTTACTGGTGGGTCCCACCATAAATATTCTCTCTTATCTCTCATTTTTCTCCTAATTGGGGAGGAAAGAATATGGTGGGCCTTAGAGGAATTTGTTTCATTTATTTTCCTTTCCTTCACACCAATCCCTCCTAACTAGGAATTTATTGCTTTTCCTTCCCTTTCTCTTCTTTTCTTCCCAAATCCCTCTTAACCAAACAAAGGGTAAGAGTTCAATTCCGTCCCTAAAATGTCAATTACATTAGTTTACAACAAAAATAAAGCTTTAGTAAGATTGATTTTATCAATTTAATTCTTTAAATTTTGAAAATGTTTCAATATTATCCTTATTTCCACTTCCCTTCCCAAAATCAAAGAATTATTGTGAAATTGCTTTATATCGTTTAGGTTTAGCTTGTGGTTGTTTCTCAAAAAAAAAAAAAAAAAAGTTTTAGCTTGTCGTTAATATTGATTAATAGTTAGAAATACAAGACTAGAGAGTTCGTAGAGTACAATTTGTATTTTGTATGATTTAAGTAATTAACTTCAACGGAGAATAAGAGTAATATTAAATGTTTTCAAAATTTTAGGGACTAAACAAAATAGACATAATCGATTGTTTATAAATGAAATTTAAGTCTTACATATAGTTCTTGGATTATAATTACTATTCCATGATCAATTCTTGACCTTTTCATCGCGATGAAATGGTTCTAGACGTTGTCCAATCAACGTGAGGCATAGGTGGTTCACCTTAGTTAAATTTGATAGGTTTTACTATTTAAAAGGTGATTTATTATTTCATGTAATAGTTGCCTGTAACAGCTCTCTGGCGTAGAGATGAAGAGCAAATAACTTATTACCACACAAAGAATATGTTGCACGTAACAATTGCACGTAATAGCACCTCAATACGAAGTTATAATAAGAAAATACAATTTGAAAGTTGTCCTAATAACTATTTATTCAGGGGCGGAGGTATCATTGGACAATTTTTTTTTAAAAAGATATTATTAAATATATATGTGTACTAATTTTAGCAATTTTGTTCTATAAAATTACATTTTGTTTTCCTTGAATAATATCATTGATTCTTTTAAGCGTAATGTTATACTCACAAACTTTTTTACAATATTTTTATAAACTAGTTTGTAGCAAATTTTTATTGGTTTGCATAATAGGCCCACCACTCACATCATTTTTTTACCTACTAGTAACCACTTATCATATTAGTAATTTATTAAAAAAGCTTGTAAAACTAAAAATAGTTCAACAACAAAAATTACCAATAATAAAATTAAAAAAAATTAAGCTCAACTAACCAATTTTATCCAAAATAAATAACCTTGCCTTTTAAAAAAATTCAAAACAAAAATAATTTTGTTCTTAACTACCAAAAAAAAAAAAAAAAAAAAAAATCTCGACAACTAAGCCTAAGTAATAGAAAAGTTAGAAGTTGAAACTGCCGTACACAGTTAACAATAAAATTAAAACCGCTCTCCTAACACAAAGTTCTGACTCCAACACCATATTTATTTATTTTTATATATACGCACACTCCAACATTTAACTTGCCACCGCATGAATCCCTTTGGTTACAGACTTTTTGTCTACCTTGAAAAGCAAATAAAATTGTTGCATTTAAATGAAGCCGACAAATTTTGATTGGAGGCCATTAGGTTGATATGGACTTGCATATCTTTAGTGTAAATGCCACTTAGTGTTGTTGAACTTTTAACAAGTTGATGTGCTCTTTAGAAAGTTGGAACGGAAACTTGGGATTAAATTTCACTTTCACTCTGGTGGGGAAGGTTATATCTACTATCTAGTATTCAATTGTGAAGCCTAGGCGTTTGACAAGTAAAAGACAAGAATGCACCACATTCATTAATTAAGAAAATTTCCAAAGCTTCATCCATGGGCTGGGAACAATCTATACGTTAAAAAAGGCAAATTTGGATAGGGACGGGTTTGCATAAGTATTATTAGGTATATATACAACTTATTGTTGATAAATGGAAGAGAGGGGAAAGTCATTTTGGTCTCTTGTAACTCAAAAAATCTTACATATTACCACCGTGTATTGTTAGTGTGGTAGTCACTTTACAAGTATAAGTGCTTTGTGGGGTGTGAGGGGAAGGGATTAGGGTTCAAGTTTCTAGGAGGAAGCTTCATACATATATATACTTAGATTATGCTAGGATAAAATTTCTATCTTGTATAATAAAAAAAAAATCTTACAGATTGCACAAAGTGAACAGGCTGTCTTACCACTAATTTTCAAAGAGACTAAAGGGCTGTTTGGATGCTTTTTTTTGGTCACTCAATTTCTGTTACTCATCACTTAAAAATACCAAGGCTATTTGGCACCATCACTCACTTCCCATCACTCAATATTTTTCACACTATTTGTGGGCCCAACACACTGACCTAATGTCAGTTGACTCTCTCTCTCTCTCTCTCTCTCTTTTTTCCCTGGTTCTCCCTTTCGTTTTTCTCTTCGTTTTCTTCTGTTTTTCTCTGCTTTTCTCTTCATCCATGTTAACACAGTGAAAAGGAAAGAAAAGAAGGAAAGAAAAAAAAAAAAAAGAACCCAAGCTCAGAACTTCGCCGTCGTGTTCGCCACGAGTTGGATGAGGTGGGGGCTCAGTCGGTGTGGCTGGGCAAAGGGTATGAAGACGAGCTGATCAAGAAAAAAGAAAAAAGAAAACCCAAGCCCAGAACTTCGCTGTTGTGTTTGCCGCGAGTTGGATCAGTTGGGGGCCTCGTTGGCATGGCTGGGCAAAGGGGATGAAGACGAGCTGATCAGAAGAAAGGAAAAAAAAAAAAAAAAAAAACCCAAAAACTTGAACCCAGTGAAAAAAAAAGAAAAAAAAAGGAAGAACTGAAGAAGACAAGTTGATCAAAAGAAAGGAAAAAAAAAAAAAAAAAAAAGAAGCCCAGAAACCCAAACCCAGTGAAAGAAGAAGCAAAAAAAAAAAAAAAAAAAAAAAAAGGAAGAACAATGGAGACGGAACCCAAGAAAAGAAAGAAAGAGAAAAAGAAGGAGAGTGTCAGGAAATTGAGTTGACAATACAATGTAATGGGTCCTACCATGTGTGTTTAATTACAAAAATGCCATTAAGTTATGAGTTATGGAAACTGAAAATAGCCAAAATGTGTTTTCAGTTTCTATAACTCATAATTCAAAAATCAGAGAATTGGGTGATGGAAACATAGTTATGGAAACAGAGTTATTGTGCAGCCAAACAACCTTTTTGCTATAGGTCCCACTATTTTTGAGTTATGAGTTATGAAAACTGAGAATTGAGTTACAGAAACTGATGAACCAAATAGCCTCTAATTCTACACTCAAATTCTTAACAAACCACTTGGATGGAGAGCAATGACTTTGAGTAATCTAGTTTTTCTCTTAAATTTCACTTTTGTATTTCATAACTTAGCTGTATATATATGAGAAGGTAAACTATGATATGTGATAGTGTCTTTTAGGAACATAGGCATGTAAATGCCGAAGGACGGAGTTAGGACTTGAAGTTAGGGGGGCAGTTTTACTGTTGGTTGTGTGTGGCAGTTCTAGCTTCCGACTCGGTTGCTTAACAGCTAATGGTTTTTTTATTTTTTATTTTTTATTTTTTATTTTTTTTATGTGTTTTTTATGTGTGCATCCAGGTATGGACAAAATTATTTTTTTTAAAGGGCCAGGTTGTTTGTTTTGAGTAAAATTGGTTGATTGAGTTTAATTGTTTTTAGCTTTACTATTGGTAATTTTTACTGTTGAATAATTTTTTTGGGCTTATTTATTTTGTTTTGGATTTTAGATCTGGCCTTTAAAAGGAGGAAAATGCTAAAATTACAATTTCTTTTACAAATTATTAATGTGGTGAGTGGTTATTAGTAAGTAAGAATGTGATGTAAGTGATGGACGCAAACCAATAAAATTTTACTACCACAACAGTTTATAAAACTGTTATAGAAAAGTTTGTGGCTAGAGTAGTACTCTTAAAAGAATCAATGATAATGTAGAGATGACAGGCCCAGAAATGTATATTGGGCCGTAGGCCCTGTTCGAGGACACTTAATAGTCCGAAGGCGGGTAAACGTTATCATGGAAAGGAGCACTAGTGAATGAAGAAAGGGGTCTGGTCATGAGGGTCCAGGAAGGAGGTCCGAGGACAAAAGCCACCTTGACTTAATAGAGCAGAGGTCAGAAGGGTGGGCTTGCCCCTAAGAGCAGCGTTTTGGGCGATTCTACTAGTAAGGACGAGCATCAGGAAGGGATAAGACAATGGGAAAGTAAGAAATATCTAAGGAAAAGCTGCTGCCACCCCATTGAATGCTCTATAGCTAACTCTCTGGTCGCATTAATGTGGAAGTGATACCTAAATAGTGATATTCAGCCTTATAACTACCTCTAGAAAAATTTCAGGAAGGTGTTGATGGGACAAGGATAAAGGCTAGACATATTATCAACACGTGGATGGTTGAGATGGAGCGAAGAAGGGTAATATAAAGAAGAAGAATCCCATTGTAGAGGGGGATTAGAGAATTTATAAAGGAAATACTGTACCATTGAGAACTGAAATTGTGCTCAAGTCTAATAATAATATTATCTAGAACTACTCTCCTCGGACTTAGCCGAGGAATAATTTCTTTGCAAAAACTTGTTTTCCTTGCTTTCTTACCATCTTCAGTCCATTGTGAACGTTGTTTAATTCATTGAAGCCTAGTTTTTAGCCCACTTTCTACAAATTCTTTCTATTGGGCTCTTTGGGCTTTAATATTTTTACCTTGTGGGTTTAGAATTCAAAACCTGCCCTTATAGATAATGTTAGGGAGGGCAAAGTGTGATTTTATAGAACAAAATTGCTAAAATTGGTACATATATATATATATATTAATTTAAAAAAATAAATTAGGGAGGGCCATTCCCCCCCCCCCCCCCCCCCCCCCCAAGTCCAAGTCTCCCTCTGTCCCTGTAAATGCTTGAAGAACATCCTTAGTTGATCTATAAAATGACTTAATAACCACATGGAATAGTCATTCTTAAGGAAATGGGAAATTCATACATAAACTCATATGTGCTTTTTTTTTTTTTCATGAATAAATTTCTTCACTGACTGACAATGGGTAGAATTAAAAAAAAAAAAAAATCAAAATTCTAACCTATACTTTTGAATCCAAACATTACAATTCTAACCACCAAACAATAAAATAAATAATTTCTAGAGGCTTAAAAGTCAAAAGTATGGTTTTCAAACTCGGACCATTTAAAGAATTAAGAAAGGAAGAGGTTCAAGATTTTTAAGGTTAGACCAAAATTCAACCGAGGTCGAATCGTGATAGTACTAAAATGTAAACATTAACAAAATTTTACTCAAAATATGTCTAAAAAAAAATTAAACATTTGTATAAGGTTGTATAGTAGACACGTTAGTGAAGATAAGCACAAGGGTTCATCAACCGAAGATAGCATCCTAACACTCCATGTGGATGTCATTTACAACAGAACAAACTTTAGTAAAGGAAGCCATGCCTTTGGCTCGTGCCAATAGCGTGGGTGCCATTGGAGGAGAAGGGTATGTAGTCTGGCATGGACACCAAGCACTACCATGAGAGAGAAATTAGCTCCTTTTGGTTAGGTGCTGCAGAACACTCCTAATTGGCTAGTGCAAGCTTGGACCATTGCCCACGGCACTTTAACCTCCTTAGCCCTCACAGTTTCTCTCTCTTCCCTTCTGGTTGTACTTTGTCGAGGTATAGAGCCGCCTTTCAGCCCACTACCTTGGCAGACTTAGTTTTCTCTCTCATCCAGTTGAAGGATAGTACAAAAAAATAGTTATCCTAGGGTTTGTGGTGGGCAATAAGGCTGGGACATCTGTCCTTGTACAACCAACATTCCTCGTACTATAAGAGGAGAACGTTGCTGAGCATGGAGAGATCAGAAAATCTGGGTAGGAAAATAGGGCAGAAAAAGGGTATTAGTGAGAAAAAGTGAGGTTGTGCAAGAACACTATGTAACATCCTGTTTTTCCATAGAAATATTACATAATTTCTTAGGGATAAGGACACCAAGTCCTTCATCCTGTCGTAGTTTTTCACCTCTAGGGTTTTCCACGTACCCACGTACATGCTTTGTCTCTCTTTGCTCACTTCATCTTGCTGATTAATAGAAAATAATAAATCATAAATAAGTGTAAAAAAAAATTGTGTTTAGTAATCTTTCAAATTAAAAAAAAAAAAGTCTAAAATAAAATTGTAAGGACTCAAATTGGATTGGACCCAAAAGAGGGATGGATTTAAGCCTAAACAATAAAATTTCTAAAGAGCGGGTGTAAGAGCTAATTCCAATTGGTAGAAAAAGACATGACCATTGTGCAGCAAAGGAAGCTTCAAACTAGTTAAACGATATCCACTCTCCTCGGCTGGGTTTCAAGAGGTATCTTAATGGAAGCTCTCGTGTTTTTCCTCCTTTTTCTCAAAAGTCCCCTTCAATGTCACCTACTTTCCTGTTATATACTGCATTCTTCACCCAATTTTCACCGTACACGTGTAGGTTTTAATCTGGGAACTTCTTTCTGTCCCATCCAGGACTTCCTGGAACCTTCGCTCGGTGGCCGTAAGGCTGCTTGGTTACTGTTCAGGTATCACCTCCATATTAATGCGGCCAGAGAGTTAGCTGGGAAGCATTTAATGTGGAGGTGGCAGCTTTAGAAAATATTTGCTACCTTTCCCGATTCCTCCTTTGTTCTATATTCACCTTTTAGTTCATATGCAACTTGATGGAGTACCTTGAATACTAAAATAGTTACGTCCACCTCGGACTTTGATATCAGAGGTGGATCTCATCCTTGGATGCGGTTTGGGCCACTATACACGACCTACATCTCTTTGTCTTATACTACTCCCAAAATAACTGTCTTTAACCATCCTCGGATAAGTGAATGTCTTCGGACTGGGCCGTTGGGCCACAAGCCCACTTCCTATGAATTCTATGTCATCTTTTTGGGCAACCGGCCCAACAAAAATCATTTTAACATAAATTTATAAATTGTATATTCACATGTGAAAAGCGTAATTCTTGAACCACTATTAAAATTATTAAATAATAATAGATTAAGAGGGAAGTAATATGATAAATTGAAAAACTATAATCTAAACTCGAAATAAATAAAATATGGAATCCAACATGGACACATCAAAAGAGCTCAGTATAGTGGTTAGCGTGTAAGTATAGTATCCGTTTGGATACACGTTGCATTGCGTTTTACCCTTTTTTTTTTTTAATTTTTTTATTTTTATCAAAAGAGCTCAGCATAGTAGCTGTTATTGGTGTGTAAAAAAGTAATTTCAGTGGTGAGTTAAATTAGAATTAGTAACAAATTAACATCTAGGATTTGTTGTGAAAATATTGTAAATATAACACTTTTAAAAAAAGAAAAAAAAAGAGATCAATATACAAAAAATTTCACAACAATTAAGTTGTTATACTTTTATTAGTTCTCATTTAGATCCACTACTAACAGTTTTTTTTTTTTTTTTTTTTTACCAATATCAATCTACCACATTAATCGGTGTGAAAAAAATTTATCAAATTTTTTGTGTTGATTAACTTTCTAAAATTTTTTTATGTGGTTCATGTTAATTAGTAATTTTGCATATAAAAATAGAGAAAAAAATCTCAATTCAATTTTTGCCATAAGCCTCAAAATACATCAAGTCGCCTTCTGCAAAGCAGTAGAAGCAATTTAATATTAAATTGTGTATTATTATATCTAGGGAAAGTTTTTATGACTCATATGACTTTGTTTTTCTGTAGGAGTCCGACATTCACCCAATTAGCTGGAAGGACTTCTGTATGGAAGGCTCTATCTCCTTCGGTGCTCCAGGCTTCATTCGATGTGGATGCCGATACAGAGAAGCTTTTCCGCTCAAAGAGGACTTTTGGGGCCATTTTCTTCCCTCCACCGAATTGATAAAAAAAACTAGATTTGTCTTGCTATTTTCTTAGTCATCTCAATAAAATAGCTTAGTTAGATTGCATTTTCTTATTATATCATTTATGCTTGCAGAATTTCAAAAGGATCAAAATCAATAATTATATCATCAGTCAAATGTTTAAATTTTAAATTTTTGTAGTTTTAAATTATGCATAAAAAATATGTTTATGAATCAAATAATTATTAACATCCAATTTGAATAAAATTTGACATGTATGTTAAGAATATAAAATAATATGCAATCTAATGTTTAGATTTTCAAAATATATCTTAATTTTTTAATGGAAGTCTGAAGGGATTCTCTAATTTGTCCTATCATTTCACTCTAGTCACCAAATAATTCGCATATAGCGTTGAGCTACCAAATTTTTTTTTTTTTGAGAAACAAGCTACCAAATTTTTAATTGTGAATTAAGCTTTTCTATTTGACTTGAAATGAATTGATGAATATACTTTTGAGGGTGTGAAAGTCATCATGTGTGTGATAATTTTATTTATTTATTATTATTATTATCATTATTTTGTCTTGAATAAACCAAAAGAGGATCAGCCACCATCTCTGATTCTCTATGTTATTGAGCTAAAAGAGTCTCAAGTACAAAGGAGGTGCGGATTTTCCATAGAGACTACAACCAAACACCCATGAAGCCAACTCATGGGCAAAGGAGTTAGATTCTCTAATGAGAACTGAGAAGCACTCCAAAAGGAGAAGGGTCACAAAAGAGACAACAGTTCATCACAAATTACTAGTGAAGCTTGGTCAAAGAGGAGAGAAGATGATTAATAACATGCAGGGCATCTCATTCAAGAATAACTTTGGTGAAACCTTCATCTAACAAGCCATGGAGTGGTCAATAACAAGCAATGCTATTTGGTTAATAAATTTTTAAATATGCATTATTAAAGCCAAAAAGCCCAACATTGGACACATCATTACATCTTTTTTAGATTTGTAGCAAAACCATGAAAGGAATCCATTTCAATTATGGATATTCTCCGGATCTGCTACATGGAGTGGTCCACAATCACCTTAATCTTCTATATATTTAGGGGACTAATGTTAAAGATTATTAGCGTGCATTTTCAACCTCTTTTTTTAAAACCTACCTAGTTGTTTGTTTAATGCAATTTACGTCAAATAATTTTTGTTGCTAAATTATATATTAATTTAAATTTGTTCTTGAATTATTAATTATTTCAATTTATTCTTTAAAAATTATAATGATATATTTCTTATTTATTTCCATTCTTTTTCAATTATTTTTTAATGATTTCACTGTTTTCACTTTAGCTTTCATAACACCCATGACTCCCTCTATCCATTGTTTTCAACTTTCCATGTAAGCCCTTTATGGCCTGTTTGGATGTTTAAAAAAGGAGGGGGAGTAGAGTAGAGGGAGGGAGAGTAAACTAATTACCTTGTTTGGAAGTTTTTTAAGGAAGGAGGGGGAGGGGTTTGGAGGGGTTTCAACTCTCTCTAGCCCCCTATTTTTAATTCCTCCAAATTGGAGAGATTTGGAGGGAGAGTAGAGTACATAAACTATTGACCAAGTAAATTACCTAATTTACTCTTATTATATTAACAATATTACACAAGGGGAAGGGCTAATTACTCCCTTCCCCCTTACTAATTTTAAAAACATCCAAACAAGATGGAGGGGAATCATTTTCCTCTACTCTCCTCCCCACTACTCTACTTCCCTCTACTCTCCTCCCTCTCTAAACTTCCAAACAAGCCATTAATGTGTCAAACTCTCCCTCTTCTCATTTCTTGCCTCTTCCTCTCCTCATTGAACCCAACCAATTCATACTTGTGTGTGATCACACACACTATGGTACACCATTCCTTATGCTAAGTGCTTATAAGGCAAGGGTGGGAGGCGTCTCTCCCCGATGTGGGATTGAACAAATTCGTGAGGGTGGCATCGGCTCCTCGGCTTATTCCCAAAACGAACAATACCTGATTGGGGAAAGATTCGTTCCTCTCACAATAATAATAATAATAAAAGTCCTTTCTAAAACAGTCAATCGAATATAGAAATCATCATAAACTATAAGAATGACTATTTGTTTACCTAGGTAAGACAAATGTATGACTATATGAGTATGTTTTCTATTGTTTTAATTACTTTTAATGACAATCAATTGCCTTCTCCTCCATTATATTAGAAAAAAAAACATTTTTGGTTTTAATTATTTTTTTATTACTTATTATCAATAAATCACAATAATCATTCAAATAATAGTTGCATCCTTACTTATATATATATATATATATATATATATATATATATATATATATATATATATATAAAAGATGGAGTCCACAAGTATGGGAGTAATATTCAACCGTACAAAAATTTACAAGAAGATTTGCCCGTTATCATTTCTTTTTTTTTTTTTTTTAATATTCTTAGTATGTCAATTTAAATCTATTATTTCGTAAAAGCTATGTTTACTCTATGTTATATTTAATTGTGAAGTTTCTAGGGTATGCCATATATTTGATGGTTGATTTAAATGATTTCTTGACAAAATTTCGTTTGAATAATTTAATAAGTTATGTTATATATCTTTGGTTTTTTTTTTTTTTCTAGTAATGGTAGTTTATGATAGGCCACAAACGAATTGACCCCTTGTGATTAATTAACTAATTAATTTAACTAAGTTTATTAATTAGGTTAATTAACATGTAATTGCGTGGCAGCACAAACAAATCACCAATAAACTAAACAAGCAGCGGAAAGTAAATAACACGGTGATTTGTTCATGAATGGGGAAAACCTTAACGGCAAAAACCCCACTGGGTGATTTTCAGATTACCACTCCCGAAACTCCACTATTATCACAACAAGCAGTTACAAGTAAAGGAATCCCAAGTACCTTACCAACTTACAGTTGAACCCTTACCCCAATACCCAATTGGACTTGTTCTGTAGTGACAGTTCCCCCTTTTGATGCACGACTCCCAAGTACGTAACTAACCAGATGCATGAATCCCAGTACGCGACTTCAATCACCAACTAGAAATAAGGGTTGGCTGCAAAGTTCTTCAGTTCATACACACGATGAAGATCAAGAAGATACTTGGTCACAAAACCCAAAGGTGCACATACACAGCAACTTCTTCAAAAGAGATGAACTAGGTTAAGAACTTCATCTTTGGTCACAATTTGATTGAACAGATTTTGCTCAATGCTTGTGCGACTTGTGAACTCTTTGACGGCTCTTAAAATAATCCTTTTATATGTCTAGGGTTAGGAGAAAAGAAGGCCCAAAGACACATTCACGGATCCCAAGAAATCAAATCAGAATTCTGATTTTTATAAACCTCAACAGATAGAAGCTGTTGAGTAGCTATCGAGCAGGTGTCGAGACACGGGGCTGAAACAGCTTACTGAAACTCGATAGATGCAGCTGTTGAGCTTTAATGAATCTGCACTTTCAGCTTGTTTTTCTTGAACAGACTTGAAGGCTTCAATACTTGATCTTGAAACACGGTTTCTTGAAATATTTCAACACAACCTAAATCTACCCAAATACAAGTAAAGTGAGTTTTGTCAAAGGATTAGCCAATTACATAAAAGTATGACATATGTTCTTAACATGTGAACCACATATGTCCTTACAATCTCCCCCTTTGGCAATCCGTGACAAAATCATGACAAACAAATGAGCATATGAGAGAAGTCATAAATCACTCAACTCATATTCACTTGTTTAATACAATAAAATCTATCCTAACACAAACTCTTGAAAAACTTTGCAAGAAGAGAGTTTATGGCAAGTAGACTTTGACAACCTGTATATTTGAAACACTTTAAATAAAACTCATCAAAGCATATTTGTATGAAACAGAAATAATAGATTGCATACAAGTAAAGAAACATGTGTATAAAGAGAGAAAAGAAACAACACATGTAAGAGATAGGTAAAAGAAACAACATACATCCACATTTAGAAAGAAATAAGTACAACGTAGGTCAGAATGATCACAAGATCAAATGTACAAGAACAATGTATCTATATAAGAAAGAAAAGAAAAGATACATCATATCCTCACTACATCCCTCAAGTATCAACACTCCCCCAATAAAAAATGTCCTATACTAACTCTCCCTCTAAGATGACTACTCTCATATCCCAAAATTACTCCCCATTTTTGTCACGAGTGATAAAGGGTAGAGTGTCAAGCAGACATCTCATCAGAAGAGCTAGCATCTCCATCATCATCATCCGAAGCGTCAACATCATCACCATCATCATCATCATCCTCAGCATTAGAATCAGAAGCCACTGGAGGAGGTGGTGAAGGAGTAGCCTCAAGAGCAAAACCACTCATGGTCGCCTGACGTTGTGCAATACGACCAACATGAATGTTCACCTAATACAATTCAGTAGAGAGCGTATCAAGGCGAGCATCCATGCGCTGTAGCTGCGCCATGATGTCTCCAAGAGATACATCACCCATAGAAGAGGAGGGAGCAGATGTAGACGAAGCAGATCGAGAGGGTGTCAAACGAGATGGAGTCGAACCGGAGGGAGGAGCTGCTGACTCCTGCCGTGACCTAAATTGAGCCTCACTACGTTTTATGGTAGCGGCATCTATGGCACACATGACAGAGAAGTGATTAAAGGAGGGAAAAGGAATAGAAAAATGGCATAAGATCCTCGTGATAGCAGAAGGAAAGATGAGTTTATCATGGGTAGCCGTATCCCTAAACACATCTATGATAGAAAGAATAAAATGTGAAGGAAAATCTATAATGAGGTGCTCTAACAATGAAAACAAAAATTGAGCACGAGACTCTGTGATAGAGTTATAATGAGAGAGTGGGTGCAACACAAAAGTCATCACCATGTTCATGAATCTAGCACCTTTAGCAAAAGGGCGACATGGTATAAACTAATGCTTACCCCAACCAGATGGGTGCTCACAGAAAGCAGACATCATCTCGTCCTTGGACACAGTCCTCAAACGCTCACAACCGGGGTAATCAGGATGCTCTACCCTCGGAACTTTAAGCACATCCGCAACAAGCTACGGTGTGACAGCAAAGCGCGTACCTCTAATGCGAGTGTGAAAGAGAGGTACTGAAGAATCAATCCCGTGCATGTTGGAGTAAAACTCCTGAATAAGCACGAGAGAACAAGTGACTGGGACGCCACACAGTGACTTCCATCCCCGACTGTGAATGACATCGAGAAGGTTAGTGTCAGTGAAGTCCGCCAAAATGACTCGGCGCTCCGAATGAACACCTCGTCGAGAGAAGTTCTCCAAGAATGCTTTACGGGCATCCTCATCACGGAATCAAATGTTAGAAGGAGTAGGATCAGAAGAAGATGATGCCACGGAATGAAGAGGATTCCAAGACGGAGCAGACTTACGTTTAGGTGCCATAGACACTACTAACGTAAACAGAATGAGAGAGAGGGAGAAAGAGACAATCAGAAAAGTCCCAAAACATTTCAAATATATCAAGATATATTGAAAAGGAAGTACGTATGCATGGGGAATGCATGAACATGTGACATGCAAAAAAAATTTCATTATGGGCTCAGCCCAATCCAATCCTACTAGCACACAAACATATTGCATACATCTAAATGCATGAAAATACTGTTATAATGCAAATGAGATGTAATGCATGAGATTTTGAACGCATTTAAATGAAAACCCATCCCAAAATTACAAGAAAAACTTATCAATTTTGAAAAACCCCAAAATTTTTCAAAAACCCCAAAACTTAAGATTCAAAAACATGAAATGCATGAAATATGAGAAGAAAAGAGATCATACCACTTGATTTGAAGCAAGGAAGGGCCGAAAATCACGTGGGTTGAAGGTTTGGAGTGAGAAAAATGAGTTTGGAAGATGAACAGACGTGGACAGATCGAGAGAGATCGAGGGAAATGAAAACCGGATCGCACGAGGAGTATATATAGCACCTCAGTAAATCTTGACAGATACAAGTATCGAGAGGTGTCGAGACATCTGTTGAGGAGGTGTCGAGAAGAATGGCCATCGACAGATAAAGGTGTCGAGGAGGTATCGAGGAATAAAATCTAGAATCCAGAATAAAAGCTCGATCAATCGGCCAGGTGTCAAGAAGCTATCGAAGAGACAGGAGATTTCTCGATCGATCCACCAGGTGTCGAGGCTGTGTCGAGATTGCAATAAGAAAAAGCTTGAAAAGCTCAATAGATATCTAGGTATCGTGGAGGTGTCGAGGAGGTGTCGAGCCAGCTATTAAAAACAGCTTTTCGAGAAGTGAAAAACATAGACATGAATGCAATTAAACATACACCTCAACAATGATCCAATCAACATAATAGGCTCTCAAAATCATCTCTCAATGAAAAATTTTAAGCGCATGGATTTCTAAAAACACACACACACACACACACACACACTAAACAAGTCTAACTGATTTTATATTTCAAAAAACAAGTCAAGATAGTTTAGTGAGCATACAAAAGCATATGTAAACCTAGTGATGGCCAAATCACATTATACCTGCACATGTATCATGAGTAGTAAAGAATATTGCGTGTTGTGTGTGAAAAATATCGCAAGATTGTATAAGTGTATACATGTTATGACGATTTGAGATATGAGAAAATCACTTTAACTCACACATAATCATAATTGTTTGATGGGGACTATCACCTTCGAGGTACATCCTATAACTCTCACATCTTCTAGATACACGCTTGCAATCATATTTAAAATATTTTTGATCTTTTTGCTTTTTATTTTCTTTGCAAATTTTTTTTTTTTATAAGCATATCATGCATGGGCATATATGATAGAGAAAAGAAATACCCATTGATATTTGACATTCCAATTTTGCCATGCCGAAGCACACAAATGTTATTGACATCACACTTTTGCTATGCCAAAGCATACAGATGTCATTAATGATTGGCGGGCAATAGTGGTGAGATGATTATTTATGCCTTTCTCTTAGGATTTTCTAGTTCTACCTATCAAAAAGAGTGATACGAGTGTTAAGTACAAGAGATAACTTAATCTTACTCGTCACAAACAAGAGCCACAAAGCTCACTTGCTTAGTTGTGCATAGAGATGCTCATCTAAGTTACAAATGATACAAAATTTAGAAAACTTTGTTTCAATGGCCATCCAAGGTACACAAGTACCAATGTACACAAAACACACACTGTTTTTGTATTTTTCTGATTTTTCATTTTTTTTTTCAAAAACAAAATAAACAAAAACTGAAAATAAACAAACAAAAACATGTTATCAATGCAAAGTATAAACTAGATGCAAATGCATGAGGAAGAGGAAGGAGAGAGGTAAATCAGTCCATGGAGATAACACCAATGTTTTGACGAAGGAATTCAAAACGTTTGCTGTCAAGAGGTTTGGTGAACAAGTCAGCCTTTTGATCATCAGTGTGAATAAACTCAAGAGAGAGAATACCATCTTCGACAAGCTCCCTAATAAAGTGATGTCGAATCTCTATGTGTTTGGTTCGAGAATGTTGAACCGGATTCTTAGAGATATTGATGGCACTGGTATTGTCACAGTAGATAGTGAGATGATTTTGACAAATACCATAATCATGAAGGAGTTTTTGCATCTAGAGGAGTTGGGTGCAACAGCTACCAGCAGCAATATACTCATCTTCTGCAGTGGATAAAGAGATGGAGTTCTGCTTTTTGCTCATCCAAGAGACGAGATTGTTACCTACATAAAAACAACCTCCCGATGTACTCTTTCTATCATCAGCATTTCCAGCCCAATTCGCATCAGAATATCCAACTAAGACATCATTTGTGTCCTTACTGTACCACACACCAAACTCAGCAATGGTTTTGACATACTTTATAATTCTTTTTAAAGCAGTTATATGTAATTCCTTGGAGTTAGCTTGATATCTAGCACACACACCAACACTGTAGCTAATGTCAAGTCTACTAGTAGTAAGGTAAAGAAGACTACTTATCATACCTCTATATAGAGAAGGATCAACGCTCTTGCCTAACACATCTACAGTGAGTTTAACATTTAGGCTCATAGGGGTGCGAACAGAACTAGCAGATTCCAAGCCAAATTTTTTTCACAAGATTTTTAGCATATTTAGATTGAGATAGGAATATACCTGAGTCTTGTTGACGAATCTGCAATCCAAGGAAGTGAGTCAGCTCTCCAATCATGCTCATCTTGAACTAAGCTTGCATGAGTTTTGAGAAGCCATGAGCAAGTTCATCTTTAGTCGACCCGAAGATGATATCATCAACATACACTTGAGCAATTATCAACTCGCCGTCTTCCTTTTTGATGAAGAGAGTTTGATCAGTTTTTTCTCTTATGAACCCATGTGACACCAGATATTGTGTGAGTCTATCATATCAAGCTTTTGGGGCTTGCTTCAACCCATAAAGTGCCTTTTTAAGGTACAAAACATGATCCGAAAAGTGTGGATCAATGAATCCTTTGGGTTGAGCCACATAGACATCCTCTTTAAGTAGCCCATTCAAGAAAACGGTCTTCACATCCATCTGATAAAGTTTGAATTTCAGATGACATGCTAAGGCAAGGAGAATCCTGATGGACTACATTTGGGCAACTGGGTCAAATGTTTCATCATAGTTTACTCCTTCCATTTGTGAGTATCCTTGAGCTACAAGTTGAGCCTTGTTGTGAATCACATTGCCTTTTTCATCAGTCTTATTGCGGAATATCCACTTTGTACTGATGATGTGCTCACCCTCCGATCTAGGTACTAGGGTCCAAACATCATTCCTCTGAAATTGTAGCAGTTCATCATGCATTGCTTCAACTCAACTTTCATCTTGTAGTGCTTCCTCAACTTTCTTGGGTTCCACCTGTGACAAGTAGCGAGAATAAGACACAAAGTTAGTAACACATTTATCTACTGTACGTTTTCTTAATGTGAGTTCATTCATGTTTCCCACAATAACTTCTGGAGGATGATTTAATTTAATTCTAGAGGAAGGTCCTTTCTCCTCATGGGATTCAGAATCTGGTGAAGTGGGTATATCTGCGGATTCTTCCACAACACTGGGAGTACCGGGAGTACTTGGAGATGTAGGTTCTTGTTCAACAATGTCTTGAACTTCCTTTTGCTCAGGAGGAAGAATTTCCTTAGGGAGTTCCTCGATGCCTTTCTCAAAACTGGAATCTGAAGACTCTACAATGACAACATTTACTGTCTCTATTACCTTCATAGTTCTTTTGTTGTATACCCGATAGGCCTTACTTGTAGAAGAGTAACCCAGAAATATACCTTCATCGTTCCGAGAGTCAAATTTTCCTACATTCTCTCTATCTTTGAGGATGAAACATGTACTTCCAAAGATTTTGAAATACTTCATATTTGGCTTCCTTCCTTTCCATAACTCATAGGGAGTCTTTTTGGTACCGGGTCTAAAGTACACCCTATTAACCGTATGACATGCAGTGTTCACGGTTTCTTCCCACAAGTTTCTAGCTACATCTTTGTTGTGTAACATGGCTCTGGCCATTTCCTAAATAACCCTATTCTTCCTTTCTACCACACAATTTTGCTGAGGAGTAATAGGAGCAGAGAATTCTTGAGATATACCTGATCTTGTGCAAAAAGAATCCATATAAGAGTTCTCAAATTCTTTACCATGGTCACTTCGTATTCGATCTATCTTTAGACTCTTTTCATTCGGCAGTCTTGTGCACAAGGCCTCAATATGCTCAAGAGCATCATATTTGGATCGTAGGAGAATGACCCAAGTGTATCTAGTGAAGTCGTCTACCACAACCATGATGTATCTCTTACCACCAAGAGACTCGGTTCTTGTTGGACCCATAAGATCTAAATGTAGAAGCTCCAGTGGCCTAGATGTAGCTGATGTTTATGTACTTGGATGCTTAGCTTTCGTCTATTTTCCAAGCTGACATGGTCCACACACTATATTGCTCATTCTACTAAGCTTTGGTATCCCCAAGACAGATTCATGCTTAGATACAATAGAAAGATGTTTGTAACTAGCATGTCCCATTCGTTGATACCATAGATCTTCATTAGGCAAATGAATGCTATTGCATACAATATCAGTATCAGGAACCAATCCATAGCAGTTGTCTAAAGTGCAAACACCACTAATGAGCTTCTTTCCAGACTCATTCATGACAAGATACTTTCTTTTTGAGAATAGTACCATATAGTCTTGATCACATATTTGACTTATGCTCAACAGGTTCACTCTTAAACCTTCTACATAAAGAACATTTGCAATGTTTGGTAGTCCAGGTAGAGAGATGATTCCTTTCCCTTTAATCTGTGACTTGCTTCCATTACCAAAAGTGACATTGCCACCTTTCTTTGACTCGAAAACCTTGAAGAGGGATCGGTCTCCGGTCATGTGTCTTGAGCAACCACTGTCAAGGTACCATAAACATGTGTCCATTACTTTAAAAGCGGATTTCACCATGAAACACACTTCGTGCTTAGATGACAGATCAGTGGGAATTGTATTTTCTCTCAACTGCTTTTTATGAGCTAAACCTTTAACTTTCACTATTCTCAGACGAACTTCTTTGCATATTTTATTTTGAGACAGTCTAGTTTCTTCTTAGCCAAATTGAGATCTTTTCAAATAGTCATCAAAAGAGAATTCAAATAACTTTTAGACTTGTATTTTCTAAGACACTCAAACAGATAGAGATTAGAAAAACAAGATGTATTTGAAAACAAAGATCTCTTTACGCAGGTTAAAACCATGACAACAGGAGTCAATGGATCAAACACAGCAAAGATTAAATCCTAATCAGAGTGTGCTTGCTTTAGTACCACTTGATAGGCCACAAACGAATTGACCCCCTCTGATTAATTAACCAATTAATTTAACCAAGTTTATTAATTAGGTTAATTAACATGCAATTGCGTGGCAACACAAAAAAATCACCAATAAACTAAATAAGCAGCGGAAAGTAAATAACACGGTGATTTGCTCACGAATGGGGAAAACACTAACGGCAAAAACCCCACCAGGTAATTTTCAGGTCACCACTCCTGAAACTCCACTATTATCACAACAAGCGGTTACAAGTAAAGGAATCCCAAGTACCTTACCAACCTACAGTTGAACCCTTACCCTAATACCTAATTGGACTTGTTCTGTAGTGACAGTTCCCCCTTTTGATGCACGGCTCCTAAGTATGTGACTAACCAGATACACGGATCCCAGTACACGACTTCAATCACCAACTAGAAATAAGGGTTGGCTGCAAAGTTCTTCAGTTCATACACACAATGAAGATCAAGAAGATGCTTGGTCACAAAACCCAAACGTGCACATACACAGCAACTTCTTCAAAAGAGATGAACTAGGTTAAGAACTTCGTCTTCGGTCATAATTTGATTGAACAGATTTTGCTCAATGTTTGTGCAACTTGTGAACTCTTTGACGGCTCTTAAAATAATTCTTTTATATGTCTAGGATTAGGAGAAAAGAAGGCCCAAAGACACATTCACGGATCCCAAGAAATCAAATCAGAATTCTGATTTTTATAAATCTCGACAGATAGAAGTTGTCGAGTAGCTGTTGAGCAGGTGTCGAGACACGGGGCTGAAACAGCTTACTGAAGCTCGATAGATGCAGCTGTCGAGCTTTAATGAATTTGCACTTTCAGCTTGTTTTTCTTGAGCAGACTTGAAGGCTTCAATACTTGATCTTAAAACACGGTTTCTTGAAGTATTTCAACACAACCTAAATCTACCAAAATACAAGTAAAGTGCGTTTTGCTAAAGGATTAGCCAATTACATAAAAGTATGACATATGTTCTTAACATGTGAACCACATATGTCCTAACAGTTTATATTAACTTATGTAATAAGAATTTTATTTTGGCGATTCACAAAATGATCCTTTATGAAATTATTTATATTCCCCCTCATAAAAATGAGTGTAAAAACTATAATACAGGCAATATAATTTTGGGGATAATTGCCTAATAATATAAATTTATGTAAGTTATACATGATGTCTATCTAACTATTAAAAATCATTTCAATTATATGTGCGATTTTTAATTATTTAACGATAGAATTTAAAAAAAAAAAATTTTGGACTTTGGAAAAAAAAAAAAAAATCTAAAAACGGCTTATTCATGTAAAAAAAAAAAAAAAAAAAAATCATATCAACAAAATATAATAGATAGTTTAGAAATTGAATTGGAATATAATACATAGTTAGGGATAACGATTGTGTTTGGACATATAATATACTCATGATTTCTGCAACTCGTTAAGTTTGCAATTGAATCATAGTTGGGGGTGTTCGTGGTGCAGTGCGGTGCGATGTGGTTTAGAGTTTAACCAAAATCATAACCGCACTGCACCTCATTTTGCTGTCACATGTGTGGTATGGTGTATAAGATGCAATTTGAAGCTAGTATATTTTTCAAATTTTAAGTTTTTCCTGCCTAGTCAAAAATTGATTTTTTTTCCTTTATTTTGAGCCAAATCTTAAACTATTGAGCTAGTTTTTCTTTATTTTGGGCAGAATTTTCTAATCAACACTTGTTAAGGCTGTTAAACTATAATAATATTAAAAATAAATATATTAATATATAGAGAGGGTGCGATGCGGTTTGTGCAGTTTTCTTATTATAAAACTGCAAACTGCACTGCATCATGCGGTGCAATGCGATGTGGTGCGGTTATGCCATTTTGTGAATGATTTTGATGCGGTTTTTGTGGTTTGTTGAACACCTCTAATCATAGTATATGGGAAGAGGAGAACATACACTAACACAGAGGGGCCGTATCTTATTCTACTTGACACATGCAAGTTTTTGATTCCATTTAAAAAAAAAAATTTTTTTTAAGGTTAAACAAATCTAAACATTTCCATTACTTGACCCACAAAGAAAAGTGTACCGGATTTCCCAGATGATAATCAGATTATTATTATACAAAAAAAAAAAAAAAAAAAAAAAAAACTAGTGATTATCGGACAATTATCTTGACCGACTTGACGGCACGCCTAAATAATTGTACATAGTTTCTGAGCTAGTGACGACTAAAACAATAATATAACCTGTTTATTTATTTGGTCATTTTTAAATCGGCCATAGTAAGCTCTTCATATAATGTTTTTTTAAACATAATTTGGTGACAATAACAAAGCAGAAACAACAAAAGAGCGTGACAAATAATGGTAGAAACAGCAAGCGGATATTTCAACTTTTTATTTCTTGTATAAATACCTTAAGAGTTTTATCTCGTAATTAAGGCATGAACTTGACACTGTTACAGTTGAACCCAGTTCGATATTAATGGCCAAGGCAGTGCTACATATTCTTTTGCACACATTATTGCTTACAGCTCTTCTGATGAGTTGCCATGGCCAGGAAAGGAAGGTACATTGGTTTTCATAGTTTAAATTTAGTCTTTTTAATGTCCAAAGTAATTCAACATGGTTTCTTTATTAAGGAGTTTGTGTTGCATACAGGTGCACATTGTATACATGGGAGACAAGCTTCAAGGAGATTTTTCTGCCGCATCATTGCACCATTCCATGCTAGAGAGTGTACTTGGAAAGTGTTACAACTTTTAGCCTGTCACTAAGTACTTACGTAATGTCATAGTTTTGCACAAGTCTTCTAGATAATTAACACCCTATAATTAGTGTTAGGAGTTCTAATAGTTCAGAACTATGGCAATTCAAAGCAATGTACAGTTAATGTAATAACTAATAACCATGCTAGGGTCTCTAGAAGCTGATATGTGGTAATGCAAAGGCAACTTATATCTATCAAGGTATAATGGTGCATGCTAACGTTATGTAGAGCGAACGAATAGTTATTTTGAGATGTGTCAACAGGAACCAAATAGTGATCTTGGACATGTTTGGAGATAATTTTAAATTGAGCTGCTAAGTGTGAGCAATGTGTCATTTTTTGCTTGTATAATAATCAAGAGAGTTCCAGTCTACACTCCAAAACAGAATCACACTTCAATGTCATCACTTTTATAACTGGAAACCACCTGAAAGGCTTAACTATATTCATAGTGTAATATGTGTCATTCCAAATATAAATCCCTTCCCATAACAGCTTTAACTTTTGAATTATCTCAAGCATATTCCCTTTTTTTTTTTTCCCAATTGCAGTGCTTCGACAGCAAAAGAGTCACTACTCTATAGTTATGGGTAGAGTTTTAATGGATTTGCAGCTAAATTAACTGATGAAGAAGTTGAAAAATTCTCAGGTGAGTGTCAAACTACTGGCAAGGAATGAAATTTTACTACCGTTTGTGTGCTAAAAGCAGTTGAAATGTATTGCAGAAATGGAAGGTGTGATTTCAGTACTTCCGAACCACAGACTAATTTTTCACACTACAGGGTCATGGGATTTCATGGGTTTCCCCTCCAAAGGCAAAGTTGGAAGCCCTCAAGAAGGAGATGTCATTATTGGGCTTCTTGACACAGGATATTATATTAAGCGCACAATTGTCACCATTTTGCTTTGAGTAAATAACAAAGCAAATGCTCAAATTTGAATTTTTTCCACATCTGTTGTGTTGCAGGAATCTGATAGCTTCAACAATGAAGGGCTTGGCTCTCCACCTAGTAAATGGAAGGATAAATGCCAAGGAGCCAACTTCACCTGCAACATGTGAGCTCTCCTTTTGCCTTGTACTTATGTGTGCATTGCCATGGGTACAAACACATTACTCATTAGATGAATAAGAACTAGTGCGATTGAGAAAATTTCAAAGAAAAAATAAATTGGACATGCTGGTGATTGTATGAAGGCAATGATTATTAGGCAGAGATACTATTGCGGAGTTTGTTGTCTTAATGGAAGATAACCAAAAACTAAAAAAGGTTTCAATCCTAATTGACAGAAATAAAGATGAGTCACTACATTTTGAAGATTTTCTATACTGGGACACAAAATCCTAAGTGATTGTCTTAGAAACTTTTTGGACAGGGGGCACATGTAACTATTACAAAACTTGAGGCAAAAACTAAAGACATAATAAATTCACATTCATCTTTTAGGTATTCATCTCAGATAGCTACTCACAGATATTTTAAAATCACAGCAAGATCATTGGAGCCCGTTACTACAACAGTGAAGGAGACTATGACATAACGGACATCAAAACCCCAAGGGACTCCGAGGGTTATGGAACCCATACATCCTCAACAGCTGCAGGGAGGGAGGTAGCTGGAGCCAGCTACTTTGGGCTAGCTGAAGGAACTGCAAGAGGTGGAGTTCCTGGTGCAAGGATTGCAATGTACAAAGTTTGCTGGTCATCTGGATGTTACTCAGCAGACGTCCTAGCAGCATTTGACGATGCAATAGCAGATGGAGTTGACATTATTTCCGTTTCCATTGGTTTTGACGGGTTTTCACCATACTTTGAAGACCCATTGGCTATTGGGTCTTTCCATGCCATGACAAATGGCATCTTGACCTCAGCTTCTGCTGGAAACTCAGGACCTTTCCCATTATCCGTTGCTAATCATGCACCTTGGATATTAACTGTTGCTGCGAGCACCATTGACAGAAAATTTGTTGCTCAAGTTGTGCTTGGCAGTGGACACGCCTTTACTGTGAGTTTTTGGTTGAAGTTAATATATTCAAAAGATAGCATTCTCATAGAGTAATCTTTACTAATTCTTTGAAGGGTCTCTCCATTAATAGCTTCAACCTCAATGGAACATCATTTCCCTTGATTTGGGGTGGAGATGCTGCAAACTACTCTGCAGGTGCTGACCCGGATATTTCAAGAGGTTGTTTTTATGGTGCCCTGAATTCATACAAAGTACAAGGAAAGATTGTTTTCTGTGAAGGAGCCGTCGATGGCGCTGGCATCCTATTAGCCAATGGTGTGGGAACCATTATGGCTGACTCAGCATTTACTGACTTTGCTTTCAGCTTCCCGTTGCCAGCAACAATAATTAGTGTTGAAGATGGCCTTAAAATTTTGAACTACATCAGATCAACAGAGTAAATAAATTGCTATACTAATTATCTTTAAATAAATCATTGATGGCATAAATTGCTTACTTTCTTCAATACCCTAATGAAATACTTTGAACCCTTGATAGATTTCCGATTGCCACTATTCTGGTTGGTGAGACATGGAAGGATGTCAAGGCACCTTATGTTGTATCATTTTCATCTAGGGGACCCAACCCTATCGCCCCCGACATTCTCAAGGTGATTAGAAAAGAGTACATAGTTTACAAAATTGTTTTCATCTTTGATTTTAGTTTTAGTTTTAGAACATGACTTAATATGCTAAAATTATGTTTGGATGATATATATGCAGCCTGATCTCACAGCCCCTGGAGTAGATATTCTTGCTGCTTGGTCTCCTGTGGCTCCACCTTCCGTGGACCAGGACGACACTAGGAGTGTCAAATTCAACATAATTTCTGGGACATCAATGTCTTGCCCACAAGTGGTACAGCTGCCTATGTTAAGGCTGCCCATCCGAACTGGTCACCTGCTGCCATTAAATCTGCTCTTATGACTACAGGTGAAGTAACAAACTTGACTTCTAGAACATGATTACGTTCAAGACTATTGCCTTATAGAAAATGTTAAATTCCCCTAATTTTACTATAAAAGGTTTATAAACTGACATGACAAAACTCAAGAAAATGGCAGAAAGATTAAACATGCCTTGCTATCTACTGTTTTATAAGATTTTGTTGAAAATGAAAAATCTTATTCACTTAATGATTGTTTACACAGCTCTGCTCTTTATATACAAAGCAGAGGATCGGTTACTAACTTAACAGATTAACAAACTCTTAACTAACTCACTTAACACTAAACTAAAACTCACGTGCTCTCTCACGTGCAACACTAAAACTATATACAATAGAGCTAAACTACCTTTAGTTATACAATGAATTATACAAAAACTACAAGTCGTTGCCTTCTTGTTCTAAGTCTGACTTCTGCTCTGAGTCCAACTGTTGCTGCTGCTGCTTCAATCTTTGACACTCCCCCTCAAGATGGACACCACTGGAATGAATATTTAGGATTCCCATCTTGCCAATTAAGACAGTAAACTGACTTAGATTCAAGGCTTTTGTTAATAAATTTGCCAATTGAGAATGACTCCTAATATTCATCAACCTTATAACTCCATTGTGCACTTTGTCTCTCATAATATGACAGTCTATTTCAATATGTTTTGTGCACTCATGAAACATAGGGTTAGACCCTATGTGGATTGCTGCCTCACTATCACTGAACAACAAGGGTACTTTGTCATGTTCTATATTTAGATCCTTCAACACGTATAAAATCCAGGTCACTTCACACACAACCACAGCCATTGATCTGTACTCAGCCTCTACAGTAGATCTAGAGACTGTATTTTGTTTCTTAGACTTCCAAGAGACCAATGAGTCACCTAGGAAAACACAGAAACCTGTAATGGACATTTTGGAATCTGGACAAGCTGCCCAATTTGCATCTGCAAAAGCTTTTATGTGTAGTGAAGTGTTTGATGGAAATAACAACCCTTGACCTCCCGTGCCTTTAATGTACTGGATGACTCTATATGCTGCCTTCAAATGAGGCTTTTTAGGCTTAGACATGTACTGACTTAACCTGTGCACAGAGTAAGTAATGTCTAGCCTAGTGATTGTTAAGAACAGCAGTCTATCTATCAGCCTTCTATACATTCTAGCATCATGTAGTAACTCACTATCATCTTTGCTCAACTTTAAACTAGCTTCCATGGGAGTTCTAGCTGGTTTACAACCAAGCATTCCAGCATCATGAAAAATTTCAAAAGCATATTTTCTTTGACATAAAGAAATGCTCTTTTGTGACCTTGCAACATCCAAACCCAGAAAATACTTCAAACTACCCAAATCCTTTAGTTTGAAATGGTTGTTTAGATACACTTTAAGGTCTTCCATAGCTTTAGGATCATTGCTACCAATTAGAATATCATCAACATAAACTAGAAGAGCAATGAACAATCTACCATCCTTCTTAATGAATAAAGAGTAATCTGCTTTGGATTGAACAAAACCATGCTGCAATAAGGTGTTTGAAAACTTTGAAAACCATTGCCTTGAAGCTTGCTTAATGCCATACAATGATTTATGCAACTTACAAACTAATTCCCTTTTAGACTTCTTGGACTCCCCCTTGCTATCCAACTCCCCCTTACTGTGCAAACCAGAAGGAAGAGACATGTAGACTTCTTCATGAAGATCACCATTTAGAAAGGCATTATTAACATCTAATTGGTGAAGACTCCAACCTTGCATAGCAGCCAATGCCAAAAACAGTTTAACAGTGACCATTTTAGCCACAAGGGAGAAAGTCTCAGTGTAGTCCAAGCCCTCTTGTTGGGTATAATCCTTGGCAACCGGCCATGCCTTGTACCTCTCTATGCTACCATCAGCCTTGTATTTAATTTTAAAAACCCATTTACAGCCAACAGCCCTCCTATTTGGTGGCAAAGAAACCACAGACCAAGTATGATTCTGTTCCAATGCATCAATTTCAGTTGCCATAGCAGCTGTTAGTGTATAGATTAGGTTAGATTAGCCCATTGGGCTTAGCCTAGTATACCTTACTTGTACTGCACTCATATTACTTGTACTGTACACGTACCTAGTCTATATAAGGTTCGCTTTTGTACATTATTTTACACACATCAATATACAGACTATTCAGTTTTTCTCTTATTTTATATTGTTAACATGGTATCAGAGCCTTTCCTTTGATTTTTTGGTTCCTATGGACATCTCCAGCGTTCTTCCGCTGCCCTTGCCTTCATCCAGTTGTCACTCTTAGAAGCGAGTCACCGCCGTCACGCCCACAGACCTAGAACACTCGGATTTCGTCAGTTTGTTGATCAAACTGCCAAAGTCAAGACACACATTGGCAGATCTGACAATCTCGAGCAAAACCACCTCTCATGCGTTCCCACGCACCGGTTGAAGTTTCTGCCTCACGAGCACGCGTCTCCACGCGCCGTCTTCCTTTCACACGCTCCTCACGCACTGGATCTTCTCTCTTATGCGCCCCCACGCGCCTGCCCCGTATCGCATCTTGCCACGTCAGCCCTAGAGTGACATCACTCATCCATGTCAGCATCCCACGTCAGCATCGAGCCGTTGACCGTTGACGGTTGACGGAGCCGTTGACCGTTGACTTTGACCAAGTCAAAATTTTTCAATAGGGCCCGTCTTGCTCAGTTTTTCGTGTAGATTCTGATTTTGGACTCTGTTTCTTTATTTGAGGTCTCTAAATCCCACTTTTTGGTCATCTTCTTCATTATGGCTCAACAAAACGAACGAGATATCATTCGTCCTATCACCATTATGTTGGATGGTCCTACTAACTATCATGCATGGTTTCAGAATATGACTGTCTTTCTCAAGGTTCGTAAACTGTGGAGATATGTGACTGGTTTGATTCCTAAGCCAGTACCAAAACCTAAGTCCAAAGCCACAGCTGCTGAAGATGCCTCAAAGACTGCTGATGATTATGAAGAACACTTAAAGGAATGGGAGAGTATTCAGAGTAAAATCTTGTCTTGGTTTATCAATACATCTATTCCATCCATTCATAATCTTCTTCCTCGTCTTGAAACTGTTGAGGCTGTTTGGAAATTTTTGGCCGATCGTTATAATTGCACTAATGATTCAAGCTTAGAGTTCCACATTGAATCAAAACTTTATCAAATGCGCTAAGAGCCAGGTCAGTCTATTTCTGATTTTTATTCTCAGACTTCTACTATGTGGGAACAACTCTCTGCTGCAAATCCTCCACTAGTGTGTTCTAAGGACATTGAGCTATTTGTCAAATATCGGGATCGCCGTAAATTTATGCACTTCATGATGAGTTTACGTGAGGATTTTGAGCCTACTAGGGCTTCTTTACTTAGCCGGTCTCCTACTCCTTCTCTTGATACTGCAGTCAAGGAGCTCATTTCTGAGGAGAACCATCGGCCTACTCATCACATGTTATCATTTGATTATGTATTGGCTACACCATCTCCACAACCTCCCATTGCTGCATTCACTGCTCCTCTATGAATAAACTCTGGGTGTCCCACCTTTCAGTCTTCTAAAGGTACTCACTGCAAGTTTTGTCGTGCTAAAGGCCATGACATCTCAGTTTGTCGCAAACTGCAGAAATTTGTGCAAGAGCAGAATAAAGCTTCTCTTCCTCAGGCAGCTGCTATATGTCCTTCAGATCCATCAGTTCCTTCAGATCCATAAGTTCCTACAGGTCCATCTTTGGCTTCCTCACTTATTATGGCTGATATTGAGGCAGTTGTTCAACAGGTTTTATCCCGCACTTCCACTGCCCTTTTTGTCACCTCAGGTAAACAACCTTGGTTTTTTGATACTGCATGTTGTAACCATATGACTCCTAATGAATCCCAATTTTCTGATAAGACATCCTTAGAACATCCAATCATCATTTACATTGCCGATGGAAATCTTATGCCTGTTAGTCATAAAGGAACAATCTCTTCTCCTTGTTTGTCCCTTAGTGACACTTTTCATATTCCAAAGTTATCCCTCAATTTGCTTTTTGTTGATCAACTTTGTGAATTAGGCGTAGATCTTCTATTTACTAATCATGGTGTGGATGTGCAGGATCCTCGGACGAGTCAAGTGCTTGGGACAGGCCATAAGGTTGGTCGCATGTTTGAGGTTCATGACTTGAAGATTCCTTCACAAGTTATTTCTGCAGCTACTACCACTGCCACCCTTTCACCTAATCTGTGGCATGCTCGTCTTGGTCATCCATCCTTATCTCGTCTTCAGTTGTTAGCTTCTCAAGGTCATTTAGGTTCAGTTCAGTTTCAAAAATTTGATTGTACTTCATGTCATTTTGGCAAACAAACTAAATTGCCCTTTAATAATAGTGACTCCTTTTCTTCTGCACCTCTTGATCTTATACATTCTGATATTTGGGGTCCTGCACATATTCCCACTGAGGGGAGATCTAGATATTTTGTCACATTTGTGGATGATTTTTCTCGATATACTTGGATTTATTTGCTTCACCATAGGTCTGAACTTGTGTCTATTTACTAAACATTTCATTAAATGATTGAAACACAGTTTAATTGTATCGTTAAAGTCTTTTGATCAGATAATGCTCAAGAATATAATAATAAATCTTTCCTATCCTTTTTAGACAGTCATGGTACCCTTCCTCAGCGGTCTTGTCCTTACACCTCTCAACAAAATGGTCGCGCAAAACGAAAACATCATCACATTTTTGATGTTATCCGCACCCTTCTCATTTATGCCTCTCTTCCTGAGCGCTTTTGGGGTGAGGCTGCACTCACTGCTGTGTACACCATTAATCGTATTCCTTCACTAACTACACATAACAAATCTCCATTCGAGCTTCTTTATGGTCAAACTCCTGATCACTCCTCTCTTCAAGTTTTTGGTTGTGCTTGCTTTGTCTCTCTTCCTCCTCATGAACGAACAAAGTTTCAGTCTTGTGCTCGTCTCTGTTGTTTCCTTGGTTATGGTGTATCTTAAAAAGGGTTTCGCTGCTATGATCCCATTTCTCGTTGTCTTCGTGTCTTACATCATGTTGAGTTTTGGGAACATTATCCTTTCACAAGTCTTCAGCAGTTTTCTATGTCCTCTCCCTCAGAGTCTCCCATTTTTACTGATCTTTTCCTCCCTCTCTATCCTGAACTTGTTGAGGATTCTTCGACATCGGCTGCTTCTCCAGACGACTTATCTCCGGTTCTGTCGCCGACATATGACCCACTTGTCTTGGATCCTGTGGCACCACCCTCTCCTGAACCTCCTGTTGGTCCTGAACTTCGTCGTTCCATTCGGGTAAGCATTCCTCCCCCTTATCTCACTGATTATCATTGCTCTTTTACTCTTGCCACCCTCTATGAACCTCACACTTATTGTGAGACTCATACTGACCCTCTTTGGCAGCAAGCTATGAACGAAGAATTAGATGCCCTTCATAAGAATCACACTTGGGATATGGTTGATTTACCTCTTGGTTAGTCTGTAGTAGGTTGTAGGTGGGTTTACAAAATCAAGACCAAGGCTGATGGATCTGTTGAACGGTACAAGGCTCGCTTAGTTGTCAAGAGCTTTACTCAGGAGTATAGCATTGACTATGAGGAAACATTTGCTCCTGTTGCTCGCCTTACATTTGTCAGATGTCTTATTGCTGTGGCTGCTGTTCGCCATTGGCCTCTTTATTAAATGGATGTGAAGAATGCTTTCCTCAATGGAGACCTCCAAGAAGAAGTATACATGCAACCACCCCCTAGCTATCCACACTCAGGCAGTCAAGTTTGTCGCCTTCGTCGTGCTCTTTATAGCCTCAAGCAGGCTCCTCGAGCTTGGTTTGAAAAGTTTAGCTCAGTTGTTACTCAATAGGGTTTCACTTCGAGTCCTCATGACACTGCTCTCTTTGTCCGAAGATCCTCTGCTGGTATCACTCTTATTCTTCTTTATGTTGATGATATGATATTACTGGAGATGATTTTGCAGGTATCTGCTCTCTTCAGCACTTCCTTAGTTAGCATTTTGAGATGAAAGATCTGGGCACTCTCAGTTATTTTCTTGGGCTTGTGGTTACCTCATCTTCTGATGGATACTATTTTTCCCAAACTAAATATGCTTCTGATCTTTTCTCTAAAGCCGGTATCACCGACAACAAGACTATTTCCACTCCATTGGAATACAATGCAAAGCTCACACCCTTAGATGGTAACCCTATATTTGATGCTACTCGCTATCGTCAGTTAGTTGGTAGTTTGATCTATCTCACTGTTACTCGCTCAGATATTTCACATGCTGTGGGTATGGTTAGTAAGTTCATGAATGCCCTTCCTTCTGTCCACTATGCTGCTGTTCTTCGGATTCTCCGATATGTCAAGGGCACACTTTATCATGGTCTACATTACTCCTCTCGGTCTTCTCTTGAGCTTCATGCTTATTCAGATGCGGACTGGGCAGGTGATCCGACTGATCGATGCTCTATCACAGTTTTCTGTTTCCTGTTAGGTACTTATCTTGTCTCGTGGCGTAGCAAGAAGTAAGATGTTGTTTCCCGTTCCAGTACTGAGGCTGAGTATCGTGCCCTTGCCGACACCACCTGCGAGCTTGTCTAGCTTCGCTAGCTCTTGGCTGACATAGATGCTCCACAGCCCACTGCTACTCCTCTTTATTGTGACAATTGTAGTGCTATTTACATTGCTCATAATGATGTCTTCCACGAACGCACCAAGCACATTGAGATCGACTGCCGCATAACTCGCTAGCATCTCAAGAAAGGCAATCTCAAGTTGTTCTCCATCTCCTCTGCTGACCAGCCTGCTGATATCTTCACTAAGTTTCACTCGCCTGGTCATCTTCGAGATCTTATATCCAAACTCTAGTTGGCTTCCTCCTTGCCACCTCGAGTTTGAGGGGGGATGTTAGTGTATAGATTATGTTAGATTAGCCCATTGGGCTTAGCCCAGTATACCTTACTTGTATTGCACTCATATTACTTGTACTGTACACATACCTAGCCTATATAAGGCTCTCTTTTGTACATTATTTTACACACATCAATATACAGACTATTCAGTCTTTCTCTCATTTTATATTGTTAATAGCAGCTTCCCAGTTAGGATCACCAATAGCTTGATAATAGAATTGAGGTTCCTTAAGGGTAGAAATGCTATTGCAGAAGTGAGAATAGCTAGGTGACAAATGTTGAGAAGAAACAAAATTAGAAATGGGATACCTAGTAGAAACTGTATTGCACTAGTAGGATTGGAGATATGGAGGAGGTTTAGACACTCTAGTAGACCTTCTAAGAGAGGGAATAGAAGCAGCAGGTAAGGCTGAAGGAATATGATCAGGTTATAAAATAGCATCATCAACAATATCATTAGGTAAGTATATGGACAAATCTTCTGGAAGATCAGAAAATGTTAAATTCCCCTAATTTTACTACAAAAGGTTTATAAGCTGACATGACAAAACTCAAGAAAATGGCAGAAAAATTAAACATGCCTTGCTATCTACTGTTTTATAAGATTTTGTTGAAAATGAAAAATCTTATTCACTTAATGATTGTTTACACAGCTCTGCTCTTTATATACAAAGCAGAGGATCGGTTACTAACTTAAAAGATTAACAAACTCTTAACTAACTCACTTAACGCTAAACTAAAACTCACGTGCTCTCTCATGTGCAACACTAAAACTATATACAATAGAGCTAAACTACCTTCAATTTATACAATGAATTATACAAAAACTACAAGTCGTTGCCTTCTTGTTCTAAGTCTGACTTTTGCTTTGAGTCCAACTGTTGCTGCTGCTGCATACTCTGCTGCTGCTGCTGCTTCAATCTTATAGAACCTTATAGACTATGAAAGAAATTAGCCACACTGACAAGGAAAAACATTATAAATCATCGTTTACTCTCTCTCAATGACCTAACTTTTGTCATGAATAGCTTATATTGTGGACCCCAAGAAGCACGACCTTGAATTTGCTTATGGATCCGGTCACATCAATCCATTGCAAGCAGTAGACCCTGGGCTCGTCTATGATGCATATGAGGCAGACTACATAAACTTTCTGTGCATGCAAGGCTACAATACCACCACGTTAAGACTCGTCACCGGAGACAAGAGCAGCTTTTGCAATACCTCAAAGCCTGGAAGAGCATGGAAACTTAACTATCCCTCATTCTCTGTTGCCGTGGAAGATGGCCAGCAGATTATGACTGCATTCACTAGGACAGTCACCAATGTTGGCCCACCAAACTCAACCTACACTCTTTCTACAAACATGCCAGCCTCTATTGATGTTACTGTGGTACCATCAGTGTTGTCATTCTCTGCCATTGGAGAGAAAAAATCATTTTCAGTGCAGGTCTATGGTCCAAAGATAGCACAACAGCCAATCATATCTGGTGCAATCGTATGGAAATATGGGCATTATGTGGTGAGAAGCCCACTTGTAGTTTAAAATATTCTCCCTGGTACTCAATACGGATACCCTTCCTTCTCAACGTCCTAGATAAAGCCAGATTCCATAGGTTCTTCCATGCATCACAAGAATGGGATCGTTAAACACAAATATTAACATTAAGTCTATTACAATTTTTCTTCCAACATTTTGACATTGCAAGTTATTAACAATAAACAATAAAGCTACTTGGCGAAAGTGTGGCCTATAAATAAGTACTGTGACCAAGTGGCTCTTACTCGCTTGGCATCATCATGTTTGTTGGTAGACTTATATGAAAATCAATAACTACTTTTCAACTCAAAAGTTGTGAAAAAAAATTGTGTTTTAGCATTTCTAGTATTGAGATTTGGATGTGCATTTAAGATGACATGTCAGATTTGTACACTTTTTATGAGTTGAAATATAATTGAAATAATAAAACTAAATGTTGGAAGCACCACTCTGTCTCTCTGCCCTTCTCTGATCCCTTTTACTCGCATTGTTGATCTATAACTACGTCAATCTCACACAAAACAGAAAACGTGAAAAACCTAAATATCTTTCTAGCTAGGACTATATAATCTACTATAAATAAAAATTTCAATTTTATTGATAACGAATTGTTGTTTTTGTTTTGCATATTACAACCCTATTTAAAGGATCCATAAACCTTATCTTTCAAATGAAAGTATTCTTAAACGTATCCTTAATAATACGCTTAATTTTGATTTAAAAAAAAAAAACCTAAAAATACACTTACAATCAAATTAATAAAACTGAACTCCTAGAAACATTCTTGCGAAAATAACCCCATATTTGGATGGAGGGAGATTCAACATAATATCTGGCACATATTGTCCAAACAGGTGAAGTAGCAAACTTAACTTCTAGAACATGACTACATCATATCAACAGAGTAAATAAATTTCTTAACTAATTATCTGTAAATCAATCATTGATGGCATAAATTGCTTACTTTCTTCAATATCCTATTAACCTAATGAAATACTTCAAATTCTCCATATAAAACCGACTGCCACTGTTCTTGTTGGTGAGACATGGAAGGATGTCATGGCACCTTATGTTGTATCATTTTTTTCTAGGGGATCCAACCCTATCGCCCTAGACATTCTCAAGGTGATCTAGAAATTGAATTATTAGTATACAGATTGCTTTCAACTATAATTTTTGTTTTAGAACATGGCTTGATATGGTAAAATCATGTTTGGACGATATATAGAGTTTTAGAACATACTGTTGATAAAGGGAAGAGAAGGAGGAAAGCCATTTTGGTCTCTTGTGACTAAAAAATCTCACATAGTGCACAAAGTGACTACTAGCTAGCTTACCCCTTCTTTTCAAAGAGACTAATTCAATAATCAAATTCTCAACAAATCGCTTGGATGGAGAGCAATGACTTTAGTAATCTGGTTTTTCTCTCAAATTTCACTTTTGTATTTAATAACTCCACCATATACTTAAGCAAAAGTAAACTATGATTTATGATAAAACTCGTTTGTTTTGAATTCAAATATTTTCAAACCTAAAATATTTTACAGGTATTTGGTATGATAAGTAAATTTTTTTAAGTAAACCACCAAAATTAGGAGCTCAAGTGACCACTGCCAAAGCAGTGTCTTCGGTGATTGGACCGCCATCACTGGTAGCCAAAATAGTGTCTCCTACCACTGGAATTACAACTTCGATTATTGAATCTCCAACATTGATCTCAAAACGGTGTCTCTGGTGATTGAAATGCTAGCACTCATCGTCAGAGTGGCTATTTCGGTGGCCGAATCCTCAATATTGGTCACTAGAGCGGTGGCTCCGGTGATCATCGAAGTAGTCGCTCTGGTCACTAGCTACCTAGCCCACTAGACCGATGACTTAGCCATAAGATGCGGCGAGGGAAGTCACTACATATTTTTGTAAAAAATTTTACCAATTTTTTAATGCTAAAATATTTTATAATTTTTTATAAAAGGATTTTACTTTCAATGGAAAATATTTTATAAATTTGACTACATTTTACTTGCAAATCTATATATATATTCAAAAGCTGAAGTATAACATTTATTACTGTTAAGCTCCTGTTGTGCCACTTCATCACCACATCATTGACCACAAAATTATTATATTTCCAATGTATTTTTTAGTCTTATTTTTTTTACAATAAAATATAAATAGATTATTGACTTTAGATATTCATCTTGAGCGGTTTTACGATACATACAATTTTTCCTTTTTATATTCATCTACTTTAATTTAGAATTTATTTTTATTCATTTAATATATATATATATATATATATATATATATATATATATATATATATATATATATATATATATATATATATATATAAATAGATTATTGACTTTACACATTGATCTTGAGTGGTTTTAACATTATATATAATTTTGCCTTTACATATTTATCTACTTTAATTTAAATGTTTATAACTAAATAATGAAATCAATGAAGAATAAAAAAGAAAAAAAATAATGTCTACACATATCTATACTATATATAATAATGAAAGTGTTGTAATAAATTTTATAAAATTCTTTATGCACTACATCTTAAGCATCTTTCTTATTTTTCTTATTTTTTGTTTTTTATTTTTTTGCAATTCTTATTTTGTTCAACCTTTCATCTGCATCAACCATTGTCTTGTTAGTTCAATCTTTCATCCTTCCAATAATTTTTATTTTTTGCAATTTTCATTTGATTATCTTAATTTAGATTTTAAATTGTTTTTCCTTTATATTTTCTTAAATTCTACAGTTTCACTTTATTCAACCTTTCATCTACTTCTACCCTTCCTCTCCCATCTTAATTTTCATATAAATTTCTTCTTACTTCACTTCCACCTCTCTCCCTTATTCCTTCTAAATTATCCATGACAGAAAGGTCAATGCTCTCTCTCTTTCTCCAGTTTTTTTTTTTTTTTTTAATTGGTTCAGCCACTTCTTTTTTCTACTAATGGTTTTTTTTTATTGTTGATTTAATTGTCACATCACATTTGTTTATCTTTTTGATCAATTTCTATCGACTTTTATGCATATTTAGGTAGTTTGGTATTCCAATTTCCGATCACGAGTTCTTTTTCTTTATCCCATTGGTTTGATCTGATTTGGGTTAATAATTAATTTTTTACAAGTTAGAATTTTTTTTTAATTTATTTTTATAGTTATCAATTTAGATGTTAAACTATGAGATTTACAAATTTTTATTTATTTTTTTAATCCTTTGAAGGTGGACAAAATACTCTTAAAAGTTGTATTAGAAGTACTCTATATTGTCATTTATTCAGAGAAAAGCAAAGTTTAATCAAACGAAAATAATTGGATGGGCGACATATTTTAGCTTTTCTAATTGTATTTTAATTATTATTATTATTATTTTATAACAATGTGTGTGCGCGCGCGCGCACACACACACACACATATCTATATATCTATATATGTATGTATATGTAGAAATTTAATTCTTAAATTTTTCTAATAATTATTTATTTGATAATATGTTTTATGTCGAATTAATAACATTATAGATTATCAACAGCAAATTATTTTCTTAATTGGTCCAATTAATCATTGTTAAGTTTTTTTATTATTTTTTTATGTTTTTCGGTGTTTTGGATTGTTGGGTATAAAAAAATAAGGTTTGAGAAAATTTGTTTAAAACTAAAAGAATAATTTTCAAATTTAATTTATATTCTTTTTAATGATTCGCAAAATGTTATTAGTAACTTTTATTAAAAAATGAATATTTTCATTAACTTGCCTTTTGAATTTCTGAGAAAAATTATATTGTTTTCATTTTGGTACGACAAAATTTATATTTGTATTTATGATTTATGATTATTCTTATAATAAATAAAAATATTAATTTTTAAATTAATATATTTATAATTTATGAATTTTCCTATATTGCATTTATGATTATGAAATACATTACTCTTTATTAAATTAGTCCAAATTTTAAAAAATAAATTTAATGAGACCACTCTAAAAAAATTGTCACTTGCAGTGCACGGATTCACAACTTGTAAACACCTAAAAATGAGAAAATATTTTTTTTTAAAAATGTTTTACTTCAAAACAAAGGGATGGATTAGGAATATAGGCATATAAATGACTTATAAATATTGAAGAGCATCCTTAGTTGCTATATAAAATGCCTTATAACCACATGGAGTAAGTCATTCTTAAGGCAATGACTGAAATTCATACATAAACCTGTGTGTTGTCTTTCTTTTTTCGTGAATAAATTTCTTCACTAACTGACAATGGGTAGAATAAAAAAAATCAAAATTCTAACCTGTAATTTTTTAATCCAAACATTTATAATTCTAATCATCAAATAATATATTAAATAAATTCTAGAGGGTTAAAAGTTTTTTTTTTTTTTTGGAGAAACTAGTGGCTTAAAAGTTAAATGTTCATCTATTGATGTTATTTTGAATATTTTCTCCACTCTACTTTTAATTTTAAGGAAGAAAAAACACTTGAATTCTTATTCAACAATATGCAAATTTGGGTGACATGCACATTAGATAAAACTAGCTTGCAACCCCATGCATATGCATGAATATATTTAAAAGATACACATTTAGATGCATAGTATAATTCTTATATATATAATTTAAATATTATTGATAGTCATTCTTATATATTTTTTTAACTCTTTAAAAAGTCTTGTAAGAATGTTATTAGGTAGAAAATGTAAATTGTCCATTTTTAAAATATATTTATGTTCATTAATTCTAGATTCTTTGATTTTTGTACACAATAATTCACTTGAATGGATATTTATGATATGGTCCCATATTTGATTCTAAAATTAAGAAATAAAACTCTCTTTAAAAATAAATAATTTAGGACACATGGCACAAAATTGGACTTCAATTATAGAATTTAATTGGATTGTCTCTAAGTTTTACCTATTAATATATATATATATATATATATATATATATATATATATATATATATATATATATATATATATATATATATATATATATATATTAATAGGTAAAGCTAAGAGAAAATCCAATTAGATTTCAAATTAAAATTCAATTAGAGTCTAATTTTGCGTCACATGTCCCATCTAATCAACATTTTTAAATTCTTGTGCTAAGTTAGTTAATTTAGTGTAAAAATTGGATTTCAATTAGAGTTTGATTTTACAGCAAAAAAATTTAAAATTTTTGATTAGATGAGATATGTGGCGCAAAATTATATTCTAATTGGATTTCAATTTAAAATCTAATTGGATTTTTCTTAGCTTTACCTATATATATATATATATATATATATATATATATATATATATATATTGTAGGGTCCAAATTTGTTGGGCCAGGTGTCAACTCTTTGTATTGTGAGCCCAACAAATTCCCAACAATAAATTTGTAAAAAATGGGTTAAACAACTGGGCTGGTTATGGATTTAGCAACGGTTTATACAAGCAAACCAATGTAAAATAAAAAAGGATTCAGACTAGCGTTTAACAAGAATCTCTTTGGTCCGAAGAGGCTTAAGATTTAAAAATTTAGTGAATATAATTTTTTCTCCCCTTCCTCCAGAGGCTTCTGCCCTTTATATATCCCCCTCCTTCTTCATCTTAACCGCACACTTGTTCTTCATCCAAGCGTCCACTTCAGTATACGTCACATCAGTCATCTGCTTTAGTAGGCCTTGAGTGGTGGTAGCTGAGACTGAACTGTTCAGGTGTCTTCTCCACATAAATGCGGCCAGGAAAGCTACTACAGTACATTAAATGCGGTGGTGGCAGCTTTCCCTTTGAGATATTTTACATCCTCCACGTCCCCATTCTCGCCCAAGATTTGCTCTCCTCCGCGGAATCAGTTGGGAAGGCCGCTTTTGCCTTTAGCACATTTGATTGATTCAGCACCATGTTGATCAAACGATGGTACCTCTTCGGACAGTGAGGAAAGTCTTCGGACGTATCCCAGTATTCATCCCCAAGCGTATATCCTCCAAATGGGCACGGCCGTGACCTCTTGCTCTTCTTTGAACAGGTAATGGTATATAAATTGGGCCCCGAGCCCAATTCGTAACTTTGGGCTCGCCCTCACATATATATATATATATGAGTTATAAACTTGAATTGTTTTTAGTTTTACAAAGAAAAAATGGCTCATAAATATAAAATCATTCAAAAATTATGGTTTTTTTTTAATTTTTTATTTTTATAGTTTACTTATATTGGACTCCTCGTTTTTTACACTAAATTAACTTATTTGGCACAAAAATTAAAAAACTTAGATTAGATGAGCCACATGTAAAAAAATTAAACTCTAATAGAAATCTAATTTTTACATTGAATTGACTCACTTGGTACAAAAATTTAAAAACTTAGATTTGATGGGATACGTGACACAAAATTAGACTTTAATTGAATTCTAATTTGAAATCTAATTGGATTTTCTTTTAGGTTTACCTATTATTATATGGGCAAAACTTAGGTACAGTACCTCAAGTACAGTACCTTACGTTTCCTATTTAAAATGTTGACACCTGTCTAATTTAACAAAGCAAGTAAATGGTGTTAAAACTAAAATATTTTTTTTCCCCTTCCTTCTTCCTTCTTTTTTTTGTACCTGCAAACATCTTCTCTTCCTAACCCAAAACCTTTATCTTCCAAACCACCGTGACCCTTCTCTTCCAAACCCAAAACCCATATTTCCTTCTTCCTTCTTCCTTCTTTTTTCTAAACCTGCAAACATCTCCTCTTCCAAACCCAAAACCTTTCTCTTCCAAACCACTGTGACCCTTCTCTTCCAAACCCAAAACCCATATTTCCTTCTTCCTTCTTTTTCTTATACCTGCAAATGGCTTCTCTTCCAAACACAAAACATTTCTCTTCCAAACCACCCATGACCCTTCTCTTCCAAACCCAAAACCCAAAAATGAAAAAAATGAAAAAAAATCTCATATCTCTCTCTCTCGGTTTGTGTATGTATGTATGTGTATTTGTTTCCTTTCTTCTTTCCTGATCTATGATTCTTTCTTTTCTGATCTATGACTCTTTCTTCTTTTCTAATCTATGATTCTTTCTTTTCTGATCTATGATTTTTTCTTCTTTTCTGATCTATGATTCTGTGGAATCTGAACGGATCAGTATATTGGTTTGAAATACTTGAAGCTACGGCACCTGAACAGATCACCGAAAGTAGTGTAATACTTGATCTTTCCTGTTTGCCTCATTTTTCATCACCAAAAGCAGTGTAATACTTGAAGCTACGATCACTGAACAGATCCACAGAATTACTTGAAGCTACGGCACCTGAACAGATCTGGCTTTTATTTTTTTATCTTTCTTGTTTGGTTACTGAGAAAATGAGAAAGAAGGGTCCCTTTTTTTGGTTTGAAACCTAGTAGAAAATGAGCCAATCGGAGATTTGAAGGCATGGGTTCTTGCAGTACAGGAAAAAAAGGAAGAAGGAAAAAGGAAAAAAATTTATGCCATGGGTTAACGCCGTTTGTTTGGGATGTCCAATTAGACAAGTGTCAACATTTTAAATAGGGAACCTAAAGTACTGTACCTAAGTTTTGCCCTTATTATATACTCCCTCCGTCCTAGTTTGTTTGTCATCTATTTCATTTTGGGATATCCCAAAATATTGTCTAGTTTCTAAAAATAAAAGTCATTAATTTACTAATGTTCCTATTATACCCCTATCTTCTTTTCAAAACTATTTGAAAAGAGAGCTAACAAATATTTAAAAAAATCAATTTAATTGGGGTACCTTTTTAGTTTCCTCATTAAGAATAACTCTTTAAAAAAAAAAAAAATGGATAAATTTATTTAAGGATAGTGTGGGGCCTTAAATACTTAATGTGAGGCCTCAAATATTTAACAACCCTGGCCCATTCCATATCAGGCCCAAGGTCCGCGCCGAGGAGAAGCAGAGCCCGAGGATGAGCTTACAATTAAGCCCAAATCATCAGGGTATCTTGCCGAGGATACTCACGTCCTCGGCAAACCGATATTTATGGTGGGAAGCTGTCACTCACCCATTAAACGTACGCTGCCAGCACTTTGGTCGCTTTAATGGTGAAGTGACCAGCAAACCCAGATGCCTTGATCACTTCAACTAACAGAAAGCCTGCAAGGGCGGCTGGGAACTAACAGAAAGCCTGTAAAGGCAGATGATGGGACAAACCCTTAGACACAGAGTTTGGATAAACGACAAGTGGACGGTAGAGGATTAACTAAACGAGAATATATAATAGATAGAACCCCCAAAAAAGGGAGGGAGGATCTTTGAGGGAGGATCCTTTAAGGCGTCCAAGAACAACTCTTGTGCCTGCCAGTTCTAAGGAAAGAGATCCTCGGACTTAGCCGAGGATGATCAGGCTTTACAAACACTTAGCCAAAATTATTATAAAGATCCTCACAAACGTTTAACCAAAGTGATGGTGATTATCCTCAAAAACACTTAGCCAAATTCCTTTGCTATTACCCCTATGAATTTCATGTCATCAAACTGCTTGCTTTGCTGGTGCCTAGCCCTTCTACCCACACTCTACAAATTTTATTGTTCAGGGTCCATTACAAATTGAGCCCTTACAATTGGCGCCGTCTGTGGGAAGGGACTTGCGCACTAGTAAGTGCGGTGGTTGGTGTGAAAAGATTAAGGGCAGCACTTTTAAAAAAAAAAAAAAAAAAAAAAAACACCAAAAGAATACAATATGTAGTAACAGCATTCACTCAGAAGGCAATAGTCACAAGAAACATGATACATGCGAAAAATAAAAGAGATGAAACAGGTCTACTTCTTTATTAATATATGAAAAAAAAATTACATCTTACAATTGATGCCCATGGGGCTTGTTCTAAAACTAACTACATAGAGAAGCGCTTAACAAGGCTGGTTGTGAAGCAAGAGAAGAGGAAATGAAGGAAGGAAGGCTAGTTGAGGAGCAAAAGAAGAAGACAGAAAGAGAAAAGAAGGAAGGAAGGCAACGTTGAGGGAAGGAGAGGCCGCGGCACCGGGCGTTTCCACCTCTTGGTTCCGCCTGGTTTCCCTCCCAACCTCATCGCTGCCAGCTTGGGGGGTTCACAGACCCATAGCCAAGGGAAGGAGGTTACGTTCTTTCTGGATCCTTCTCCAAATAGCAAGGAGGGTTCCACCTCTAGTTAGGTTAAAAAGAAGGAGAATCTTCGATCTTCTCCTACCCCAACCCTAGCATGACGTCCAGGGTCGGAGTGCCATCTTCGGCTCCTGAAAGGGGCTATGCATCCTCGGGACCGCCCTTTTCAAGGGCCAATTCATTCGGAGAGGCTCAAACTGCTATTTTTTGTAGAACCCTTGGGCAATATCTTTGGGACACGTTTAAGACGAATGTTTGTCGTGTGTGAAGGAAAAGGTTGCCCCAAAAACGCCTTATATAGAAGGCGAAAAATTGGTGAGAGCCAATCCGCATTAAATCCTAGGGAGAGATTTTCGGAGGCAATAACTCCGCCCAAATTCCAAGGGTCTTATCCGCCGCTAGATCCTCGTAAATCCACAACTGACATTAATGAGGAGGCGCCTCGTTAATGAGGAGGCACCGAATCGTCAAAACGCGTTACTCGAACAACCCAAGAGACGCCTCGTAATCAGAAGAGTCGCGCCAAACGAAAAGGCAGAACAGAGCAAAGCCTTCTCCTCGGCACAACTACTTAACATCAAAGAACTAGGTACTGGACAGAACCAAAGGTATTGCATGGTCTTCGGACTCAAGCCTCTGGGGAAATCAGATACTTCAGACTAAAAAATTAAGTGTTAGACAGAACCTAGGCATTGTATGGTCCTCGGACACCAGCCTCTGGGGAAACTAACCACTTAAAATGAGAAAACTAGGTACTGGACAGAACCAAGTCATTGCATGGTCCTCGGACTCAAGCCTCTAGGGAAACCAGATACTTCAGATGAGAAAACTAAGTGTTAGATAGAACCTAGGCATTGTATGGTCCTCGGACACCAGCCTCTAGGGAAACTAACCACTTAAAATGAGAAAACTAGGTACTGGACAGAACCAAGGCATTACATGGTCCTCAGACTCAAGCCTTTGGGGAAACCAGATACTTCAGATGAGAAAATTAAGTGTTAGACAGAATCTAGGCATTGTATGGTCCTCGGACACTAGCCTATGGGGAAACTAACCACTTAAAATGAGAAAACTAGGTACTGGACAGAACCAAGGCATTGCATGGTCCTCGGACTCAAGCCTCTAGGGAAACCAGATACTTCAGATGAGAAAATTAAGTGTTAGACAGAACCTAGGCATTGTATGGTCCTCGCACACCAGCCTCTGGGGAAACTAACCACTTAAAATGAGAAAACTAGGTACTGGACAGAACCAAGGCATTGCATGGTCCTCGGACTCAAACCTCTGGGGAAACCAGATACTTCAGATGAGAAAATTAAATGTTGGACAAAACATAGACATTGCATGGTACAAGGACTCAGGCCAACAGAAAAACCATTTCCGTATGAAACACTAAGTGCTAGGAAAAACCAAGGTCTTGCCTGGTTTTCGAACTCAAACTTATGGGGAAACCAGTCACTATACGGCGATATAAGCACTGGGTAGAAATAAGCTCTTATACTAACCATAGGCCCCAAACCTACGGCAAAGCCGGTCCCTTGGGTGCTAAGCAATGAATCCTGCTAGGAACGAAAACCAAACGAAGACGAGCGCTAAAAGCATAACAAACTTAAACCTAGGGACAGTTGAAAGAATGGGTACACTAACAGAAAAGGCAAGGCTCGACAGGCCAAGATGGTAGGCCCGAGAATGTCAAAATCCTCCTCCCCGCCCGAGAGGTCGGACAGCAGAATTTTGAGGGGCTATTGTGGGGTCTTAAATACTTAATGTGGGGCCTCAAATACTTAACAACCTCGGCCCATTCCATATCGGGCCTAAGGTCCACGCTGAGGAGAAGCAGAGCTCGAGGATGAGCTTACAATTAAGCCCAAATCATCAGGGTATCTTGCCGAGGATACTCACATCCTCGGCAAACCGATATTTATGGTGGGAAGTTGTTACTCACCCATTAAACGTACGCTGCTAGCACTCTGGCCGCTTTAATGGTGAAGTGACCAGCAAACCCAGATGCCTTAATCACTTTAACTAACAGAAAGCCTGCAAGGGCAGCTGGGAACTAACAGAAAGCCTGCAAAGGCAGATGATGAGACAAACCCTTAGACACAGAGTTCGGATAATCAACAAATGGATGGCAGAGGATTAACTAAACGAGAATATATAAAAGATAGAACCCCCAAAAAAGGGAGGGAGGATCTTTGAGGGAGGATCCTTTAGGGCATCCAAGAACAACCCTTGTGCCTGCCAGTTCTAAGGAAAGAGATCCTCGGACTGAGCCGAGGATGATCAGGCTTTACAAACACTTAGCCAAAATTATTATAAAGATCCTCACAAATGTTTAACCAAAGTGATGGTGATTATCCTCAAAAACATTTAGCCAAATTCCTTTGCTATTACCCCTATGAATTTCATGTCATCAAACTGCTTGCTTTGCTGGTGCCTAGCCCTTCTACCCACAATCTACAAATTTTATTATTCAGGGTCCATTACAAATTGAGCCCTTACAGATAATTTTGTAAACTTACATATTTTTAAAAGACGAACAAGACAATAAATGATGTTCTCTTAAAAATTTTGACTTTTCAAACAAGACAAACAAATTAGGACATAGGGAGTATAGTTTTACAAAAAAAAAAGAAAAAGAAAAGACTCGTAAATATAAAATTATTCAAAAATTATGTTTTTTTATGGTTTACTTATATTGGACTCCTCGTTTTTTTACACTAAATTAACTCATTTGGCACAAAAGTTAAAAAACTTAAATTAGATGGGACATATGTAGCAAAATTAAACTCTAATTGAAATCTAATTTTTACATTGAATTAACTCACTTGGCACAAAAATTTTAAAACTTAGATTAGATAGGCACGTGGCACAAAATTAGACTCTAATTGAATTCCAATTTGAAATTTAATTGGATTTTTTCTTAGCTTTACCTATTATTATTATTATTATATATAGATATTGGTATCTTGTAGTAGACATCATTAATTCAAAATTTATCTATACATTTATCTAGTAGTTAATTAATTGTGAATGGTGAGAAAATATGATGAGTCTATCTGAAGTTGAATGTCTATAGTTCAAAGTTAAACACTTCATTACTTTTTTTTTTTTTTTTTTTGAGAGGAACCACTTCATTACTTTATAACAAAAATTGTGTTAAAAGTTATGGTAGTATAGAAGAACTATAGAAATATACTATATGCATGCTAGACTCATCACATGCGCTTTACGAGTGCAATAATTCTATTTTTTATTTATTCGTTTTTTTTTTTTTTTTTTTTTTTTTTTTTTTGGTTTAGTGATGCATTTTTCTTAACTCAATTGGTATTTCTAAATGAAACATCTAGTGTTCTAATCCCCCCATGTTACTATCAAATTATTAAAAAAAAAAAATGAAGTTATTATTTTGTGTGGTTGGTCTATTTATTTAATTTTATTTTTTATGTTAGGTTACATCACAAATTGATGAGTAACAAAGCATAAATGTAATCATATAAATACTTAAATATCAAATTGGGGTGAATGAAAATTTTGCCATTTGAAAAAAGGCCTATTGACATTTAATCTATCTTTTCAACCTGTAGAGAAATCAAAAAGTGGGCCAGTTAACACTGATTGATTATTGATTAAAATAATAATTATTCCCAAAACTATTTACCCAAACTATTTCAATTTTTCCATATATTATTCATGATTCTTAAGAACCATGAATAGCATAAAATAAAAAAAAATAAAAAGTGAATGAAAAAAAGTGAATATGAAATTATGAAGAAAAAATGGTAAAGCAATGAGGTGAGCAATTGAGCAAAAGTGAAATGATAGGATAAAAAATGAAATGTAAAAGGTGGGGAGAAAATGACCATACCTTTCTTCGGTGTGTGTTTGAATCAAATTTTGCTTTGGATTTTTTTCCTACATCAAATTATACATCCAATGTGTGTTTGGGATGAACTAAATTTTTCAATTTATCTCCACCTTCAGCTTATTTTTGCTACTATTCATGGGTCCCATTGCATTTTTTAATACTATTCATGGCCCCATTGTACTATTCAGCTTATTTTTTTAACCTTTTTTTTTTTTACATTTTCAGCAAAAAGTTTTCAATTTAAGCTAAATCAGCTGTTCCAAACGAACACCCAATATAAAATAAATTTGTATTCTAGAACCTGAAACTACGCAAAAAAAGGGTAAAGGAAGGAGACAAACAATATTCAAAATTAAATGATAGAATGACAATAAAATTAAAAAAAAAAAAAAAAAAACCATACCTTAATCCAATTAATGTGAAGGCACACTAATCCCATCGGATACTATTCCCCCTTTTTTTTTTTTTTTTTTTTTTTTTTTTTTTTTTTTTAATCAAATACTATTCCAAAATCAGAATAGCTAAGCGCATAACCAAAAAAAAAAAAGGTCAAATATGCTCATTATTTTTTTTCAAATAAAAATTCAAGTACTTATGCACTTTCAAAAGGTAAATATGAAAGAAAATTTGGACTGATAAGAGACATCTAATCAAGTAAGAAACCATTATCAACTGTTAGGAATATGAAAATAATTGTTGTAATCCCTAGTTAGTTAGTTAGTTAGTTAGTTGAGATTATGATGAGTTAGTTAGGATTTGAGCACATGTAGCTCATTTAAAACATGGCTTAATTCATAGAGTACATGTTGAATTAACTAGTCAATTATCTTGAGCCATGTGGGCCAATGACATTAGAGTTAGTCTCCTATAAATACATAATTGTAATTCAATATTGAATATCAATGAAGAATAAACCAATTTGTTAGTGCATTAGTGCATATCTCTCTCTCTCTCTCTCTCTCTCTCTCTTAATCTCTCTCTTTCTCTATGGAGGGTGATTACCTCGAATTAAGTCAATTTCCTTACAATCCCCATCCATTCCCCTATAATTCCCATCAATCTCCATTAGGAACCACCGGGTTCCTAACAAATGGTATCAGAGTCGTTGATCTTGAGATGAGCAATTGTGATCAAAGAAAACTTTTGAAAGAATTACAGGAAATGTTGAACAAAGCCTTAGAAGAAGCCAAGGATATTTCAAAGAAGATGAAGGCCTTGGCTGAATCTAACATGGCCATGAAGGAAGAACTTTCAAGAGTGCAGGAGGATCTTGAGAATATGTCTGAAGAAGAGTTACAGCTTCTTGAAGGAACAAGTGAAAAGTTTCAGGTTGTTAAATCAACAAAAACTACCCTTGACAGTGAAGATGCAAATGACAGTGAAGATGTGGCCGATGTTGAAGAGTTTCTTGATTTAAAGGAATTAGTGAGTTTTAATGGTTTCGTGCAAGGGTCCTATTGCAGTTCAGGTTCAGGTTCACAGCACACCTCAAACTCCAATAGAGACTATAATTGCATGTCCAGTTCAGGACCAAAGAATACTGGGCAAGCAACCGAGCCTCGTTGTGCAAAGCCTGGGTGTAGAACATCAAAGGAAGGTCTCTAAATTCTACAACGAACTTCTCATTTCCTTAGCTTCATGCAAAGGAGTTGAAGTTGATCTTGGCTACAATTGCTTTGATGGCCAAATTTATCTCATGCATGGCTATCTTGGACACGTTTATAGTGGCCAAGTTTCTATCATACGTGGGATTTCCTTAGCTTCATGCAAATGGGTTGAAGTTGATCCTGGCTATGATTGCATTAATGGTCAAATTTATATCATGCGTGGCTATCTTGGACACGTTTATAGTGGCCAAGTTTCTATTATATGTGGGTACCACCAAGCTTCTTTAAGGTTCTGTCTAGGTGGCAAGCCCAATTTGCTGTTCCAAGAAGGTTCTTTGGTTACATTCATGGAAGCTGACACCTACAATTTTCCTTCCCAAGACTTCATATCAGTAGATGGTATCCTAATTACTCAAGAATGTTTTCTTGGAGGCAGTAGTGTGATAAATTCCAGTAATGTGATCTCCTATTATCTACACAGGAAAGATTTCAAGATTATTGGAGATGTGCTCCCGTTTGGTTCTCATATTTTGCTACTATTGTCAAATGATGAATCTAGTGAGTTGGATCCAAAGAGAAGTGGGAGCCACCTTGGTATGATTGAGAAAATACATCTTTTAGAGCCTGGTATCAGTGTAGTGGAGTTGATGCATGTCTTTGAAATTGATGCCTTGGAGTTACTTTGGCAGCCAGACCCTCAAGATTACATCGAGGGCTATTCAATATATTTCTTTACTCCTACTGGTCGTTGTACTATTGAAGTTGCCAACCCTTATATTCATAGCATAGATTCTTGTGTGCTAGATGTAAATAACAATCCATTAAGCTCCATGGTGCAAGGGTTTGATTGTCCAAAAATTCAAGAATCAAGGTTCCACTGGAAGTGTCTCATTGTTGATCCGGTTAAGAATGAGATTGCTATGCTCAATTTATGGGCCTTGATTAACTGTTTTGTAGTCGGTGTGTTCGAAGTTGAGAATACCTTGGAGTATTGGTTTAGTGGCTGGTCTCCCCTCATGAAGATGTCAACTACAACAACACCTTGTGGGCAAGGTGTTTTCAAGGGGAGGGAAATGTTAGGAATATGAAAATAATTGTTGTAATCCCTAGTTAGTTAGTTAGTTAGTTAGTTGAGACTATGATGAGTTAGTTAGGATTTGAGCACATGTAGCTCATTTAACACATGGCTTAATTCATAGAGCACATGTTGAATTAACTAGTCAATTATCTTGAGCCATGTGTGCCAATGACATTAGAGCTAGTCTCCTATAAATACATAATTGTAATTCAATAATGAATATCAGTGAAGAATAAACCAATTTGTTAGTGCATTAGTGCATATCTCTCTCTCTCTCTTTCTCTCTTAATCTCTCTCTTTCTCTATAAAGGGTGACTACCTCGAATTAAGTCAATTTCCCTACAATCCCAACATGAAAAATATAGAAAAACCCACTTGTACACACAATTTTCGTAAAAGAAGAATTGTACGGTTACAAAATAGTGTAACAAATTATCAATTTATATTGATATTTATATATATGTGAGCAGAGACGGAATCAGGATTTAAACTTAGGGGGGGCCGAAGTTCTTTGTTCAAAGATATTAAAAAATTGGAATATCAATACTAGAGGTTGACAAAGTTGTATTATTAGCATTAATTTATTAATTATTATTTGTATTTTTTCTTTTGAAAAAAAATTAATAATAGGATTCTATAATCAAGAGTTTTGCAATTTAATTGGCACGTCCTAATATTTTCAAGGTCTAACTAATGTGTGGATGAAGCGATCAATATGTGGCATAGGAGTTGTTTCTATGGCTATGAGGGTGGCGTCATTTGAGAGGGGCATAGAGCTCTCAAGTGAGAGGGAGAAATTGGGTAAATGTTATTGGGTTTTTGTGATTTTTTTTGCTTGGATTTGTAATTGATTTATTGTTATTATTTTTGCTTAGACCGGATTTATGATTTGTCCAAAGATTTTTCTTATTATGTACAATTTTTTTTAATAGATTTTTCTTGGGTCAGTTTGTAAATTTTTTCCGGAGGGGGGCCAAGTATATAAATTTAAGAGCCAAAATTAAAATTCTTTTTGTTAATATACATACTAGTATTTTTTTTTTTTTGAAGGTTGGGAGGGGGGGGGGGGGGGGGGGGCTACGGCGCCCCTCAGCCATTGGTTAGTTCTGTCCCTTTATGTGAGTACAATCCTCTGTATGACTCTTTACAATGAAAGAATATAATAAAACTCTTCTAATTCGATCTCCAAGAAACTTTATGATCCGAAGGGTTATGAAGCTTGATCTTGAATCTTACTTTGATGTCTCCAAGTTTGATGTGTGATTGGATGTATTTGAGTTTTGATTTGGAGTTGAGGGCCGTTGGCTTGATCTCGAACTAAATTAATGGGAAAATCCATACTTTGATTTGAAGAAGTAGAAATGAACCTTGATTTTGAGGAAGGAATGGTGCTCTTTTGGACTTAGAGATGACTCTCTATTTTGGTAGAATGCCAGTAGGATTTTTCTCTCCAAGTTCTCTCATATGAGAAACCTCTATTTATAGGCAACTCAATAGCGTGTGATTTGGAATTTTATCTCAGCATTTATTGAGAATTAATTATAAATTTAATTTGGTCTTTCATTTAATAAGAACTTTCCATATAGGTTTTTTCTTCTGACGTTGCCATATGACTTTCTTATTTGATGTTGCCACTTGGCTTGATTTCATTTGCTAATCGTCTACCTCATCAATTGGAAATTAATTTGATCACAAATATTTTATCATGAACAATTGGACGGTTGTGGGTACATCATAAAAATTTTGATGTCTACACCACCGAGCATCAAGATCATAGGCACAAAATGAAGGAATTGGAGATATAGTGCAATCAAGAGGGAAAATATTGTGTGCTGGGTGTGGTAGTTTTCTTATTTTAAAAGTGATCATATCTTATCCAATTGTGATGATAATAGTTTTAAATGTGAAGGTTTTTTTTTTTTTTTTTTTTTAATAAATTTTTAAATGTGATTTTAACTTTTGAATTTGGCATAAGAAAAGAAAAGTTGGAGGGATGGAGATTAGTGACAATTGTTAAATAGATGAGAAACTTAATTAAAACTCAAATAGATGAGAATTTTCAAACGGTTTTAATTTTTGAAGTAGATATACCCAAAATTTTAGTTGTGATAAACTTAAAGAGATTTGAATTTTTGTAGTGGGAGGGTAGAAGTTTATCTAAACTCAAGGATTTTAAAAATGGGTAATATGACTTATTTTCCCCTTAATAATTACAATTTGTTAACTTTTTAACTCTTATGTTTGCTTGTAAGGGTAATTTAGTTTGTAAGTAGTATAGATTAGTGGTATAGATTTGTTTGAGATTAAAATTAAAAAAGAAAAAAAAAAACGTGCTTGATTATTTTTTTTGAATAGAACCATTTGTTTTTTTTCCTTCTTTAAAGTAACCAAGATATTTTTTTTTAAAGGATAATTCAAAGTATTTGAATTCAAATAGGAAACAAACTTATCAAATAAAAAGTAGATGGATTTGAATTCTAATATGTAGTGAGATGAACGTGATTATAGGGTCTTGGATGGTTTGAATAATGTCAAATTACGCTTTTAACATTTTTGTTGTCTTTTATTTCAAATAAAATTAAACTGAAGTGTATGTTATTTTAAAATTTGTATAAAGATATTTTAGTATGTTAAAAATTGAAGATAAAATAGAAAAATTATCTTATTAGTAGTATAAAAAGATAAGTTTCTAAAAAAAAAGTAGTATAGAAAGATAATAAAGAAGAGTTTCCTAATTAAATTAGCCTAATGTTTTCCTAATTAAAATTCAAACACGTCTCTACCTACTATTTTGTTTTAGAATTTATAAATAAATAAATAAAAAAAGAAAATTTATCTGTAATCCAATAAATGTAAAAATCAGAATGCTTATGCGTCTTCTTGAAAAGAATGCTTATGCGTCGAATTCAGAGACTGATTGGACTCACAGCCACAACGAGGTTTTCCATGCTTTTTAAACTTTTGTAACAACTTGCCTGCGTGGCATGTTGTTTGTTTAAATCCGTATTATACTCTCCCAGCGAGTCTTTATCTCAGAATCTTTCTCTTTTTGAAGCAATACTTATCTACAACAATAATAACTCTCCCGCTGGCCGCTACTATAAATATCCGTAACTCTCTTTTTCAGTTTTCACGCACAGCATAGACTGTTTGATATTCTATTACTATTATTTTTTGGTTTTAAAGAGAAAAAGAGTAAGAGAAAAACAATGGAGCTTGATCTATCTCCAAAGTTGGCTAAGAAGGTGTACGGTGGCAATGGAGGGTCGTACCACTCTTGGTCTCCATCTGAGCTTCCCATGCTTCGTGAAGGGAATATTGGTGCTGCCAAGTTGGCCCTTGACAAGAATGGTTTTGCTCTTCCTCGTTACTCTGATTCTGCCAAGGTTGCTTATGTACTCCAAGGTATATATATCTAATCGGTTTCTGTTTTTATAATTTTTTTTTCGTTTGTTTGCTTGTCTATTTTGTGGGTTTTAAGTTTTATTGTCTGATCAATATTATGTTGTATGTTCTCTTGCTATTGTGGTTATATACTTAGATTTATTGATGTACTGGTATGCTGTTTTTATTTAATAGATGGGTTCTTTGTTGGGTAAACAATTTGTAGAATAAAATTTGAATGGAATTTACTTTTTATTTTTTTTCTTAATTGGGCTGGTTTGTGATTTGTGGATTTTCTAGGTTATCTTTTAGTGCATCGTGTGAAATTTTGGATTGTGATAAATTAATCTGCTAAACTAAAATTTTGGGTATTTAGTTTCATAGTAGAAAGCCCATAGTTGTTCTGGTATTGTGTTAAGTTACAAGTTACAACTCGCTACCATCGGGCTAGGTGGACTCAAATCATATCATGGCAATTTTGGTCAGTCTTTTGATGGAATATTGCTTGTTTTTATTATAATTTTCTGTTTTTATTATAATTTTCTGTTTTTATTATAATTTTCTGTTTTTATTATGCTCTAGATTGCTCCGTCTTTTGTCATGTTCTGAATTTTTATTCTAAACTTCACCAAACTTTTTAGGTGATTGATTCTTTAATTGAATTAAAAGGAAAACAAACATTCAAAGTAATCTGGTTGTTCGAATTATTATGGAGGAATAAATAAATGTTGGAAAGAACAAAGACTTTTGGATAGGAATGATTTGATGACTTGATCTTTGAAAAATTGAAAAAGAGTAGTAATGATGTAATTAGTAATTTTGCTGAACATATTGTAGTACTCTGCTATTGTCCATGCGTAGCAGAAGAGTAAGCAATCATTAATTTTCTTTAATGATGTAATTAGTAATTTTGCTGAACATATTGTCTTCAAAACTGTTTACAGTGTAATGATAAAGTATGATCCAAACTCTTTCAGCCATTCATTGTGTAGTACTATGCAATATGTTAACTCACTCCTCATTGATATATTATTTTTCCCATAGGAAATGGTGTGGCTGGAATTGTGCTTCCTGAATCAGAAGAGAAGGTCCTCGCAATTAAGAAGGGTGATGCCATTGCCCTTCCTTTTGGCGTGGTTACATGGTGGTACAACAAAGAGGACACTGAGTTAATTGTTCTTTTCTTGGGAGATACTTCAAAAGCTCACAAAGCTGGTGAGTTTACTGAGTTTTTCCTGACCGGTTCCAATGGGATCTTCACTGGGTTCTCTACTGAGTTTGTGAGCCGAGCATGGGACTTGGATGAGAATGTTGTGAAAACCCTTGTCGGAAAGCAATCAGGCAATGGAATTGTCAGGCTTGATGGGAACTTTAAAATGCCTGAGCCAAAGAAGGAACATCGATTGGGTATGGCATTGAATTGTGAGGAGGCTCCATTAGATGTGGACATTAAGAAAGGTGGAAGGGTTGTGGTCTTGAACACTAACAACCTTCCTTTGGTTGGTGAAGTTGGGCTTGGAGCTGACCTTGTTAGGTTGGATGGAAGTGCCATGTGCTCTCCTGGATTTTCTTGTGACTCGGCATTGCAGGTGACTTATATTGTTAGGGGTAGTGGCCGTGTTCAGGTTGTCGGTGTCGATGGCCGTAGGGTCTTGGAAACAACTCTTAAGGCGGGTAATTTGTTCATCGTGCCTAGGTTTTTTGTTGTATCAAAGATTGCCTCTCCTGAGGGTATGGAGTGGTTCTCTATCATCACCACCCCCAAGTAAGACTTTTTCCATAACACATTGTCACATTTGTGTTAAGCTATTGCTTTTTTTTAGTCTTTAGGCGTTCAGGGTATTTAATATGCTAGTGTGGGAGACGATTGTTCATAAAGAACTCAGCAGGATAGGCAATTTAATATTAAATTGTGTATAATTGTTTCTAGTGAAGTTTTTATGACTCATATGACTTTGTTTTTTCTGTAGCAGTCCAATATTCACTCATTTAGCTGGAAGGACTTCTGTTTGGAAGGCTCTATCTCCTTCGGTTCTCCAGGCTTCATTCGATGTGGATGCTGATACAGAGAAGCTTTTCTCTTCAAAGAGGACTTCTGATGCCATTTTCTTCCCTCCACCAAATTGATAAAAAAACTAGCTTAGTCTTGCTAGTTTCTTAGTCACCACAATAAAAAGCTAGAGTGCTCTAGCCCTGTATGGCCTTCTATCTCTTTTATGTTTGGGTTTGTGGTTGTAGACCTGTTGATATGGTCTTATGATAGATGTTCATTTGGTGTTTTGGTGTTAGTAGGAGTTGGTTTGTGGGTTGTCCAAAGTTTTCCAATAGTAATGTCGTATTATATTTCTTTATTTCTTTTCATTTAATTCCAATCACCAAATAATTTGCTTGCATATGGTGTTGATCTACCAGATTTTTAATTGTGGATTGAAACTCTATTTCACTTGAAATGATGAAAATCTTTTTGAGAGTGTGAAAGTCCTTATTTGTATGATAATGTTAGATTTTTATTTATTTATTTATTTATTTATTTATTTTTTTATCCTGCATAAGAAATCTATCTATATCTATATATTACTAAAAGCTGAAGCGTAGCATTTAATATTGTTACGCTTACGTTGAGTTACGTTAGTAGCTATGTCATTTCTATAATATTTTTTTTGTGTTTTCCCAACAATTTAAAAATAGATTTTATCAATTTTAAAATAATAAAATAAATCTCACGTCTATCTTCACCATAAAGGCCACTTCTTATTAAATTAATTCTTACCACTATCTCTACCATAATTCCCACCACTATCTCCACCACTATTGTCACCATAATTCCCACCACTATATCTATATCTACATCTATATCAGTTTCTCTCTTTATCTTTGCCAAAACCTATAGTTTCAAACTCTTAATCTAATTCTCAGTAGCATTTTCTCTTATAAACCAACAAACACAACGTTTCGGCTATAGGAAGTTACAAATCTCACCTCTATCTCCACCATAAAGCCCACTTCCTATTAAATTAATTCCCACCACTATCTCCGCCATAAAGCCCATTTATTAATTCCCATAACTATTTCTACCATAATTCCCACCACTATATCTATATATCTATATCTACATCAATTTCTCTTTTCATCTTTGCCAAAACCTACAGTTTCAAACTCTTAATCTAATTCTCACTAGCATTTTCCCTTAAAAACCAACAAACACAACATTTCGGCTTTAGGAAGTTACAAATCTCACCTCTATCTCCACCATAAAGCCTACTTTTTATTAATTTAATTCCCACCATTATCTCCACCATAAAGCCTATTTATCAATTCCCACAACTATATCTATATATCCATATCAGTTTCTCTCTTCATCTTTGCCAAAACCTACCGTTTCAAACTCTTAATCTAATTCTCACTAGCATTTTCCTTTAAAAACCAACAAACACAACGTTCTGGCTTTAGGAAGTTACAAATTTGTACCTTTCATATTCCTTCTCCCTCAACTCCTTTCTTTATCTCTCTCTACGTTCTTCTCTCTGTCCCTTTATCTAAAACGCCAAGTCGCCAAAGCAACCTTCTCTCATTCTACAACCCTTCTTCTTACCTCTCGCCTTTCTTTGAATCTAACAACAATGAAGAAGCATGGTGGTTGAATCCGAACTGTTTAAATTGGAGATATTGACAACGGTGTTGTTGAAGGCGAGAGTGGCCTTGATGATCGCCTCCTAGGCTGTTCATTTCTCCAACCCAGAAGATTGAGTCGTCCTACACAATGATTTAAAGGCTTCCCAATAGGTTTATAACTCTAAAGATCAAAATTTTTTTTTTCTTTTTTTTTTTTCGTGGGTTTCGATGAAATTTACTATATGAAAGGAATGTTTTATTTCTGAACGTGGGATTTGAAGAATTTTTAATTATTTTGTAGTATTACATAAAGCCCAATTCGTGGAAATGCAAATTGAAACATGTGGGAAGAATAGAAAGTAGTTTTTTTTTTTTTGGATCAAGAAATGGATGTGTGAATATATATGGAGACTATGGTGATAATTAGTTGGTTGATCTTTAATATGTGGTTAAATGGTATCCTTTATTTTGAAGCAAATTGGTTGTGTTCGATAGTGATTATTTAGAGTTTTGTTGTTACATTTGAATTATGCATCAATTCATAATTTTTTTGCTACTATTTAAACCCCTAGTTTAAACTTGGATAAATTTCATAGTGTTACATGTGCACCAATAGTTTGATAAAATTCTTAAGTGATGTTTCATTGGCCTTTTTTAAAAATGGCATTTTTCATACAATATAACAAAAGTTGCCAACAATTTTTTATTTTATTTTTTTATTTTTAATTTGGATTATGTTTCTCCAACTTAAAATGAATTACTAGCTTCTATGGATGACACCAATTCTTTGAACTTGATTTTAGGTTTCTTTTGATTCTATTCTTTTAGAAAACATATACATTCTCCAATTGTAAGTTTTGGTTTGGTTGACAGATCTTGAATTGGCATGCAAGTAGAAGCTACCTTTAATAGTTTTAAGGTGGTAATTAAAGTCATTCATTAACCTAGCAGATGTTCATGATTGTGTTTGGTTCTAAAGGGGTGGTTTCTCTCTCTACTATTTGATGAAATTTGTTTTTTTTTTTTTTAATTTAAATTTAAAATTTACTTTATTTATCTTGGGTCTCATACTGTTTTTCTCATTGTTTAATCAAAATGCAGAAATTTAGTTTAATTTAAGGTCATCAAAGTTGTTGGCCAATATCCTGTACTCATGGGCCTATTTGTTGGGAACTTAATTGCTTGATGAGATGAAATGGTAAGTGGTTTTTCTTGAATTGTCTTTTTGGATTGTTTTGAATTAATCTATTCTATAGGTGTTCTTTTGGTGTTGCATAACATATGCTCGATGAAATCTCTTTTAAATTTGATGTGAAATCTTTTCATTCAAAGTTTTTTCCCCTCCTCATGTTGTGATAAATCTAAGTAGCTATACTATGGTTGTAAAAAAGTTAATTTTTCTATGCAAATGATTAATTTGGTTATAATAGAAATTTCCCAAATATGTTTATTTAAATAAAAAAATTAATTTGATTTTAGACAACTTAACTACTTTTATGACTCCATGAATTGACTAATATGTCATTTACTATGATATACAACAAATTTTGTGCATATTGTTTATAGGTTTAATTTTCTTTCTTGCTTGCTTTGCACTTCCTACAAAGGGTTTGATTTTTTTTTTTTTTTCATTGCTTGCTTTGACTAATTTTGCTTATTGTTGATTTCATCAAAGAGTAATATTACCAACAAAATAAAGAAAAACAGAGAAAGGGAGAATTGAGGCTGTGGGTCATAATAGGTAGGCTTTTTATTTTTTTATTTATATTTTTAAATGTGCTATTATGATTTTATGAGATAGTTATGCCCCTTTGTAAATTATTAGCCATTTGCTCTAACCTCTAAATTTGGAATGATGTCTTAGGACTATATAATGGTTGTTGGAGAATCAAAGCCAACAACAATGGTTGATGTTGATAGGTTTTCCAGTATGAAAAGGTAGAATGTTGGTAAGTTTTATTTAGTTTCAATTTATTTATAGTGTATAAATTGTGTTTTACATCTCCGACCTTATGAAGTTTGACGAGTCTAAACAGGTTCCTATAATTACACTTTGGTGAAATTTTTTATCTTCAAAGAATTGGCATAACAATTATCATGGAATTTATTGTAGCATAGGAAATATAAAGCAATTTGCTATACATAGCCATGAATTTTGATTGGGTAAAATACTATTTTGGTCTCTAAGCTTTGACAAAAATTTGTTTGTCGCCCATAAACTTTAAAAAGTTCTTTTTTCATCTCTAAACTTTGTAAAGAGTTTTTTTTAATGGTTTAAAGACAAAAATAGGGATGAAAAAGGAACAGATTTCAATAATTTAGGGATGAAAAGTAAAGTTTAAGGACGTAAATAAAACATTATCAATAGTTTAGGGATGAAAAACGAACTTTTCAATAGTTTAGGGACGAAAAATGAACTCTCTAAAGTTCAGGGATGAAAAACAAACTTTTGATAAAATTTAAGGACCAAAATAGTATTTTAACCATTTTGATTCTATATATCTATTATACCAAGCAATGATTGATGCTTTTGAATGCTTCAGATTCTATCCACAATTTGTTTGGTTTTCATGGATAATCTATTGTTTCAGGTTTAGGTTATTCATGATACTCAGATTCAGAGTTTGAACTTTTGGATTAAGTTTACTATAAATGATTGCATCATTGTGGTGTCCTTCATTGCTTTGAGAAGTAAATTTTGATTTCATCGAATAAGATGAACTAAAGTATATATGAATGAAATAAGATGCATGTGGCTATGTTGTCAATTGCCATTACTCATATTCTATACCATGTATAAACTCTACAATGACGTAGCTCTTCATTATAACGAATGGTCTTGGTTGATGAAAGTGAAAAATCACTGCAGACAAAAATCGAAACTTCTATCTTTATTTTGAACTCATATGTGCTCAATTAGGATTGATATATATTGGTCATGGTGAGTAAAGAAAACAAAACTTATTTTTTTATTTTGCACACATGCATGCAATGAATATATGAACAGGATGGCTTCAGTCAGTTTGCCAGATAATGTCTTCTAACTCTTTTTCACATTGCTTAACAGAATTAACATCTCATGTTGATGGTGTTTGATGATGTGTAAGGCTATAAGATGTCGAAACATAAGAAACTCTAGGATATTTTGTTTTTGGTTTTGCATAGTAAGAGCATGCAATTACAAAAGATAAAACCCACCCACACTCAAAAAGGAGAAAAAAAGGGCACTTATAGATTTGGGCAAAAGTGACTTTTATTTACTCGAAATCATTGGCTGAAACTATTTCAGTTAAAATTGTTCATATGCAGGTTTAAAGAAAAGAGATGGGACTCTAGAAGGAGGATGCTTGGGTGAAGATTGTTAGGTGAATGATCTCCAAAATCATATAAGTGTAGAATATATTTATGTAATGAGGTTTATTTATATGTAATAATTTATAATAGAAAATAACGTTAATTTATATGTAATATGAAGTTGTATAGATTTGTTGGTGCAAAAATGAATGTAGATTTTTCATAAAATTCTCTCACTGCCTTGATTTTTTTTTTTAATAAACAAAATTACCGTCTTTATTTTTATGTTGTATCCTCTTTTTTCTTTTAGTTTATTTTTGCTGGGCTAATTAGGCTCTTATTGATATTTGATTTCCTTTAAGCTCATATTCCATGTTAATTAGAATTTAGAGGTGCATCTTTTGGAAGAATAAAAAGAATAGATGGGATTCTAGAATGATATTTATGTTAAAATTTGAAAATCCTTTATTTTTTATGATGACATAATAGTGTTTTAGGTCTGACTATAATAGATAGCATGTTTGATCCTAAGAAGTCACAATTATTATTTTTTAGACCTTAACAATATCAAATTGATCTCTTCAATTTTTGGGAAATTATTCTAAAAGCCTTTCTAAGCATTTAGATTAATTTATATTAATTTATCTTTAATGTAGTCACACATTTGTTTTATCTTTGTTATTATAAATATAAGTGATTTTAAATTTAATTATCCCATGCATCGGACGGGTTAACGACTAGTTTTATTAATAAACCAAAAGGGAATCAACCAACATCTGAGAAGCAGTCCAAAAGGAGAAGGTTTGCAAAAGAAACAATAGGTTCAGGTTATCAGAAATTGCCAGTGAAGCTTGGTCAAGGAGGGGAGGAGGAAGAGCATTAATAACAAACAAGACATCTCCTTCAAGAATAACTTAAGCAGTTCTATTTGGTTAAATAATTTTTTAAATATGTATTATTAAGTAAAAAAAACTCAACATTGGATGGATCATTAGTTTGAACTTTGGAAGTATGAAAGGAATACATTTCAATTATGGATATTGTAGGGACTCGAATTGTAACGGACCCTTAACAATAACATTTGTAGAGGAGTGGGTTCAAGAATTTGGCATCACCGAAATAAGCAATGACCGGTATAAAGTTATTAATGAAAATTGAAGACATGAGATCCATTGGATTCTAAATGTCCGAATTTGGCTAAGTGTTTGTGAAGCTTCCTTGTCCTCGGCCCAGGCCGAGGATCCATTGTTTTTTTTTCCCCCCCTTTGTTGGGAAATCCCTTCATTATATATTGTTTCTTTTTGTTAATCTTAGCCGTCCATCTGGCAATAATCTGAGCCTCTAGGCGTAGGGGATTGTCCCATCATCTGTATTTGCAGGCTTTATGTTATTTCCCAGCCGCCTTTGCAGGCTTTATAATAGTTGAAGTGACTGATGCTTTAGGGTTTTCAGGTCACCTCACCATTAAAGTGGTCAGAATGTTGGTGAGATATATTCAACGGGGGTGGGATATTTTCCCTTTAGTGAAGTCGGTGCGCCGAGGACAGGTCATCCTCGGCGTGGGCTTTGGACGTCCTGGGTTCTGTCCCATTGTCCTCGGCCCTAGCACTATCCTCGGAGCGGGCCTTGGGCCGCATGTAGTGGGCCAGCGTGGTAAGTGCAATAGGGCCCCACAATAGCCCCTCAAAATTCTGCTGCATGTCCCCTTGGGCGGGGAGGAGGATTTTGATTTCCTCGGCGCCTTTTCTCGGCCTGTTGGGTTTTACCGTACAGACAGTGTTATCGCTACTTCAGCCGTTTTTGCAGCTTTCTTTTTGCGCAAAGGGTCGCCCGAGAAGGGATAGGCTTGCGTCGTTCATGCTATAGCACTCGATTTCTCATGGTTTTTGTCCCTGATGGGACTCGTTTACTTGGCACCTGGAAGGGAATTGGCTTTGCCTCAGTTTTTAGCTTATGACCCGTACAAGAGCCCTGGTTTCGTTCAGCGTTTGTATTGCTTCATAGTGACTGGTTCCTATGTAGGTTTGGGTCTGAGGATCATACAAGACCTTGGTTCTTCGTAACGTTTAGTTTTCATGATGAAATGTTCTTCCTGCTGGAAGTATCGAGTTTCTCTATCTTATTTAGCCATCTGAAGTATCTGGTTTCCCCGGAGGCTTGGGTCCGAGGACCATGCAATGCCTTGGTTCTGTCCAGTACCTAGTTTTCTCGTTTTAATCATCTGAAGTATCTGGTTTCCCCAGAGGCTTGGGTCCGGGACCATGCAATGCCTTGGTTCTGTCAAGTACCTAGTTTTCTCGTTTTAATCATCTGAAGTATCTGGTTTCCTTAGAGGCTTGGGTCCGAGGACCATGCAATGTCTTGGTTCTGTTCAGTACCTAGTTTTCTCGTTTTAATCATCTGAAGTATCTGGTTTCCCCAGAGGCTTGGGTCCGAGGACCATGCAATGCCTTGGTTCTGTCCAGTACCTAGTTTTCTCGTTTTAATCATCTGAAGTATCTGGTTTCCCCAGAGGCTTGGGTCCGAGAACCATGCAATGCCTTAGTTCTGTCCAGTACCTAGTTTTCTCGTTTTAATCATCTGAAGTATCTGGTTTCCCCAGAGACTTGGGTCCGAGGACCATGCAATGCCTTGGTTCTGTCCAGTACCTAGTTTTCTCGTTTTAATCATCTGAAGTATCTGGTTTCCCCAGAGGCTTGGGTCCGAGAACCATGCAATGCCTTGGTTCTGTCCAGTACCTAGTTTTCTCGTTTTAATCATCTGAAGTATCTGGTTTACCCAGAGGCTTGGGTCCGAGGACCATGCAATGCCTTGGTTCTGTCCAGTACCTAGTTTTCTCGTTTTAATCATCTGAAGTATCTGGTTTCCCTAGAGGCTTGGGTCCGAGGACTATACAATGCCTTGGTTCTGTCCAGTACCTAGTTTTCTCGTTTTAATTATCTGAAGTATCTGGTTTCCCTAGAGGCTTGGGTCCGAGGACCATGCTATGCCTTGGTTCTGTCCAGTACCTAGTTTTCTCGTTTTAATCATTCATTTATTTTATCTATTTATCCGTAGCCGTTTAGTTCTACGTTGATACAATTTACAATAAGCATTAAATCATTACACTTCTCAAGCAGAATAATAATAATAAATGCTGGAGTTGGTGGAGGATAAGACCTTGCCGTGTTTTGCTTCTTCGTTTGATGAGACCTTTCTGATTACGAGGCGTCTTTTGGGTTGTCCGGGTGACGCGTTCTGACGCTTCGGTGTCTTCTCGTTTAGTGAGGCGTCTCCTCATTAATACCGGCCATGGATCTACGAGGATCTAACGATTGGCAAGCCCCTTGGAAGTTGGGGCGGCATTATTGCCTCCGAAAATTTCTCCCGGGGATTTATGGCAGATTGGCACTCATCAATATCCCACCTTCTATATAAGACGTTTCCAGGGCAATCTTCTCATTCACACTTGACAAATATCCATCGTAAACTCCTCCCAAAAGTATCACCCAAAAAGGTTCTGCCAAACACAGCCGCTTGAGCCCCTTCGAATGAGTTGGCCCTTGAAAAGGGCGATCCTGGTGATGCACAGCCCCTATCAGGAGCCGAGGATGGCACTCCAACCCTGGCCGCTACGCTGGGATGGGTGTATGGGAGATCCGAAGATTCTCCGTCTTTTCAACCTAACCAGAGGAGGAGCCCTCCTCGCCGTCTGGAGGAGGATCCAGGAAGAACGTAACCACCTCCCCTTGGGTATGGGTCATTGACCCCCCAAGCCGGCTGCAGTGGGGGTGGGAGGGAAATCAGGCGGAACCCGGAAGCGGAGCCGACCTGTGCTGCGACCTCTTCCACCTCCTATGTAGCCTTCCTTTCTTCTAATCCTTCTTCTCTCTTCTCTCTTTTGCTCTTCAACGAGCCTTCTTCTTTTCTTTCCTCCTCTCGTCCTTCACTTCTTTTCTAATATTTGTTCTTCATCTCTTCCTCTACTCTTTTTTTTTTTTTTTTTTGTTCTTCTGCCATCGTTGCTCTCCACCATTTGTTCCTCTGCCGGCTTTGTCAAGCGTCTGCCTTTGTAGTTAGCTTTAGAACAAGCCCCACGGGCTTCACTTGTAAGAGATGTAATGGATTTTTCTTTATGTATGAATAAAAGAAGTAGACTTGTTTTTACCCTTTCTATTTTTCGCATATTTTTGTTCTTGTGATTGTTGATTTCTGAACGATTGTTGCTGTAGTAGATTGTATCGTTTTTGGTAAATTATTTCTGAAAAAGTTGCCCTTGATTTCTTTATACCGAACACCATACTTGCCAGCGCACAAATTCGGCCCCACGGTGGGCGCCAATTGTAGGGACTCGAATTGTAACGGACTCTTAACAATAACATTTGTAGAGGAGTGGGTTCAAGAATTTGGCATCACCGAAATAAGCAATGACCGGTATAAAGTTATTAATGAAAATTGAAGACATGAGATCCATTGGATTCTAAATATCCGAATTTGGCTAAGTGTTTGTGAAGCTTTCTTGTCCTCGGCCCAAGCCGAGGATCCATTGTTTTTTTTTCCCCCCCTTTGTTGGGAAATCCCTTCATTATATATTGTTTCTTTTTGTTAATCTTAGCCGTCCATCTGGCAATAATCTTAGCCTCTAGGCGTAGGGAATTGTCCCATCATCTGTATTTGCAGGCTTTATGTTATTTCCCAGTCCCCTTTGCAGGCTTTATAATAATTGAAGTGACTGATGCTTTAGGGTTTTCAGGTCACCTCACCATTAAAGTGGTCAGAATGTTGGTGAGATATATTCAACGGGGGTGGGATATTTTCCCTTTAGTGAAGTCGGTGCGCCGAGGACAGGTCATCCTCAGCGCGGGCTTTGGACGTCCTGGGTTCTGTCCCATTGTCCTCGGCCCTAGCACTATCCTCGGAGCGGGCCTTGGGCCGCATGTAGTGGGCCAGCGTGGTAAGTGTAATAGGGCCCCACAATAGCCCCTCAAAATTCTGCTGCATGTCCCCTTGGGCGGGGAGGAGGATTTTGATTTCCTCAGCGCCTTTTCTCGGCCTGTTGGGTTTTACCGTACCGACAGTGTTATCGCTAATTCAGCTGTTTTTGCAACTTTCTTTTTGCGTAAAGGGTCGCCCGAGAAGGGATAGGCTTGCGTCGTTCGTATTATAGCACTCGATTTCTCATGGTTTTTGTCCCTGATGGGACTCGTTTACTTGGCACCTGGAAGGGAATCTGCTTTGCCTCAGTTTTTAGCTCATGACCCGTACAAGAGCCCTGGTTTCGTTCAGCGTTTGTATTGCTTCATAGTGACTGGTTCCTATGTAGGTTTGGGTCTGAGGACCATACAAGACCTTGGTTCTTTGTAACGTTTAGTTTTCATGATGAAATGTTCTTCCTGCTGGAAGTATCGAGTTTCTCTATCTTATTTAGCCATCTGAAGTATCTGGTTTCCCCGGAGGCTTGGGTCCGAGGACCATGCAATGCCTTGGTTCTGTCCAGTACCTAGTTTTCTCGTTTTAATCATCTGAAGTATCTGGTTTCCCCAGAGGCTTGGGTCCGAGACCATGCAATGCCTTGGTTCTGTCCAGTACCTAGTTTTCTCGTTTTAATCATCCGAAGTATCTGGTTTCCCTAGAGGCTTGGGTCCGAGGACCATGCAATGTCTTGGTTCTGTTCAGTACCTAGTTTTCTCGTTTTAATCATCTGAAGTATCTGGTTTCCCCAGAGGCTTGGGACCGAGGACCATGCAATGCCTTGGTTCTGTCCAGTACATAGTTTTCTCGTTTTAATCATCTGAAGTATCTGGTTTCCCTAGAGGATTGGGTCCGAGGACCATGCAATGCCTTAGTTCTGTCCAGTACCTAGTTTTCTCGTTTTAATCATCTGAAGTATCTGGTTTCCCCAGAGACTTGGGTCCGAGGACCATGCAATGCCTTGGTTCTGTCCAGTACCTAGTTTTCTCGTTTTAATCATCTGAAGTATCTGGTTTCCCCAGAGGCTTGGGTCCGAGAACCATGCAATGCCTTGGTTCTGTCCAGTACCTAGTTTTCTCGTTTTAATCATCTGAAGTATCTGGTTTACCCAGAGGCTTGGGTCCGAGGACCATGCAATGCCTTGGTTCTGTCCAGTACCTAGTTTTCTCGTTTTAATCATCTGAAGTATCTGGTTTCCCTAGAGGCTTGGGTCCGAGGACCATGCAATGCCTTGGTTCTGTCCAGTACCTAGTTTTCTCGTTTTAATCATCTGAAGTATCTGGTTTCCCTAGAGGCTTGGGTCCGAGGACCATGCTATGCCTTGGTTCTGTCCAGTACCTAGTTTTCTCGTTTTAATCATTCATTTATTTTATCTATTTATCTGTAGCCGTTTAGTTCTACGTTGATACAATTTACAATAAGCATTAAATCATTACACTTCTCAAGCAGAATAATAATAATAAATGCTGGAGTTGGTGGAGGATAAGACCTTGCCGTGTTTTGCTTCTTCGTTTGATGAGACCTTTCTGATTACGAGGCGTCTTTTGGGTTGTCCGGGTGACGCGTTCTGACGCTTCGGTGTCTTCTCGTTTAGTGAGGCGTCTCCTCATTAATACCGGCCATGGATCTACGAGGATCTAACGATTGGCAAGCCCCTTGGAAGTTGGGGCGGCATTATTGCCTCCGAAAATTTCTCCCGGGGATTTATGGCAGATTGGCACTCATCAATATCCCACCTTCTATATAAGACGTTTCCAGGGCAATCTTCTCATTCACACTTGACAAATATCCATCGTAAACTCCTCCCAAAAGTATCACCCAAAAAGGTTCTGCCAAACACAGCCGCTTGAGCCCCTTCGAATGAGTTGGCCCTTGAAAAGGGCGATCCTGGTGATGCACAGCCCCTATCAGGAGCCGAGGATGGCACTCCAACCCTGGCCGCTACGCTGGGATGGGTGTATGGGGGATCCGAAGATTCTCCGTCTTTTCAACCTAACCAGAGGAGGAGCCCTCCTCGCCGTCTGGAGGAGGATCCAGGAAGAACGTAACCACCTCCCCTTGGGTATGGGTCATTGACCCCCCAAGCCGGCTGCAGTGGGGGTGGGAGGGAAATCAGGCGGAACCCGGAAGCGGAGCCGACCTGTGCCGCGACCTCTTCCACCTCCTATGTAGCCTTCCTTTCTTCTAATCCTTCTTCTCTCTTCTCTCTTTTACTCTTCAACGAGCCTTCTTCTTTTCTTTCCTCCTCTCAACCTTCACTTCTTTTCTAATATTTGTTCTTCATCTCTTCCTCTACTCTTTTTTTTTTTTTTTTGTTCTTCTGCCATCGTTACTCTCCACCATTTGTTCCTCTGCCGGCTTTGTTAAGCGTCTGCCTTTGTAGTTAGCTTTAGAACAAGCCCCACGGGCTTCACTTGTAAGAGATGTAATGGATTTTTCTTTATGTATGAATAAAAGAAGTAGACTTGTTTTTACCCTTTCTATTTTTCGCATATTTTTGTTCTTGTGATTGTTGATTTCTGAACGATTGTTGCTGTAGTAGATTGTATCGTTTTTGGTAAATTATTTCTGAAAAAGTTGCCTTTGATTTCTTTATACCGAACACCATACTTGCCAGCGCACAAATTCGGCCCCACGGTGGGCGCCAATTGTAGGGACTCGAATTGTAACGGACCCTTAACAATAACATTTGTAGAGGAGTGGGTTCAAGAATTTGGCATCACCGAAATAAGCAATGACCGGTATAAAGTTATTAATGAAAATTGAAGACATGAGATCCATTGGATTCTAAATATCCGAATTTGGCTAAGTGTTTGTGAAGCTTTCTTGTCCTCGGCCCAAGCCGAGGATCCATTGTTTTTTTTTCCCCCCCTTTGTTGGGAAATCCCTTCATTATATATTGTTTCTTTTTGTTAATCTTAGCCGTCCATCTGGCAATAATCTGAGCCTCTAGGCGTAGGGAATTGTCCCATCATCTGTATTTGCAGGCTTTATGTTATTTCCCAGTCCCCTTTGCAGGCTTTATAATAATTGAAGTGACTGATGCTTTAGGGTTTTCAGGTCACCTCACCATTAAAGTGGTCAGAATGTTGGTGAGATATATTCAACGGGGGTGGGATATTTTCCCTTTAGTGAAGTCGGTGCGCCGAGGACAGGTCATCCTCAGCGCGGGCTTTGGACGTCCTGGGTTCTATCCCATTGTCCTCGGCCCTAGCACTATCCTCGGAGCGGGCCTTGGGCCGCATGTAGTGGGCCAGCGTGGTAAGTGTAATAGGGCCCCACAATAGCCCCTCAAAATTCTGCTGCATGTCCCCTTGGGCGGGGAGGAGGATTTTGATTTCCTCAGCGCCTTTTCTCGGCCTGTTGGGTTTTACCGTACCGACAGTGTTATCGCTACTTCAGCTGTTTTTGCAACTTTCTTTTTGCGCAAAGGGTCGCCCGAGAAGGGATAGGCTTGCGTCGTTCGTACTATAGCACTCGATTTCTCATGGTTTTTGTCCCTGATGGGACACGTTTACTTGGCACCTGGAAGGGAATTGGCTTTGCCTCAGTTTTTAGCTCATGACCCGTACAAGAGCCCTGGTTTCGTTCAGCGTTTGTATTGCTTCATAGTGACTGGTTCCTATGTAGGTTTGGGTCTGAGGACCATACAAGACCTTGGTTCTTTGTAACGTTTAGTTTTCATGATGAAATGTTCTTCCTGCTGGAAGTATCGAGTTTCTCTATCTTATTTAGCCATCTGAAGTATCTGGTTTTCCCGGAGGCTTGGGTCCGAGGACCATGCAATGCCTTAGTTCTGTCCAGTACCTAGTTTTCTCGTTTTAATCATCTGAAGTATCTGGTTTCCCCAGAGGCTTGGGTCCGAGACCATGCAATGCCTTGGTTCTGTCCAGTACCTAGTTTTCTCGTTTTAATCATCTGAAGTATCTGGTTTCCCTAGAGGCTTGGGTCCGAGGACCATGCAATGTCTTGGTTCTGTTCAGTACCTAGTTTTCTCGTTTTAATCATCTGAAGTATCTGGTTTCCCCAGAGGCTTGGGTCCGAGGACCATGCAATGCCTTGGTTCTGTCCAGTACATAGTTTTCTCGTTTTAATCATCTGAAGTATCTGGTTTCCCCAGAGGATTGGGTCCGAGGACCATGCAATGCCTTAGTTCTGTCCAGTACCTAGTTTTCTCGTTTTAATCATCTGAAGTATCTGGTTTCCCCAGAGACTTGGGTCCGAGGACCATGCAATGCCTTGGTTCTGTCCAGTACCTAGTTTTCTCGTTTTAATCATCTGAAGTATCTGGTTTCCCCAGAGGCTTGGGTCCGAGAACCATGCAATGCCTTGGTTCTGTCCAGTACCTAGTTTTCTCGTTTTAATCATCTGAAGTATCTGGTTTACCCAGAGGCTTGGGTCCGAGGACCATGCAATGCCTTGGTTCTGTCCAGTACCTAGTTTTCTCGTTTTAATCATCTGAAGTATCTGGTTTCCCCAGAGGCTTGGGTCCGAGAACCATGCAATGCCTTGGTTCTGTCCAGTACCTAGTTTTCTCGTTTTAATCATCTGAAGTATCTGGTTTACCCAGAGGCTTGGGTCCGAGGACCATGCAATGCCTTGGTTCTGTCCAGTACCTAGTTTTCTCGTTTTAATCATCTGAAGTATCTGGTTTCCCTAGAGGCTTGGGTCCGAGGACCATGCAATACCTTGGTTCTGTCCAGTACCTAGTTTTCTCGTTTTAATCATCTGAAGTATCTGGTTTCCCTAGAGGCTTGGGTCCGAGGACCATGCTATGCCTTGGTTCTGTCCAGTACCTAGTTTTCTCGTTTTAATCATTCATTTATTTTATCTATTTATCCGTAGCCGTTTAGTTCTACGTTGATACAATTTACAATAAGCATTAAATCATTACACTTCTCAAGCAGAATAATAATAATAAATGCTGGAGTTGGTGGAGGATAAGACCTTGCCGTGTTTTGCTTCTTCGTTTGATGAGACCTTTCTGATTACGAGGCGTCTTTTGGGTTGTCCAGGTGACGCGTTCTGACGCTTCGGTGTCTTCTCGTTTAGTGAGGCGTCTCCTCATTAATACCGGCCATGGATCTACGAGGATCTAACGATTGGCAAGCCCCTTGGAAGTTGGGGCGGCATTATTGCCTCCGAAAATTTCTCCCGGGGATTTATGGCAGATTGGCACTCATCAATATCCCACCTTCTATATAAGACGTTTCCAGGGCAATCTTCTCATTCACACTTGACAAATATCCATCGTAAACTCCTCCCAAAAGTATCACCTAAAAAGGTTCTGCCAAACACAGCCGCTTGAGCCCCTTCGAATGAGTTGGCCCTTGAAAATGGCGATCCTGGTGATGCACAGCCCCTATCAGGAGCCGAGGATGGCACTCCAACCCTGGCCGCTACGCTGGGATGGGTGTATGGGAGATCCGAAGATTCTCCCTCTTTTCAACCTAACCAGAGGAGGAGCCCTCCTTGCCGTCTGGAGGAGGATCCAGGAAGAACGTAACCACCTCCCCTTGGGTATGGGTCATTGACCCCCCAAGCCGGCTGCAGTGGGGGTGGGAGGGAAATCAGGCGGAACCCGGAAGCGGAGCCGACCTGTGCCGCGACCTCTTCCACCTCCTATGTAGCCTTCCTTTCTTCTAATCCTTCTTCTCTCTTCTCTCTTTTGCTCTTCAACGAGCCTTCTTCTTTTCTTTCCTCCTCTTGTCCTTCACTTCTTTTCTAATATTTGTTCTTCATCTCTTCCTCTACTCTTTTTTTTTTTTTTTGTTCTTCTGCCATCGTTGCTCTCCACCATTTGTTCCTCTGCCGGCTTTGTCAAGCGTCTGCCTTTGTAGTTAGCTTTAGAACAAGCCCCACGGGCTTCACTTGTAAGAGATGTAATGGATTTTTCTTTATGTATGAATAAAAGAAGTTGACTTGTTTTTACTCTTTCTATTTTTCGCATATTTTTGTTCTTGTGATTGTTGATTTCTGAACGATTGTTGCTGTAGTACATTGTATCGTTTTTGGTAAATTATTTCTGAAAAAGTTGCCCTTGATTTCTTTATACCGAACACCATACTTGCTAGCGCACAAATTCGGCCCCACGGTGGGCGCCAATTGTAGGGACTCGAATTGTAACGGACCCTTAACAATAACATTTGTAGAGGAGTGGGTTCAAGAATTTGGCATCACCGAAATAAGCAATGACCGGTATAAAGTTATTAATGAAAATTGAAGACATGAGATCCATTGGATTCTAAATATCCGAATTTGGCTAAGTGTTTGTGAAGCTTTCTTGTCCTCGGCCCAAGCCGAGGATCTATTGTTTTTTTTTCCCCCCCTTTGTTGGGAAATCCCTTCATTATATATTGTTTCTTTTTGTTAATCTTAGCCGTCCATCTGGCAATAATCTGAGCCTCTAGGCGTAGGGAATTGTCCCATCATCTGTATTTGCAGGCTTTATGTTATTTCCCAGTCCCCTTTGCAGGCTTTATAATAATTGAAGTGACTGATGCTTTAGGGTTTTCAGGTCACCTCACCATTAAAGTGGTCAGAATGTTGGTGAGATATATTCAACGGGGGTGGGATATTTTCCCTTTAGTGAAGTCGGTGCGCCGAGGACAGGTCATCCTCAGCGCGGGCTTTGGACGTCCTGGGTTCTGTCCCATTGTCCTCGGCCCTAGTACTATCCTCGGAGCGGGCCTTGGGCCGCATGTAGTGGGCCAGCGTGGTAAGTGTAATAGGGCCCCACAATAGCCCCTCAAAATTCTGCTGCATGTCCCCTTGGGCGGGGAGGAGGATTTTGATTTCCTCAGCGCCTTTTCTCGGCCTGTTGGGTTTTACCGTACTGACAGTGTTATCGCTACTTCAGCTGTTTTTGCAACTTTCTTTTTGCGCAAAGGGTCGCCCGAGAAGGGATAGGCTTGCGTCGTTCGTACTATAGCACTCGATTTCTCATGGTTTTTGTCCCTGATGGGACTCGTTTACTTGGCACCTGGAAGAGAATTGGCTTTGCCTCAGTTTTTAGCTCATGACCCGTACAAGAGCCCTGGTTTCGTTCAGCGTTTGTATTGCTTCATAGTGACTGGTTCCTATGTAGGTTTGGGTCTGAGGACCATACAAGACCTTGGTTCTTTGTAACGTTTAGTTTTCATGATGAAATGTTCTTCCTGCTGGAGGTATCGAGTTTCTCTATCTTATTTAGCCATCTGAAGTATCTGGTTTCCCCGAAGGCTTGGGTCCGAGGACCATGCAATGCCTTGGTTCTGTCCAGTACCTAGTTTTCTCGTTTTAATCATCTGAAGTATCTGGTTTCCCCAGAGGTTTGGGTCTGAAAACCATGCAATGCCTTGGTTCTGTCCAGTACCTAGTTTTCTCGTTTTAATCATCTGAAGTATCTGGTTTCCCTAGAGGCTTGGGTCCGAGGACCATGCAATGCCTTGGTTCTGTCCAGTACCTAGTTTTCTCGTTTTAATCATCTGAAGTATCTGGTTTCCCCAGAGGCTTGGGTCCGAGGACCATGCAATGCCTTGGTTCTGTCCAGTACCTAGTTTTCTTGTTTTAATCATCTGAAGTATCTGGTTTCCCCAGAGGCTTGGGTCCGAGGACCATGCAATGCCTTGGTTCTGTCCAGTACCTAGTTTTCTCGTTTTAATCATCTGAAGTATCTGGTTTCCCTAGAGGCTTGGGTCCGAGGACCATGCAATGTCTTGGTTCTGTCCAGTACCTAGTTTTCTCGTTTTAATCATCTGAAGTATCTGGTTTCCCCAGAGGCTTGGGTCCGAGGCCCATGCTATGCCTTGGTTCTGTCCAGTACCTAGTTTTCTCGTTTTAATCATTCATTTATTTTATCTATTTATCCGTAGCCGTTTAGTTCTACGTTGATACAATTTACAATAAGTATTAAATAATTACACTTCTCAAGCAGAATAATAATAATAAATGCTGGAGTTGGTGGAGGATAAGACCTTGCCGTGTTTTGCTTCTTCGTTTGATGAGACCTTTCTGATTACGAGGCGTCTTTTGGGTTGTCCGGGTGACGCGTTCTGACGCTTCGGTGTCTTCTGGTTTAGTGAGGCGTCTCCTCATTAATACCGGCCATGGATCTACGAGGATCTAACAGTTGGCAAGCCCCTTGGAAGTTGGGGCGGCATTATTGCCTCCGAAAATTTCTCCCGGGGATTTATGGTAAATTGGCACTCATCAATATCCCACCTTCTATACAAGACGTTTCCAGGGCAATCTTCTCATTCACACTTGACAAATATCCATCGTAAACTCCTCCCAAAAGTATCACCCAAAAAGGTTCTGCCAAACACAGCCGCTTGAGCCCCTTCGAATGAGTTGGCCCTTGGAAAGGGCGATCCTGGGGATGCACAGCCCCTATCAGGAGCCGAGGATGGCACTCCAACCCTGGCCGCTACGCTGGGATGGGTGTATGGGAGATCCGAAGATTCTCCTTCTTTTCAACCTAACCAGAGGAGGAGCCCTCCTCGCCGTCTGGAGGAGGATCCAGGAAGAACGTAACCACCTCCCCTTGGGTATGGGTCATTGACCCCCCAAGCCGGTTGCAGTGGGGGTGGGAGGGAAATCAGGCGGAACCCGGAAGCGGAGCCGTCCTGTGCCGCGACCTCTTCCACCTCCTATGTAGCCTTCCTTTCTTCTAATCCTTCTTCTCTCTTCTCTCTTTTGCTCTTCAACAAGCCTTCTTCTTTTCTTTCCTCCTCTCGTCCTTCACTTCTTTTCTAATATTTGTTCTTCATCTCTTCGTCTACTCTTTTTTTTTTTTTTTTTTTGTTCTTCTGCCATCGTTGCTCTCCAACATTTGTTCCTCTGCCGGCTTTGTTAAGCGTCTGCCTTTGTAGTTAGTTTTAGAACAAGCCCCACGGGCTTCACTTGTAAGAGATGTAATGAATTTTTCTTTATGTATGAATAAAAGAAGTAGACTTATTTTTACTCTTTCTATTTTTCGCATATTTTTGTTCTTGTGATTGTTGATTTCTGAACGATTGTTGCTGTAGTAGATTGTATCGTTTTTGGTAAATTGTTTCTGAAAAAGTTGCCCTTGATTTCTTTATACCGAACACCATACTTGCCAGCGCACAAATTCGGCCCCACGGTGGGCGCCAATTGTAGGGACTCGAATTGTAACGGACCCTTAACAATAACATTTGTAGAGGAGTGGGTTCAAGAATTTGGCATCACCGAAATAAGCAATGACCGGTATAAAGTTATTAATGAAAATTGAAGACATGAGATCCATTGGATTCTAAATGTCCGAATTTGGCTAAGTGTTTGTGAAGCTTCCTTGTCCTCGGCCCAGGCCGAGGATCCATTGTTTTTTTTCCCCCCCTTTGTTAGGAAATCTCTTCATTATATATTGTTTCTTTTTGTTAATTTTAGCCGTCCATCTGGCAATAATCTGAGCCTCTAGGCGTAGGGGATTGTCCCATCATCTGTATTTGCAGGCTTTATGTTATTTCCCAGCCCCCTTTGCAGGCTTTATAATAGTTGAAGTGACTGATGCTTTAGGGTTTTCAGGTCACCTCACCATTAAAGTGGTCAGAATGTTGGTGAGATATATTCAACGGGGGTGGGATATTTTCCCTTTAGTGAAGTCGGTGCGCCGAGGACAGGTCATCCTCGGCGCGGGCTTTGGACGTCTTGGGTTCTGTCCCATTGTCCTCGGCCTTAGCACTATCCTCGGCGCAGGCCTTGGGTTGCATGTAGTGGGCCAGCGTGGTAAGTGCAATAGGGCCCCACAGATATTCTTCACATTTGCTACATGAAGTGGTCCACTAATGTTAAAGATATTGTTGGTTTGTAGAACAATTTTTAACTTAAAAAAAAAAAAAAATTTAAGTCAAAATTTTTTGGATAATCACTGTTACCTTTGAACAGGTAATATATATATATATATATATATATAACTATTAGGCCTCACATCTTTTATATGTAATAATTAATTAGTGTTTTAGGTCTGACTATAGTAGATAGCATGCTTGATCCTAAGAAGTCACAATTATTATTTTTTAGACCTTAACAATATCAAATTGATCTCTTCAATTTTTGGGAAATTATTCTAAAAGCCTTTCTAAGCATTTAGATTCATTTATATTAATTTATCTTTATTGCAGTCACACATTTGTTTTATCTTTGTTATTATAAATATAAGTGATTTTAAATTTAATTATCCCATGCATCACACGGGTTAACGACTAGTTTTATTAATAAACCAAAAGGGAATCAACCAACATCTGAGAAGCAGTCCAAAAGGAGAAGGTTTGCAAAAGAAACAATAGGTTTAGGTCATCAGAAATTGCCAGTGAAGCTTGGTCAAGGAGGGGAGGAGGAAGAGCATCAATAACAAACAGGACATCTCCTTCAAGAATAACTTAAGCAGTTCTATTTGGTTAAATAAAATTTTTAATATGTATTATTAAGTAAAAAAACCCAACACTGGATAGATCATTAGTTTGAACTTTGAAGTATGAAAGGAATACATTTCAATTATGGATATTCTTCACATTTGCTACATGAAGTGGTCCACTAATGTTAAAGATATTATTGGCTTGTAGAACAATTTTTAACTTTAAAAAAAAAAAAAATTAAGTCAAATAATTTTGGATAATTACTGTTACCTTTGAACAAGTAATATATATATATATATATATATAACTATTAGGCCTCACATCCTTTATATGTAATAATTAATTCATCTTCTTTCATAAAAATTTGTGTCTAACTGTAGTCAATGAAATTTTAATATAAATTTTGTTGGGTTTTAGACCCCTTAAAAACAACCAGATTGTGTAGCCTAGTTAATTAGCCAGGTTGTTACTTAGTCAAATTAAGCAATTCTAGGTTAAAACAATCAAATAATCATATCAAGCATATAAAACATATAAAGCAGCGGAATAATAAAAGACACAATGATATGATCACCTAGGAAAACCAAACTGGTAAAAAACCTAGGGAGGATTTTACCCACCGATCCTTAAGGCAAAACTGAATCCACTATGAAAGAATCGAAGTTCATACAAAAGGACTTACAAGCTCCCCGCTCGACTTCCTAATGCTACCTACCAGTAGAACTTACTGACACGACCCTGTGCAAGCTCCGAATCCACGGACTCCTTCTTTCTTGGATTCTTCAATCAGCTACAAGCTCCCCGTTTGTTTTTCTTTAAGCTCCAATGGCAGCAACTGAGTTGATCATCAAGGTGTAGATAACATCTCTTCCTTGAAAACCCTAAGCTTTGTGTAAAGGAAAGCTCATCTAGATCTCACAAGAGATTTACACAAAACAGCAAATATGAGCAACCAAAACTACTCTAAAAACGTGGCTAGAGTTTCCTTTATATAGTGGGAGAAGTAAATCTGAATCCCTAATTCTTAATGGGCTTGGGTTAAGTTGGAAAATTCTGCAGAAAAACAATCTGCACGACTCTCGATCGATCAAGCTTAATTTTAGATCGATCGAGTCAGGCAGATTTACACAGTAAATCCTGCAGAACACTTGATTTCAACTTTACATATAAATATACTTTGAGCAAGTCTAAACAAGACTAAAACGTTTTGATCACGGTTTGCCAACAATACAAATTAGAGTTCTAATACATTAGTTCCTAATTCCTTAGGACCTAACAAATTTATTTAAGTCATACATACATGATATCTATCTAACCATTAAAAACCTTTTTTTTTTTAATAAATTTTTTTTAAGTCCTAGGCTCCATGTCCAGTTTGTGTAATCTGTTCTGCTTCTCCTGTAGCTGGTTGGTAATCTCCCCCAAAATCTCTTTTACTCCACTCCTCTTGATGCATGGAGTGGCTGAATTTGTGAACTCTGCAATACTTGTGCTTTGACATACAATATACTCATGTTTTCTGCAACTCTTTAAGTTTGCAATAGAATCATAGCACATGGATGAGGACGGCAACTATTTAAATTTGCAATAGAATCATAGCACATGGGTGAGGAAAACATAGACCAACATAGAGTGGCCGTATATTATTCTGCTCGACAAATATAAGTCTTTGATTCAATTTAAAATATAAAATAAAAATGAATGAGTAGTTTACTGTACTATATATTTTCCTGTTAAACAAAGCCTAACATTTCCAATACTCAAGACAGAATCATCAAAGAGAAGTGTTCCGAATTTCCCATATGCAGGCGAGAGCCAGCCATTGAGTCCAGGACACATAAGTGTAAAAAATAAGACAAAGATGATAATAAATTGTTATTACAAAAAGAAATGGTAAAACTCTAACTAGGGAGACTCGGACAATTATCATGATGGCATGCCTAAATAATTGTACATATTTTTTGAGCTAGTGGCAAAGGAAAATTGAAGTGCAAAGACGACCAAAACAATATAATCAGCTTATTAATTTGGTCAGTTGAAATTGGCAATAGCAAGCTCTTCATATATATAATGTTTTTTTAACATATTTTGGTGACAATAATTTGGGGACTAGAACAAAACAGAAACAAGTGAAGCTTGACAAATGATGGTAGAAACAGCAAGCGGATATTTCAAGTTTTCATTTCTTGTATAAATACCATAGAGTTTTATCTCGTAAGGCATCGACTTAAGACTCTTACAGTTGAACAAAGTTCAATACCAATGGCCAAGGCAGTGCTACATATTCTTTTGCACACATTATTACTTGCAGCTCTTCTGATGAGTTGCCATGGCCTGGAAAGGAAGGTACATTGGTTTTCACATTTTAAATTTAGTCTATTTAATGTCCAAAAGTAATTCAACATGGTTTCCTTATTAAGGAGTTTGTGTTACGTACAGGTTCACATCGTATACATGGGAGAGAAGCCTCAAGGAGATTTTTCTGTCGAATCAACGCATCATTCCATGCTAGAGAGAGTACTTGGAAGGTGTCATAACTTTTAGCCTGTCACTACATAATGTCATAATTTATCACAAGTCTTCTAGTTAAGTTAACACCCTATAATTAGTGTTAGGGGTTCTAATAGTTCAAAACTACGGCAATTAAAAGCTATGTACAGTTGCTGTAATTACTAATAACCGTGCTAGAGCCTCGAAGCTGATATGCGATAATGCAAAGGGAGCTTATATCTATCAAGGTATTATGGTGCATGCTAATGTTATATAGAGCGAACGAGTAGTTATTTTAAGATGTGTCAACAGGAACCAAATAGTGATCTTGGACATGATAGAGATAGACACATGAAAACAGTGACAGACAATCTAAACAATTGTTGGGAGAAAATTTTAGATTGAGCCGCGAAGTGTGAGTAATATGACATTTTTAGATTATATAATAATCAAGAGACTTCTAGTTTACATTCCAAAACAGAATTACACTTCAAGGTCATCACTTTTATAACTGGAAACCACCCAAAAGGCTTAACTTGTTCTTCGTGTAACATGCTTCATTCCTAATATAAATCCCTTCCCATAACTGCTTTAACTTTTGAATTATCTCAAGCATATACCTTTTTTTTTTTTCAATTGCAGTACTTCAACCGCCAAAGAGTCACTAATCTACAGTTATGGGAAGAGTTTTAATGGATTTGCAGCAAAATTAACTGATGAAGAAGCTGCAAAATTCTCAGGTGAGTGTCAAACTAGTGGCAAGGAATAAAATTTTACTACCGTTCGTGTGCTAAAAGCAGTTGAAATGTGTTGTAGAAATGGAAGGTGTAATTTCAGTGCTTCCAAACCAAATACTAGAGCTTCACACTACGAGGTCATGGGACTTCATGGGTTTCCCCTCCAAAGGCAAAGTTGGAAGCCCTCATGAAGGAGATGTCATTATTGGGCTTCTTGACACAGGTTATTATATTAAGCACACAATTGTCATCATCTTGCTTCGCAAAAATACAAAGCAAATGCTAAAATTTGCAGTTTTTTTGCATCTGTTGAGTTGCAGGAATCTGGCCAGAATCCGATAGCTTCAATGATGAAGGACTCAGCTCTCCACCTAGTAAATGGAAGGGTAAATGCCAAGGAGCCAACTTCACCTGTAACAAGTGAGCTCTCTTTCTGCCTTGTACTTATGTGAGGATTGCCATGGGTATAAACACCATTAGTCATTGCTCATTAGATGAATAAGAATTAATGAAATTGAGAAAATTTCAGAGAAAAAATAAACTGGCCATGTTAGTGACTCTGAAGGCATTGACTATTAAGCAGAGATACCATTGTGGAGTTTTTGGTATTAATGGAAAATAACCACCAACTAAAAAAAGGTTGCAATCCTAATTGAAACAAATAAAGATGAGTCACTACATTTGGAAGATTTTTCCATACTTGGGACTCAAATCATAAGTGATTGTCAAAGATCCTTTTTGGGACAGGGGACACAGGTTACTATTACATAACTTGAGGCACAAACTTAAGACATAATAAATTACATTTATCTTTTAGGCATTCATCTCAGATAGCTACTCACATAAATTTTAAAATCACAGCAAGATCATTGGAGCCCGTTACTACAACAGTGAAGGCTTCTATGACATAACAGACATCAAATCCCCAAGGGACTCCGAGGGTCATGGAACCCATACATCTTCAACAGCTGCAGGAAGGGAGGTAGCTGGAGCAAGCTACTTTGGGCTAGCTGAAGGAACTGCAAGAGGTGGAGTTCCTGGTGCAAGGATTGCAATGTACAAAGTTTGCTGGTCATATGGATGTTACACAGCAGACGTCCTAGCAGCATTTGACGATGCAATAGCAGATGGAGTAGACATTATTTCAGTGTCCCTTGGTTTCATTGGGTTTAGTCCATACTTCAAAGAACCAATTGCTATTGGGTCTTTCCATGCCATGAAAAAAGGCATCTTGACCTCATGTTCTGCTGGAAACTCTGGGCCTTACCCACGAAGCCTCGCCAATCATGCACCTTGGATATTAACTGTTGCTGCGAGCACCATTGACAGAAAATTTGTTGCTCAAGTTGTGCTTGGCAATGGACAAGTCTATACTGTGAGTTTTCGATTGAACTTATTCTATTCAAAAGACAGCATTTCAATAGAGTAATCTTCACTAATACCATACTAATTCTTTGAATGATCTAATGAAGGGTATCGCCATTAATAGCTTCAACCTCAATGGAACATCACTTCCCTTGATTTGGGGTGGAGATGCTGCAAACTACTCTGCTGGTGCTGACCCGGATATTTCAAAATATTGCTATAATGGTGACCTGAATTCATACAAAGTACAAGGAAAGATTGTTTTCTGTGAAGGAGCCGTTGTTGGCACTGACATTCTATTAGCCAATGGGGTGGGAGCCATTATGGCTGACTCATCCATTACTGATGTTGGTTTCAGCTTCCCTTTGCCAGCAACAATAATTAGTGTAGAAGATGGTCTCACAATTTTAAACTACATCAGATCAACAGGGTAAATAAATTTCTCTACTGATTATCTTTAAATCAATCATTATGGATTGCTTACTTTTTTCAATATCCTAATGAAATACTTTGAACCCTTGATAGAACTCCGATTGCCACTATTCTGGTTGGTGAGACATGGAAGGATGTCATGGCACCTAATGTTGTATCATTTTCATCTAGGGGACCCAACCCTATCGCCCCAGACATTCTCAAGGTGATATAGAAAATGAGTACTTAGTTTACAAAATTGTTTTCTTCTATAATTTTAGTTTTAGTTTTAGAACATGGCTTAACATGTTAAAATTATGTTTGGATTATATATATGCAGCCTGATCTCACAGCCCCTGGAGTAGATATTCTTGCTGCTTGGTCTCCTGTGGCCCCACCTTCCGTGGACCCGGACGACACTAGGAGTGTCAAATTCAACATAATTTCTGGGACATCTATGTCTTGCCCTCACACTAGTGGTACAGCTGCCTATGTTAAGGCCGCTCGTCCGTACTGGTCACCTGCTGCCATAAAATCTGCCCTTATGACCACAGGTGAAGTAACAAACTTGACTTTTAGAACATGATTATTTTCAAGACTATTTCCTCAGAAAATGTTAAATTCCCTTGATTTTACTATAAAAGGTTTATAAACTGACATGACAAAACCGATGAAAACGGCAGAAAGATTCAACATTATAGACTATGAAAGAAATTAGCCACACTGATATGGAAAAACATTATAAATCATCGTTTGGTCTCTCTCAGTGACCTAACTTTTGTCATGAATAGCTTATATTGTGGACCCAAAGAAGCATGAAGACCTTGAATTTGCTTATGGATCCGGTCACATCAACCCATTGCAAGCAGTAGACCCTGGGCTCGTCTATGATGCATATGAGGCAGACTACATAAAATTCCTGTGCATGCAAGGATACAATACCACCACGTTAAGACTCATCACCGGAGACAACAGCAGCTTTTGCAATACCTCAAAGCCTGGAAGAGCATGGAACCTTAACTATCCTTCATTCTCTGTTGCCGTGGAAGATGGCCAGCAGATTAAGGCTGTATTCACTAGGACAGTCACCAATGTTGGCCCACCAAACTCAACCTACACTCTTAGCACATACATACCAGCCTCTATTGATCTTACTGTGGAACCGTCTGTGTTGTCATTCTCTGCTATTGGAGAGAAAAAATCGTTTACAGTGCTGGTCTATGGTCCAAAGATTGCACAACAGCCAATCATATCTGGTGCAATCATATGGAAATATGGGCATTATGTGGTGAGAAGCCCACTTGTAGTATACACAATTCTCCCTGGCACTCTATACCCTTCCTCTTCAATGTCTCAGAAGAAAGCAAATCTCAGAGTTTCTTCCATGTATCACAAGAATGGGATCCTCAAACACAAATATTGACAATAAGTCTAGGCGCCCAAATTTTCATACAATTTTTTTTCCCAACTTTTTGAGGTCACAAGTCATTAACAATAAACAATAAAGTTACATGGCCAAATTGTGACCCGTTAGCCTATATGTACTGTGACAAAGCGACTCTTGCTCGCCCAACATGATTGTGGTTGTGTAAGTGGACTTATGAAATAACAACTTTTCAACGCAACAATTGTGAAATATATTGCGAAAGAAATTGTGTTTTAACATCACTAGTATTGAGATTTGTATGTGCATTTGGGATGACATTTCAAATTTGTATTGTTTTTTCAAGTCGAACAAGAATTGAAATGATAAAACTTAATATTGGAGGCACCTCTCTTAGTCTCTATGCCCTTCTCTTCTCTCTATCATTGGCATTGTTTAAATATCATTCTGGCATAACTTTACAATCTACTAAAAATAAAGAAAATTTCAATTTTATTAAAAGTGAAATTTTGTTTTCGGCACAGATTACAAATTACAAGCCAATTTTATTGACATGATCATGTTTGTTGCTACCCAATGTTTAAAGGGCACCTAGGCCTAGAGTAAATGATAAGCCCAATAGATATGGGTCACCTGAACAAGTGCAAGAACCCACGAGCGTGGATCCAACAAAGCAAAGACAAGGATCCAACACCCAAAAGCTAAGGATCCAACACCCAAAAGATAATTATCAACATCTCATTCTCTTAGCATAAGAAAAGCATCCTGCCACAGAATAGGCATCACTCATACACTATACTCATTCCTAAGACTTTGTGACCCATCCCTTGTTGGTAACTGTAATGATTTCGGCTGAATATAACTATCATTGTTGTTTCTCTTGTTGGTTCTTTTGGATTTGTTGTTGTGTACATGTTAATTCAGTAAAACAAAACAGACTCACTTTTTGTGGAGGAACCAAACCTGACTCCCCTCAAAACCCTCTAGGCATTGAAAGCCCAAGATTTTTAGAGGGCCTATATCTAGCCATTGGACTTGGTGCTGACAAGTCACAAAAAAGGCCCCACAATGTTTTAGGGCCTAATTGGTACAAAGATTTTTGTTTTTGTTTTCAAAAAAGTATAAAGACAATTTTCAAAAAATTGAAATTGAAATTGAAACTAGTTTTCAGATAATAATTTTTATATTATACATGCTTGGCTCTTACTTTTAAGAACAATTTTCAAGATACTAAAAAAAAAAAAAAATGATAGGCAGATCATTTCTATTTTTGAGATTTAAAAAAAAAAAACAAAATTTATAAAAAGTAACGTGTAGAGTCCGTAGATTACTTTTTTTGTGTGAATAATGGTAAGAGAATAGAGCTCATGTTACTTTTTATTTATTTATTTTTATAATGATAAGTTTCAAATTTGATGTGTGAGAATTCTTTTTGTGATAAAGATAAGCTCTTTAATTTAAGAGATAGAAGAGTTTGGACAAATTTGTGGCGTCTACCATTTTCAATTCATTTACAATTATGCCATTAAAAACATTTTCTATATCTTGAAAATATCATCTCAACCGTTTTCAAAATCCTATTTTGAATAAGGAAAATACGATACAATTTTCTGAAAATTGTATTTAGAGAACATCAGTCAAACAATAGATTCAAGAATGGGACTGTGGTGGGCCTTTTTTTTTGTATTCTGGACTAAACTATTTTCTGCCGTACTGTGGCCCAATAGTTTTGGGGTAGGAGAGTTGGGACTAGCTCAATTGAAACTCACCTCAAGCTAGCTTGTGCACAAGCAAGGACCCCCTTGTAGAAATCCTGGTCATGTGCCCACGGCAGGGGATGCTATCAAAAAAACATTATGGTAGGAGACATATAATATAACAGGATAATAAAAAGATATTCTAATTGAAACGTTTGCTGTCAACCAAGGATAATATTTAAACAACTTTGCAATAAGAAAGAGACGTGATAATATGAGTATTGCAGAAATAAGTTAGCAACAATGAAAAGAACAGTGTTTATGCTAAAACAGTCATGATAAAAGAGGGAAAAGGGATTGGTCTGCTAGACTTAGCTCCTTGGCAGATTTAAGTCCAAGAAGGGAACCAATCTCCAATGTGGGCAACCTCTCAGGGTAATCCTGCTATAGAAATTGCCCACTATGGAATAATGGACCTAAGTAGCTTATTCTTAAATCTATTGGCTGACTAGAGGGTAGGCTGTTGAGAGGGGGAGAAGGAAGCAGCCTATTGGTGCATGCTTTATCACACTTTTGTTTTCTCACTTTCCTTCCTACTCTTTCGTTTTCTTTCTTTCTTTTGCTTATCCTCTCTGTTTTTCCCTGTAGCTTTCTATTTCTTTCTATGTTTCTATTCTTTCTTGTTTTTCCCTTCTTCCTCCCTTTTCTTGTTGTTCACTGTGCATAGCTAAAACTTTTTTATACTACCTGCCGTGATAAGATTTACCATTTTACCCCTCAATTGCTTTTGGCCTGTTGTGGGTGTCCTTCCCTAGCCACTCATTGGTCTGTTGACTGCCTAGCCACCACCACTACCCTATGCTGGCTGTGCCACTTTCCATTCCTAGACAAAAGGAATTTTGTTTTATTTTCTTGTTTTCCATAGCATTCCCATCTGGATAAGGTTGGGTGTTTTCTCTCACTAACTCCTACGGCATGCACCTAGTGATTCCAGCTCATCTCTCCCTCTTTTGGGTGGTATGTCATCCTAGCAGGACAATTCCTCCAAAAGAGCTTGAGCGGGAATCCCAGAATAGACTTCCCCCTTCTCCCCACCACTAGACTATACCCTTTCTTACCTTTGGCTCATGGCCTACCACGCCTGTATTGGCTAGGTACAAGGGGGCAGTGCCTGAGCCTTGTGCGTGCTCCACTCACATGTGAGTCCATGGTTTTTCTGTCGTTCATGCATTTGCCATTGCCTGTGGGTTTGTTTGGTCTCGCTGTGTGTTTCTGCTGCTTATTTTTTAACCCTTTATGGGTGGGTGAGTCTAGGTCTCCATTCTTTGTATCTCGTTTCCTCTTTGGGCTAGGTCTTGCTTAGGCACGGGCCCTTTTTTCTTCAATTTGGCCCCTGTTTCCTTTTATTGCTGGTTTGTAGGCCAACTAGTATTCCTGCCCCGCCACTTTGTTGCTTTTGTCATGTTATTACTTGATTTGTGCTTGCTAAGCCTCCTTTGGGCTTGCCATATACTTTTCCTTTATTCAATTCACGTTGCCTAGTATTTTTGCTGGGTTAATTCTCATACCATCTTGGGCTTCCTCGGCCCATTTTATTCCTTTAGGCATCCTCAGCCCGCTTCATTCTTTTGGGCATACTTGACCCATTCCATTCTTACATTCTTATGGGCTTTTACTAAATTTTTCAGGCTTCCTCGACCCAACTACCGTATCCTTTACTTTTGAGGTTTGTTGGCCTTTGCACAAACCTCATTTACTAATTCCTTTCTTTGGGCTCTTTCGACCCATTTTTGCTTGCTTTCCATTTCTTATAATTCCAATGGGCTTACTACTTCCTTCTCTGGGCTCCCTTGGGCCCGTTTGTTTTTTTTTGGGCCTGTTTTTACTATTTTATAGGCCTGTGAACCAATATTCCTGCCATTCAGGGTTAATGGTTTTTTCTTGCTTTGCTAATTCTTCTTTCTTCACTCCTTGTTATATTGTTGGGTTTTTTCTTGCCATTTCCCTTTTTCTTTTTTGCCGAAATGGGCCTCAACATTCAGCCCCCTGAACATATGAATCGCTCCTACGGTTCATATGTGAATAAAAAGTCTTTTCTCTTCTTTTTTCTTTTTTTTTTTCTTCGCAGGTTTTTTCGAACAGTGGGCCCGCCTCATTTTCTTTCTTGCTGTGAACAGTGTTGTCTCTTTGGATTTCCCAGTTTAGCAGTTATTTTGAAACACAACTTTTGCTTCATTAATACGATGCTTCTTTTGACGACTGACCCATTGCATCCTTTCACGTCATCTTTATTGTCATTAGTACTTATACTCATTCCCTTTCCATCATTTGTACAGAACATCTTTTCATTCCTTTCTTCTTAATTATGTCTTCTTCCTCAAACACTCTCACCCATCTATTCCAACTAAATATCTCATCATGACGCCGGCGAAAAGCTAGGGTTCTTCCCACTGTAAGGGGAAGGAAATTGCCGCCGACGATCCTGCCACCAAAATAATGGGCAATTACGCTCCCCTTTCCAAATCGGAGCGCTCCGAGGACGAGGAAGGGAGTTGCGACCCCGATAATGAGTGCGCTCCCCTTATTGACCCTTGGTACAATGCTCACGCCCATTTTTGGATGGTACCCAGTGATTACTTGCCTTCGCCGCCGCGTGTGGCTTTCCATTTGCAGCCGTGACTTGGAGGTGTCTTAGGCCCCTTTGGCTTCTATGATCCCCGATCTTGATATACGCCAAGGTATTTTGCTCCTAGTGCCCATTCTCTTTGAGTTTGGATCAGGTACTTCTTTGGGTTGGAAGGAGTGGGTAGATGAAGAGTTGGCCGATATGGGTTTCATGGAGGCGTTACAGTAGGCTGGTTTGTTGAAGGCTATTGTTTCGTCACGTTGCCTGTCCAACTACAAGGACTTGTTTAACCTTCATCATCTGGTCTGCCAATGGTGCATCACTAACAATACCTTCTTCCTTTCTTGTGGGCTAGATCACCGTGACCCTAGAGGATGTGGCAAATCAACCGTTGTTGCCCATTCTTGGCAATTTGGACCCAAGTGGTATGGAACTCTCTCCTGAGGTGGAGGCCATGGAGGCCTAATTGAAGAAAGGGATGAGTGGCAACGCGAAGCTATCGCATTGGGTTGGGGCTTTCTTTAAGGCTTCAAACGTAATCTGTCGTGCGGCTTTCGTAGCATTTTGACTCTGTAAGTTCATCTTTGGTTCTCACCCACATTATGTTTTAAAACCTCTATATTTCCGATTGGCTATAAAGATTTCTGCTGGGGTGAGTAGGCCATTGGCCCTTATGTTTTTGGGTCATCTGTATGTGCAGTTAGACATTCTGGAGAGTGAATAGAAGCAGACAGGTTCTTGCCACATAGTTACTACCTTCACCCCCTGTACCATCTGGTAGCATTTGCTATGAGAGTGTTGTGCCAGACATTTGGCTAAGTATAAGCCTGTTTTGCCAAAGAGAAGTACCGTTTGTGTCCAAAGGTTATTATTATTATTTTTTTTTTGTGATTGCTTTGTATCTAACTTTCTGTTGGCTTACCACTGGGTTGGGTTGAAGCCGTTTGGGCATTTTTCCATGGAGTTCTTTGATAAAGGAGTTGATTTTTGTTGGAGAGTATATAGGAATCTGGGCACTGGTTACACATGTGTTGATTCTGTCATGGGTCCCTTTATTGATACTGCCGGGACCACCACCCCATTGACTGCCTTTGACGAGAGGGGGATTACATACTTGGCAGCCGCTAATGTTGGGTGGCTTCCTTACTTTGCTGATAAGGGGGTCCGGTTTGTGCATTATTCCACCAACAGAGTGAGGAGGCAGTTCGAGCTGGATGAAGATATACCTGATGATTTTTCTGCCATTCTGGAGTTTGCCACTTCTATTCGACCATTTTTGCGGCCTAGTGCTTTTGAGTTTTGGAGAAAACATTTTACAGCAGTCATTATTCTAGGTTCACAGAGGGAGGGTCTTTGCACAGCCGTGATGCATGGGTATTGGCAGGCTATGATGACTTCATTTGGGTAGCCGTGGGTTTTCTCTCATTCCTCCTGATGGTCTTCATGCTATCATTTCTGCCAACCTTCGGTTATTACTTCCCACTAAGTCTGTGGTAGTGTATGCTAGGAAGCAGAGTCGGTCTGCTACATTTGAGTGGCAAGCAAAGGAGAAGGGGTGGTACTTTTATGCTGGTAAGTACCCCACAGGATGGGAGAAGAAGGTAGAGGTGGTGAACCTTTCTACGCTTGCGAAGAAGGGCTCAATGTCTCGGTCCGCCAAGCCCAAGCCTACCGAGAGAGGTGATGACTCTTCTGAGACTTGTTTTGACATTGTTCCCTATGAGGGAAGCCTTCCCCCCATAGGTAACATAATTCTTGAGGGTTCTCCTCCCCCTTTTGCATGTACTTGTTCTAGCAGGCGCCCTACTGCAGGCAAGCCCAAGCCTATTGCTTCACGGCCATTCATAGATGCTCCTCTTTCTAGTAGGACTCGAGGCAGCAAGAGGAAGACATCTCCACCACCTTTGTCTACCACTACTGAGAGGAGAGTATGTTATCTCTAACCTTGCTTCTTCTTTATTTTTTTCTTATTCGTGAGGCCTTCCTGCGGCCAACCTCACATGCATACTTATTCATTTCCCCTCTCTTTGTTCCCTTATATATATATATATATATATCACTTCTTGGCAGTCTAAGTATAAGGAGGATACTTCTGCCACCTACCCCTCTCTTTTTATTTTTTATTATATATATATATATATATATATATATATATATATATATATATATATATATATATATATATATATATATATATATATATATATATATATATATATCACCATTCATCCTTCTTTCCTCTCTTCTTTTTCTTTTGTTTTTAGGTTGACCTCGAGCCCTTTTCTGTTTATCGCCCTACGAGTGAAGAGGTCTCTGTTACCATGGGGCACACACATGGAGGGTTTCTTGGATGGGGCGGACATAATGGCTGAGGCCATGGCCTCTGCTTCTGCTGCTGCGTAGGGGTCCCTCCATAATGAAAATTTCCCAAAAGCTTAAGAGGTTTTGGAAGATCACCCTCCACTGCCATTGCTGCACTTGCAGCCAGATCCATAACCACATTTGCCTCCACAACCCGACATTTTTCAAAAGCTAATGATTGATGGAAAAACAATGAAATATTTTAGAGGGCTAGACAAATCAAACTGTGTAATAAGTTCGTTAAAGAGTGAAGAGAGTGAGTTGTGGACATGAATAGTAATAGAGCTATTCATCAATGTGGGTTTCGGTCTAGAATCGGTAAAAGATCTTGGTCTGACCAGTGGGAACTAGGGGTTGATAAGTTAGTCACGTGGGACTCAAAGAGGCTGAAAGCTGACATGGTACTACCACTTTAGACAAGTAGGATGGTTGATTAATATTTTAATTTAATTCATGCAACGTGTGCTTTCCATCTGTCACATAAGCAAATTCTGTTGACTGCTCTCAAAATGTAAGGACCAAATTGACTGTGATCTCAAAATATAAAGACCAAAATGGTGTTTTTGCCTATATTGTTATTGTAGACACTCGATTTTGCACCTATAATTTAATCTTGGAAGATGACTAGAATGACCATTCATATACCCAAAATTTAGAGTTGCATTACATGCATTAATTCATTCATTGCATAACATAAAAATGATGTTGAGGTTCTAGCGGTCACGACGGTATGTCCGATTATCAGACCGTCGGATTGAAAGATATCACATGATCAAGTTTTCATAGTCTGCATGCATTTTGTTTGGGTGGAGCCGATCACGTGTGATTAATTCAAATTAATTTTGATTGGTTAAAAAATTAAAATTAATTAAATAATTTTGTGATTGGTTGTTGGTTAGTGTCAAAAATAGGCTTGCTTGCATGAGAATAAAGTAGATAATCAAATAACAAAGAAATTGTGGATAATCAAGGCTTTTTAGAATATTTATCTACAAGATAATTATCACTTTAAAGACTTGAATATCAAGAAAAAGGAATTAACTTTTAAAGTACGGATTAAAAATGTGTCTATGTGCAATTCCTGGCTAAAAAATCCTCCAAAAAAGTGTCTAAATTCGACCAAAACTCAAACGCAGACTTGGCACCTCGGCCCTCTTAGAGTGCCGATCGGCACATGGCAAGTGCTGATCGGCACTTCCTAAGTGTCGACTGGCCCAAATGTTTGGCTCGGCCCGAGGACCCCTAGATTGAGATAAAACCTATCTTTTTTGACTTTTTAGAGATAAAGACGCGTTCCAATTCGTATCTAATCTCATTCAGCTTAGTTTTTAAGCATCCCAACCTCTATAAATAGAGGGGGAAAAAAAAAGAATTAAGGGCTCTTCTTTTCTGACTTTTCTATTCCCCTTACGTTAAAGATGTTCTGGAGGCTTTTGCTTTAGGAACTTCTTTTTTTGTAATTAATGTATTTTAGACCTCAAAGAGGTGAACAAACTTCTTTTATTTTTAATATATTCATTCATTAGAAAAGCACGCTCATGCAAGAGGTATTTTGTTTTTCTTTTCTTTTTCCATTAATTAGTATGTTATTGTTTGTCTCATGAATGTGATTAATATGCTTTATTGTGTCTTGTTCTTAATATATATAATTGTTATGCTTAGATACTTTGCTAGAATTTTCTTTGCATGTTCTTTAGATGATTGTTTATTGTAATTCTTTTTCTTAAATTTCAAAATCTGCTAATGACTATCAACAGTTTTTTTTATAAAAACTCAACTGATCTGTATTTTTGTAAAATACAGATTTGATTTTTTCTAAAACTCAAAACCTATCTGTATTTTCATTAAATACAAATATGATTTTTTTTCTAAAACTCAAAATTGATCTATATGTTCATTAAATACAAATCTATTTTTTTCAAAACTCAAAATGAATCTGTATTTTCACTAAATATAGATATGATTTTTTTTAAAACTCAAAACTGATCTGTATTTTCATTAAATATAGATCTGATTTTTTTTTAATCTCAAAACTTATCTGTATTTTCATTAAATACAAATCTGAAATTTTTTTCTCAATTTTTCTTTGTCATAAAATTGTAGATTTTGAAATTTCAAAGAAAGAATTAAGAGTTAGGTTGAAGTTTTTTTTATTTTATTTTTTTTAATATGTGATGCATGCATAATAAATTTGTCTCTTGAATGTGGATCCTCTTTCAAAAGCCTTTTTTATTTGTTTATAACAACAGATCTGATTTTTTTTTTACAAACCAAATCCCATTTTTTTTAACCTTTAACAACAAATCTGATTTTTCTTTTACAAACCTAAAATCAATCATTTTTTTATTTTACAAGAACAGATCTGATTCTTTATAACAAAATCTCATTTTTTTTTCTTTTTATAAAAACAGATCTGATGTCTTCAAATCAAATATTATTTTCTAAATTTAACACAAAATAGATATGATTTTTCTTGATAAATCTTTTTTTTTTTTTAACCTTTCACAAAAATAGATCTGATTTTTTTTACAAACCAAGTCTTATGTTTTTAATTTTCAATACAGATCTAAATATTCTTTTTAAAAGAGGACATCATTCATAAGGAAAATTTATTTAAATTAATTTTTGTCAAGTGTCTATTATGTGTGTTCAACATAGCATTCAACATAATACAAAAACGGTATATTGGTCATTAGAGTCTAGAAGAGCAGACTCTGTCTACAAAAACGGTATATTGGTCATTAGAGTCTAGAAGAGCAGACTCTGTCTAGGTGGAATGGGTGCCTAACACCTTCCCATTCTGTAACCTAGCCCTCAGGCTTAGGTTTTTTGGATAGGTAGACTAGTGTTTTGTCTTTAATTTTGGTAGATTGTAACTAGGACCAAAGTTTTGTATTATTTTGCATAGATTGTAACTAAGACCCAAAGCCTTGTAAGGTTAATTTACCAAAGTTGTACTTTTCTTTATTCTATCAATGACAATGAAGTATTTTGAATATGTAATTTGTATTTATATTATTTCTTTTTCTTTTTTTTAATTTAAAAAATAAGTGATGATTCCACACCATTTACCTAAAAAGAGAGGTGCCTTAAAGTACCCAATTTATGGTCTCTCCCAGTGGCAACTCCACTAGGGATGTTGAGGGCTAAGCTTCATGTTAGACTTTAAGTGACCAACTATACAGCCTTGTATTTTGCATGATTTTGCATGATATTTTTGTTTGTTTGTTTATTTATGTCTTGAGATGTTTGTATGATATTTTTTTGTTTGTGTTGCCATGGTGATTGTTAAGAGCTTTCCCTAACTATCATAGTGTGTGCCATTAAAACAACAAATATGTATGCACCCATCTCAACATATGGTGGTAGTAACCATGAATCACCGGTCCTCATTAGATTCGGGTACCCAGTGGTGAACTCACCAACTCATAGCCCAAAGTCACTGGATCATTTCTCGTTGACTATAAAGGATATACCATGCAATTCGGACCAACGTAATGTTCATTACATTACAAGTTGGGAGGTGTAACCTTTTAACTATGGGAAACAATGAAACAAAAAACCCACCCTACAATGTAATGACTTAGAACCTACCCTTAGGCCCGTTCATGTTAAAATTGCATTGCATGTTTTGTGTGTTTGTTTGGTTGGTTGATTGATGTAGATGAGGATCTAGCTTTGATTGACCCAAATGAGCCTTTTCTTAGGGGAGAATTAGGTCAAGATCAGAGGGAGGACTTCAAAAAGAACCCAAGACTGACACTCAAGCTAATTGTTCCAGTTCCCAGCCCATCACTCCCATCACGGTACTGAAGCCTGTGAGCATAGAAGACACTCCACTACTGCAACATCACAATCCCGTATTCGACCTACAAGATAGTCCAAGCCGCGAAAAGTTTGAAGACTCCATCACTATGGCAGAAGGGGGAGAACATCCGAACACTGAAGAACCCATGAACACTTAAGAGCTACTGAACACTATGGTAGCTAGTCAAATCCAGCTGAGAGAGGACATGAACCTTATGGTATAACAATTTCAGAGCCTGAAGAGTGGCCAAGAGGAGAACAAGACCGACCATAATTCCCCAACCATGGAGAGTGAGAAAAAGATCAACGAGAGGATAAACAAGATGGAAGAAATGATCAAGAAAGCTCGCAAGATGGAAGACCTCATGGACTACCAATCACTCTCACTTTTCCCTAATGTGAGACTGCCTCCCAAGTTCAAGATGCCAACCTTGGACAAGTTCAATGGGACTGACTACCCAAAGTCCCATTTGAAGATGTACATGAGGGCCATGCAGCCCCTAGGAACAACTGAAGAACTACTTGCTCAAATGTTTCAAAATACCTTGGCTAGAGCTGCTCTTAGGTGGTTTCTCAACCTAGATGATGCTAGAGCAAGGAGTTGGGAGGACATCTGCCACGAGTTTCACAATCAATACAAGTATAACATACAGGTGGATGTGACGAGGAGAGATTTGGAGATTACGAAGCAAGAGTTGAAAGAATCTTTCTCTACCTTCATTACCAAGTGAAGGTCCAAGGCGGCATAGATGATGAATAAGCCAAGCGAAGAAGAACAATTAACCATGGTTGGAAAAAATTTATTCCCTGTATACCATAAGTACTTGTTTGCTCAGTATTTTTGTAATTTTAAAGCATTGATTGCTGTTGGAACCTAAATTGAGGATGAAATAAATAATGGAACTATAAAGAATGAGGACCCACCAAGGTTTAAAAAGAATTTAGGATCTAGTTCTAAAACTGTAGAAGTTTCTAATATATACAAAAATTATCTTTACCAACTTATTGCTCCCATTGCCCCCATGCAAATGTCACAAGGGCCATCTCCAAGGCCTAGGAGGGAATTTCATGAGTTATATATGCCTGTGAGTCAAGTGTTTGAAAAACTAAAAGCAAAGGGGATAGTAAAACCCTTAGACCCAAGACCAATCCTAAACCCACTGCCTACAAGATTTGATGTGACTAAGAGATGTGCCTACCACCAAAGCCTTGGCTATGATACTGACAAGTGTTTTGGCATTCGTTATGCAATTCAAGAGTTAATAGACAATAAGATGATTGCATCACTTATAAGGCCTAGCATCACTAATAATCCCTTATCCAACCATAATTTTGGTAGAGGACTGAGGATTAATTGCTTGATGACTAAAGAGGAAAGTGAAGAGGATCTGTTTGAGTTAATTTATGACCTACCTAAGTGCTTTATGATGACATGGGAAGAGTTGATGGGTATGACATCCACTACAAGGTATGATATATGGAGTGAAGATGCTACAGAAACCCCAAATTACCCAACATCCACAAATGGGTAGAGACACTTCAAACCCCAATCAAACTACCCAATATCCACAAATAGGGGAGACACTTCAAACCCCAAGCAAGTTACTAAACACCTACATATAGGGGGAGACACTTCGAACCCCAATCAAATAGCCAAGCACTTACATACGGGGGGAGACACTTTGAACCCCAATCAAATGACCTGACATTCACATATAGGGGGAGACATTTTAAACCCCCACATTTGGAGACAGACAGCCCAATAGAAGCCTTGAACAAAGCCACCCAACAAACACTTACTGAAGAGGATGAGGTCCTCAAGCAACTACAGAAGACACAAGCTAACATTTCTTTATGGAGTTTGCCTCATACAAGCATTGTTAGAATCTAGTATGTAAAGTTGTAATTTACAACTATGTGTTTTGTTGACTTTAATTCTGTGCCAAATTTGATTATAATTATTTTCAATCTTTTGTACCTTGTATTTAATGTGGGATTTAATTGTAAAGGTTGTGTGTGTGAGAGAGAGTGGAAGACTCAAGGCAAATTGAAGACTGAAGTGTTTTCATGGGTAGCTCGCGACTAAGCATCCCGCGAAATGATGCATGTGCCCTGCACATGGCTGGAATGCAAAGAGTCAGGACAGGATGGAGACAGTTGTGTTTCGCGAGTAGCTCGTAGGTAAGGCCTTCCTGCGAGACACTCGCGAAACATTCTGTTTTGCTAGATTGTCTTTTTTGATACACACTTTTTGTACCCGCACTATCTATACCCACATTACACACATATGTTGAGGAGTGCTTCAGAGAAAAAACCCTAACCACAAACCTTGAGAGTTAGAGATTGTTATACCCATAATTCTCTACACAATTGCTTGTGGATTTTCCTCAATGCCTACTTCTCCATTTCCATACACTTGAGAGGTTGATAGCCCAAAACACTTACCACACCCTTTCAAAGTGTCAAGTGAGGTTTTGGTGCTGCTGGGAAGCATTGGAAGAAGTCAGGCTTTGGCGGATGTAATCAGGCGTATTGCAGGATCCGAAGAGCTAGACAAGACACAGTTCCGAGAAGCCTTGTTGGAGTAGGAGCTTGGAGGGCTTAGGTGCATCGAGTAGATTAGGCTTGGAGGGTCTCTTGCCAACCCATGTATCCCAACTGATTGTCTAGTGGATCGATTACCGCTTGGAGGGCGACGGAGAGATTTTTCGCTGAGTTCTTCGGTTTCCTTTTCGATAACACATCGCCGTCTTATCTTGTGTTTGCATTTTTCTTCCTTACTCTTTTACCTTTCATTTTATTGTTGTGTTATAATGATTATGGGTTAGAGTATCTTATTTGTTTATCCACTTGTATTTACTCTATTCCGCACTTAGTATTAAGTTAGAGTAAAATCAATCGAGCCGTAACTTTAATTTGGGGTCTAAATAGCTCTTGTGTTTTCACACATTTTCAAGCATTCATAGTAGACCTTCTCAATCAAATCCAAGTCCCTACAACCACTACTTCTCAAGATCTGAATGCTATGATTGGGTCTATAATTAGGTAACTCACTATTTGCTACTCTGACAAAGATTTGATGAAGAAGGGGAAGCACCACAATGACCCATTGCACATTACTGTGGACGCCAAAAGCAAGAGGATTCCAATAGTTTTAATTGATGATGGAAGTGCCTTAAATGTGTGTCGTTTAAAGACTACAAGTCGCTTGGGCCTAAGTATTGAAGACTTTGTGCTGACTGATCAGCATGTGAGGGCACATGACAATAGTAGAAGAGAGGTCTTGGGAACCATGACACTAGAGCTCACTATAGGGCCAATGATCAATGAGGTGGAATTTCAAGTCCTGAACATAGTATCGTGCTTCAGTATGCTACTTAGGCGACCATGGATCCATAGCATAGAAGTCGTACCTTCATCCTTATACCAAAAGGTTTAGTTCTCATATGAAGGAGCCATAGTTACTATATATGGTGATACTTTGACCATACTAAAGTCCATTTTTGGTATTGATTTTGAGAAGGAGCCATTGACCTTGGATGGCTTTGAAATCGAGAAGCTTGGTTTTGAAAGAAGAGAAGAAGAAGTAGAGAAGATCCCCATGGACTTCGCTCCCTACAGCAACAATAATGTGGTGGCAATGATGAGAAGAATGAATTACCTTCTAGGGATGAACTTAGGGAAAACTGTGAAGAAGATGACATAGATGCTAGATTGGCCACTCGAGACAGAAAATTGATGATCCACAATTTCAAAAACATTGTTTCTATCTCTATTAAGTCTGTTTTTACTAGTATTATTGTTCCTATTGAGTCTGTTTATGATCGTATTCCTATATAGTTTGTTTGTGATCGTATTCCTATAGAGTCTGTTTCTGTTGAGTCTGTTGAGAACTCTTTTCCTTAGAATGATCGAAAATTTTAAAGAAACTCTTAATAATAAGGAATTAAAATAAGGGCATGTAGAACCTATAAAAGAAGAAACTCAACCTGTTAACTTGGGAATTGATGATGAACCTAAGATGATACAAGTGGGGAATACCCTAACCTCATCTGAGAAAGATGCATTAGTGGCACTGTTGATAGAATTCAAAGAGGTATTCTCATGGTCATATGAAGACGTGCTTGTGATTGATACAAATATAGTGCAACACTACATTCCAATAAATCCAACCATGAAGCCGGTCAAGCAGAAGTTGAGAAGGATGAAGACAGAGTGGACTCTCAAGATCAAAGAAGAAGTCGAGAAATAGTACAATGCAGGATTCTTGGGGGTGGTCAATTATCCAGAATGGTTAGTTAATGTGGTCCTGGTGCTGAAGAATGATGGGAAAGTGAGAATGTGTGTAGACTTATGAGATTTGAATAAGGCCAACCCGAAAGATGATTTTCCTTTGCCTCATATTGACATCCTGGTTGACAACACAGCAGGACATGCCTTGCTGTCATTTATGGATGGTTTTTCAAGATACAATCATATAAAGATGGCTTTGGAAGATATGGAGAAAAACTCTTTCATTACTCCATGGGGGATGTATTGCTACAAGGTCATGCCATTTGGCCTTAAGAATGCTGGTGCTACTTACCAACGTGTAGCCACTACTCTGTTGCATGATTTGATCCACAAAGAAGGAGAAATTTTTGTTGATGACATGATAGTGAAATCTAAATACAGTGAAGGGCACATACCAACTTTACGGAAGTTCTTTGAAAGAATTCAATTCTATAAGTTGCGGTTAAATCCAAAGAAGTGCATTTTTGGTGTAACATCCGGAAAGCTATTGGGGTTTATAGTAAGTCAGAGGAGAATTGAAGTCAATCCTGACAAAATCATGGCAATTGTAGAGATGAAGCCTCCTAGGACTGAGAAGGAGATCCGAGGGTTTTTAGGGAGGATACAATATATCAACAAATTCATAGCCTAACTCACCATGACATGTGACCCACTTTTCCGACTGCTCAAGAAAGAAGTTCCCATAGTGTGAGAGACTGGGAAAATCGGGTGCTCTCAAAAAAGAGATTTAGGTGCTTTTAAGGACACCTTTCTTTTTAGGTAAGTGGTGTGGAGTCGCCACTTATTTTTTTTACAAAAAAAGAAAAAGAAAAATAAGTACAAATTACATGATCAAAACATTTCAAATGTCATTGATTGAATAAAGACAAGTACAATTTTGGTAAATTACACCTTACAAGGCTTTGGGTCCTAGTTACAATCTATGCAAAAGAATACAAAGTTTTTGGTCTTAGTTACAATCTACCAAAATTAAAAGACAAAACACTAATCTACCTATCCAAAAACTCTAACCTCAGGGGCTAGGTTACGGAATAGAAAGGTGTTAGGCACTCATTCTGCCCAGACAGAGTCTGGTCTTCTAGACTCTAATGACCAATATACCCATTTTTGCATGATGTTGAATGATATGTTGAACACACATGACAAAAAATAATTTAAATAAATTTACCTTATAGATGTGTCCTCTTTTTAAAGAAAATTCAGATCTGTTTTGTGAATAAAAAAAATGGATTTTTAAAGAAAATCAGATCTGTTTTGTGAATACAAAAAAATTGGATTTGTAAAGAAAATCAGATCTGTTTTTATGTAAAAGAAAGAATGAGATTTTTGTTAAAAAGTATCAGATCTGTTTTGTGTAAAGTTAAAAAAAAAAAAAAAAAAAAACTTTTTGAAAGAGGATCCACACTCATGAGATAAATTTATTATACATGCATCACTTATTTAAAAAAAGAAAAAAAAAAAAAAAAAAGACTTCAACCTAACCTTTAATTCCTTCTTTTAAATTTCAAACTCTGCAATTTTGTAACAAAGAGAACTTTTTCTAAAACAAATCAGATATGTATTTAATGAAAACACAAATAAGTTTTTGTGTTAAAAAAAGTCAAATCTATATTTAATGAAAATTTGTTCACCTCTTTGAAGCCTAAAATACTTTACTTACAAAAAAGAAGTTCCTAAAGCAAACGCCTCTAGAACGTGTTTAATGTAAGGGGAATTGAAAAGTCAGAAGAGAAGAGCCCTAGAAAGAGGGGGTCAAAAAGAGTGAAAAAGTCCCTTGAATTTTGAGAGGCATCCTCTATTTATAGATGTTGGAATGTTTCGAAAAATTAGCTGAATGATCAGAATACAAATTAGGACGCATCCTTATCTCTAAAAAATTGAAAAAGGTAAGGTTTATCTCAATCCAGAATTCCTCACCATTGGCCCTCTTAAGTGCTGGACCCACGTTTAATTGTCTAACCAATCAAAATTAATTTTGATGATGTCAAGGAATCAGTGGGCTAAAATTTCCGGGCGCTGACGATCTACAAGAGAGATCCTGAAAATAAGAAACAATAAGTCAGAGGAGACCGGTGGAGACCGGCCAAAAGTCCTCCGATGACAAAGTTAGTGGATTTCTTCTTCTCAGTTTTAAAGAGAAAGTTCTTTATTCAAAGTTTCTCTGTATCCATACCTTTGTGTAGAGGAGTCTTTATATAGTGCTGATTTTGGCCGTTATTTTTCCAATCGTCGTAGTGTTTTGAGAACTTAGAGGACAACTTCCATAACTGTTATTGGAGTTACCTCATCAGAACCGGTGCCCAATAATAGTTAGGTGATTTGATACAAACAATACAACGTTTGGTTGCTTGGAAGAGTATCATGGCTCTTGGTGAAATAACCACGTCCTTCACTGTGGACGGACGAGGTTCACTACTCGTCCATTCCCCTTTGGACAAACGAACGTTGATCGAGTGTGAGGGGATGGCAAATGAAGGACGAGCGTAGCAGCACACAGTGTATGTAAAAGACGGACGACCACATGGACGAGAAATCAACTTAGCATTTTTTATACCCTATCAGTTGCCCCCTCGTCTATGGGTTGTTCAAGTAATCTTATTCCTTTGGACGGATGAACCTCTTTCTACGGATCTGAAGACGCCACGTGTTCTAATTTGATTGGTGATTTATTTCGTCGATTCATTTTTTCGAGACGAAGACCACGTGTCATGATCTGATTGGTTGTCGTTTCATGTGCTTAGGTCAGCCACCTATAAATAGTGGGATGCCTTCATTACCCTCCCCACTTCTGAGATTTCACTCCTTTGACCTTCATCGTCTAGAGCCTCGTCTAAGAGTTTCCCTGCGTCCATAGCCTCAGTTCGTCCTAGAGCCAGGTACTCCTTCTCTCCTCGTCTTTAGGTTTTCAAAATTTTCTTTCCAAAAAATGTCAGAAATAGCTATCTCCTCGTCTAGCGATAGTACAGAAAAAGCCATAGACGAGTATTATGACGAGAGTAGTTATGAGTCTAGTGATTCTAGTAGTAGCAGTAGAGGAAACACCACTAACGAGGAGTATGTCTCAGGGGTCCCTGGGGTTCCTTTAGAAGAATTACAAAAACAACTTAGAAAAACTTCAGGTTCCCAGGTAGGTACCTCGTCTTCTGTCCCTCCGTCCAGTCTGTTGGACGAAACGGAGGTAACTGTATATAGTTGTGCTGTAGATATCCCTTCCAAGACAGACGAGGAGAGGTTGAATATTCTTAGGGAATGGTACCAAATCCCAGACGAGTTTAATCCTAGATTACCCGTCCGTGGAGAATGGTGTTGTAATCCCCATTTTGGTATAGGTGTATATGAAGCTTATCTTCTTGGAGGTCTTAGGTTTCCTTTAAATGCTTTCACTAGAGAATTGTTATTTAGGTTAGGTTTAGGAGTGTGTCAGTTTAACCCCAATGCATGGAGATTGATTATCTCTATGCAAGTTTTGTGGAGGGAAGTGTTTGGAGGGGATCGTCCTATTACCGTGGACGAGTTCCTCTACTGCTATAAGCCCTCAGAAATTCATCAATCTCCTGGCTTTTATCAGTTCATAGCCAGAAGTAATGACTGTAGATTGGTAAAGTCCTTGGCCTCGTCTGACAGGAAATGGAAGACGGAGTTTTTCTTCGTCTCTGGATTTTTGGCTAGAAATCCTGCAGACGTTGGCCGGGATACATTTGGTCGTTTTACCGGGGACCTAAGGAACCTTCGTCCTGAGGGTAAGTCCCTTTTTCCTTTTTGCTTCTCTTTCTTTTTATTCATTATTATATCATCTAACTCCAAGTTGTTCTATTGCAGCCGTTGGACGACCAGTTTTGAGCAAGTTGCATCGCGATCGCGTCCACAGGGCTCGTCTGCACCCAGAGAGGGATTTCCATTCCTTAGTTAACCTCAGACGACTAGCCAAGTGGGGGTTGGGTCCTAATCCTTCTGAGGTCGCGCTTGCACACGAGATAACAGTGAGAAAAGGTAAGTATTAGATTTTTCCACTTTTAGTATTCTCTATTTTTCTATCTTTTTAATCTTTGTTCGTTCTTCTATAGGAATGGCAACCATGAGGAGCAGCAAGGGAAAGGATGTAGCTGCTGAAGGTAGTCGTCCTGAGCTTGATCGTCAAGCTCGTCCTGTGACTGGAGATAAGAGGAAATCCATATCCAAAAATTTGGATTTGGAAAACCTCCCAAGCAGGCGCAGCAAGAAGGTTAAGCATGGCTCGTCTCAAGCAATCAAGCCAACCCCGTCGTCCCAAGAGCCTGCTAAAATTTATGACATTGACTCGTCCACTCCCGTTGAGTCCACCCCATCCAAGACTCCACCGTCCAAAACCATGCCTACCCCGTCTCAAACGTCTCAGAGGGCCCCTTCTAACATCATTGAGAACGAAGATCTGGCCTGGGAGCGTTTCAAGAACGCCGTTTCGGACGAGGACATAAACGCCTGCTATGACATGTCCCTTAAGGACTTTGAACATTCTGGTGTTCACGACCTTTGCAAGGTAACATTTTCCTTCGTCTTGGCCAAATATTAAATTCCTCCTACTCTTTTTTTTTTTTTTTAACTTGTATTTGCTGTTGACTTTTATAGGGCATGTCCAAGTTTATAGCAGCGTCCAGATAGGCCACTGGATTGGACAGGACGAGGATTCTATTGGAGACGAGGATACAGGAGTTAAAGGATGAAGCTAAACAATGGGCTGAGGTGGCTGCCAAGACGACGGAAGAGGCAAAGGACCTGAAGGCTTTAGTTGATGATCTGAAGGCCAGTGCTGCTGAAAAAGATGCTCGTCTTGAGGACATGCAGAAAAGAAGCGACGAGCTCAGCACACTCCTCTCTAAGGCTAAGGAAGATGCAGTGGCAGAGTTCAAAGCATCTAAACAATACACTGATGCTTTGGATTCCAACTATGCAGCAGGGTTTGAAGATTTTAGGATAGACGCTGTTGAGAAGTTTCCTGATGTGGACTTCAGCTCCATCGTGCTCAATCTGAATGCTGCCACCACTAGCTCTCTCCTGAACCTTGACTCTGAAGACGTCAATATAGAGGACGACGCCTCGACCATGCCTCAGGACGAGCCTAACCCAGATGCTTCAACTTAAGAAAAATCTTTATAACTTTTCTTTATTGTTGTTATATGTAATTTTAGTACTTTTAGCTCGTCCATTTTAAGGACGAGTTTTGATAAACTAATTAAGGGTGTTTAGGACTTTTCTCGTCCGCCCTTGAAACAATCATGAATTTCATTTGACTGATGTATGCATAGACGAGTGTTTTCTTATACAGGATCTCTTTGTTTTACTCGTCTATATTTCATATATTTATAAATTATTTTTGCTAGAATTCCACGAGTTATTTATGAATGGTTTAGTAATTCGTCCTTTGGACTCGTCATGGCATTTTTCTTGTCCAGGGTATGGTTGAGTATCATGCTTTACTTGATTCATCCCACGGACGAGCATGCCTTGTTCCATTCATATTTTGCTCAAGCATAGAATCCTGTTCGTCCTTTTCTTGGATGGACAAACATGCCTCAGGCACCTGTAATCTGCCCTTAGGTAGGGAAATTACTTCGTCCTTCTCTTGGATGGACGAGTATGCCTTGGGCACTTGTAATCTGCCCTTAGGTAGGGAAATTACTTCGTCCTTCTCTTGGATGGACGAGTATGCCTTGATTTCTTAGGCAAGTTTGAGGTTACATCTTTGTATCAAGAATTTTCCCGTCTTGAGCTTTTCAGCATTCTTCAAGAGTTGATATGAACAAAAGTGCTATGGAAATTATTGATTCACACAACATTATGTACATTCCACATATATTGTTCATAACATAAGTATTGTCCGTAGACGAGGCATACACCTTAGTGGCTAATGCCTTTATTTAAACAATACAAATTATAATGTCGTCCACAATCTTAACACAATAATAATAATAAAGCCACACATAATAATAAAGCCACAAACATTAACCCCTGATCTCGTCCAGAGTCACGCTCCTCTAGACTGGTCCTTTACTGATAGTACTTCCTCAAGTGCTCCACATTCCAAGGATGCTCCAGCTTCCTCCCATCAAGGGCTTCTAAGTAATATGATCCTTGTCTTTTGCAGTTGATGACTCTGTAAGGGCCTTCCCAATTTGGTCCTAGCTTCCCATGGGCTGGGTTCTTTGTTGCTAAGGAAACCTTTTTTAGGACGAGGTCCCCTACATTGAATCGTCTTGGCTTGACCATTGCATCATACCACCTTGCCATAAGGTTTTTATACCTTGCCATCCTTTGCTCCGCATCCGTCCTTACCTCGTCTATTAAATCGAGGTTCAAACGGAGTTGCTCCTTGTTAGCTTCATCCTGGTAGGTTGTCACCCTATGACTGGCCATGTGCACTTCCGCGGGTATAACTGCTTCAGCTCCATAAGCTAACTTGAAAGGAGTTTCACCTGTTGGGGTTCTTGCTGTCGTCCTGTACGCCCATAGAACTCCTGGTAATTCGTCTGGCCATACTCCTTTTGCCCCCTCAAGCCGAGTCTTGATTATTTTTAGCAAGGATCGGTTAGCAACTTCAACCTGGCCATTTGCTTGTGGGTGGGCGGGTGAGGAGTAATGATTCTGAATTCCGAAGTGTATGCAGAAATCTTTGAAGAGTGCGTTATCAAATTGTCGTCCATTATCCGATATCAACACCCTGGGCACGCCAAACCTGCACACAATATTCTTCCACACAAAGTTCTTGACGTTTTGTTGCGTGATATTAGCTAGAGGTTCTGCCTCTACCCACTTGGTGAAATAATCAATACCCACCACAAGAAATTGCATTTGTCTCACACCTATTGGAAAAGGACCCAGAATATCTAGTCCCCATTGTGCAAAAGGCCATGGGGCCGTCATTGGGGTCAGGTATTCTGATGGTTGTCTAGGAATGTTGCTAAACCGTTGGCATTGGTTACAGGCTTTGACGTAGGCTTTGGTATCGGCTTGCATGTTTGGCCAGTAATACCCTGCGCGGACGACTTTGTGGACAAGCGATCTAGCTCCTGCATGATTACCACATGCTCCCTCATGAATTTCTCTTAGTATATAATTCGCTTCGTCTGGAGCCAAACATCGGAGATAAGGCTGGGAAAAGCCTCTTTTGTACAGAGTCTCGTCCATAAGAACGTACTTTGTCGACCTCACCTTCAACTTTCTTGCTGTGTCCTTTTCTTCTGAAAGTCGTCCGTCTTTTAAGTATGATATAATCGGAGTCATCCAATTTCCATCACTACGCACCTGCTGCACTTCTGGGATGTCTATACTCGGCATATACTGGATCTCATCAAATGTTTGGATGGCTTCACTCGCCGAAGCTTCTTTGGCTAGTGCATCTGCTTCCATATTCTCCTCCCTTGGGATTTGAACGAAGTTAGTTTCCTCAAATTTTTTCGCAAGTTTCATTACCCTGCCAAGGTACTTCTTCATTCGTTCTTCTTTGGCCTCGTACATCCCATTCACTTGTCCCATGATTAGTTGAGAATCTCCCAAGACGAGTATTGATTTTGCTTCCACGGACTTGGCTAATTCCATCCCTTTGAGAAGAGCTTCATACTCAACTTCATTATTGGTTGCTTGATACTGCATGCGAACTTTGTATTTCAGTTTATCCCCCTCTGGGGATTGCAAAACTACACCCATGCCTCCACCATGCTGTGTAGACGATCCATCCACGTGGACGATCCACTTCTGGTTGCCCTCCATCTCATTTACATCATCTTGACTAGGAGTAAACTCTGCAATAAAGTCCGCCAGAGCTTGACCTTTTATGGCATGTCTAGGCTGGTACTTTATGTCGAACTCACTAAGCTCGACAGCCCATTGAACCAGTCGTCCTGCAGCCTCTAATTTGTTCATTGCCTTTCTGAGTGGATGATCTGTCATAACATTGATGACGTGGGCCTGGAAGTAATGCCTTAGTTTTCTGGAGGCTGTTACCAGTGCGAAAGCCAATTTCTCCATTAGGGGATACCGTCCTTCCGCTCCTCTCAGTGCTCTACTTGTGTAGTATACCGGCTTTTGAATCTTTCCTTCTTCTCTTATCAGTGCTGAGTTTACGGCGTGTGGGGTTACTGCCAGGTACAAAAACAGCTCTTCTCCTGCCACGGATGGACTCAGCAACGGAGCGGTAACAAGATATGCTTTCAAGTCTTGAAAGGCTTCCTGACACTCGTCCATCCACTCAAATGCTTTCTTTAGAACTTTGAAGAACGGAAAACACTTGTCAGTAGCTTTTGAAACAAACCTGTTGAGGGCGGCAACCCGTCCGGTGAGGGATTGAACTTCTTTGACATTGCATGGAGGCTTCATGTCCAATATTGCTTGAATTTTATCCGGGTTCGCCTCAATTCCTCTATGGGAGACCATGAACCCAAGGAATTTTCCTGATGATACCCCAAAAGCACATTTGTTAGGGTTCAACTTCATGCGATACTGCCTCAACGTGTTGAACGTCTCCTTCAGGTCATCCAGATGTCCTTCCTTGATCTGACTCTTTACCAGCATGTCGTCGACATAGACCTCCACATTCCGCCCAATCTGCGGACGAAACATGTGGTTAACTAGCCGTTGGTATGTTGCTCCAGCATTTTTTAAGCCAAAGGGCATTACTTCATAACAAAATAGTCCCTGACTGGTGACGAAGGAAGTCTTCTCCTGGTCTGCCTCGTCCATCCTTATTTGGTTGTATCCCGAGAAAGCATCCATGAAACTTAGTAGTCTGTGGCCTGCAGTGGAATCCACCAGCTGGTCAATTCGTGGCAGTGGATAACTGTCTTTGGGGCAAGCCTTATTTAAGTCTGTAAAATCCACACACATTCTCCACTTGCCGTTCGCTTTTTTTACCATTACCACATTGGCTAACCACTGGGGGTAGTACACTTCTCGTATAAACTTTGCGGCCAACAATTTCTGTACCTCCTCCTTAATAGCAGCGTCCCTCTCCGGAGCGAACACTCTTTTCTTCTGTCGTACTGGCTTAAAGGAAGGGTCTACATTCAAACAGTGAGTAATGACATTGGGATCTATACTTGGCATGTCTTCACTACTCCAAGCAAACAGATCAACATTTGTCTTCAAAAAATGGACGAGGTCCTTCTTAACTTCGTCTCTCAGGTCTGCCCCAACCCTGGTACACCTTTCGGGGTAATTCTCGTTTAGGGAAACATTTTCCAACATTTCAACGGGTTCTGCCACAATTCTCTTTTCTTCAATGTTCATGGATTGGATTTGCTCGTCCATGGCTAACATGGCCAGATAACATTCTCTTGCTGCTAATTGGTCTCCTTGTACTTGCCCCACCCCGTGCTCTGTTGGGAACTTCACTGACAAGTGGTAGGTTGATGTGACCGCCTTCTAACTGTTCAAAGTCGGCCTTCCAATTATGGCATTGTAGGAAGATGAGCAATCAACCACAAGGAAGTTTACATCTTTGGTGATTTGTTGCGGGTACACCCCCACTGTCACTGGTAAAAGAATAGTGCCTACGGGTTGTACCTACATTCCACCGAATCCCACTAGATGAGAACTTGCAGGACGAAGTTGATCTCGTCCCAGCCTCATTTGCTGAAAGGCAGGATAATACAGAATATCAGCCGAGCTCCCATTGTCTACTAGCACCCTTCTAGTTTTGTAGTCCGCAATAAGAAGGGTAATGACAATGGCATCGTCATGAGGGTGATGTATTCTTTCTGCATCCTCCTCTGTGAAAGTGACTACTTGTTCACCCGCAGTCCCTGCTCTTGGTGATCGTCCAGAAAGTTGGACGCTCTGCACTGCTTTTAAGTACGTCTTCTTAGACTTGGACGACTGTCCTGTTGAATCTCCCCCTATAATGACTCTTATCTCTCCAAGCGGTGGTCGTGACGGTTCCTCTACCTTACCCTTCAGCTTCTCGTCCTTCTGGTCCCGTCCAAGGAAATTTCTCAACTTTCCTTGCCTGATGAGATTTTCAATCTGTTGCTTCAAATCAAAGCATTCGTCGGTATCATGTCCATGATCTCTGTGGAAGCGACAATACTTGTTCCTATTACGCTTGTTGGGATCTCCCTTCATCTTCTCTGGCCACTTCAAGGAAGGCTCGTCCTTAATTTGCATAAGGACTTGCTCAAGTGGTACATTCAAAGGGGTGTATTGTTGATTCCGTCCTGAAGAACCTGGTTTCTTACTATCTTGGTCTTTCTTATCTTCTGTCCGCCCCTTCTTTGAACGAGGGGCTTGCTCAGAGTGACGGACGGGATTTGCTTCCATTCTTTCCATTCTCTTCCTCTTCTTGGCTATGATCGCGTCTTCGGCGTTCATAAAGTTTTGGGCTGAATGGACAAGTTCGGCCATGGACTGAGGCTCTTTTTCATAAAGCTTGTGTATGAACAAATCAGAATTGACCCCATTATGGAAGGCAGCCAACAGCAGCTTGTCATCTACCTCGTCGACGGTCAGTGCTTCTCTATTAAAGCGTGTGATAAAGGAACGCAGGCTTTCATTTTCTCCTTGCTCTATGGTTAGCAAACTAGACGAGGAACGTTTATGTCTTTGTCCTCCAATGAAATTATTGACGAATAATTTGCTTAACTCTTCAAAAGAACTTACTGAGTTGGGTGGTATCTTGCTGAACCAAACTCTTGCAGGTCCTTTGAGGGTGGTTGGAAATGCTCTACACATTATCTCATCCAGAACCCCTTGAAGATGCATGGTAGTCTTGAAAGTAGCGATGTGGTCAAAGGGATCACGCGTGCCGTCATATGAATCCAAAGAAAGCATCTTGAACTTTGGTGGCAATGGATGGCCATTGATAGACGCTGTAAAGGGTGAATCAGTTCTGTGAACCAAATCTTCTACTGGATTAGTCCTTCTCAAGTTCTCCCTCATCTCATCCATGACCTTTCTCATTTGGTCCACTTCCCTCTCTAAATGCGGTACCCTCCGGGAAGCGGTGCCCCTCGATTGACTTTCTGGTTCAAAATTCCTTTCGTTTTCCTGACTTTGCTCTTGCTCTTCTCCACGGGCCTCACGCCGCTGCCTTGTGAGATTAATCTCCCTTCGCAAATCTTGATTTTGGCGAGTTAGTTCTGCCATGGCAGCGACTATGGATTGCATGTGCTGGGTTGATGAAGGCTGTATAGCCGGCGCTGATTGACGGTCACGATGGGGGTTACTAGAGGCATCTCTGCTTTGCTGAGGGCCTGGACTGGTGGCCCTCGATCTGGTCCGGACCATTTCAGCCCTTTGTCGAAGAAAGAAATTGTAGAATTCAACGATGAAATTCAATCGTAAAAAATTCTCTCTTTCCCACAGACGGCGCCAACTGATGATGTCAAGGAATCAGTGGGCTAAAATTTCCGGGCGCTGACGATCTACAAGAGAGATCCTGAAAATAAGAAACAATAAGTCAGAGGAGACCGGTGGAGACCGGCCAAAAGTCCTCCGATGACAAAGTTAGTGGATTTCTTCTTCTCAGTTTTAAAGAGAAAGTTCTTTATTCAAAGTTTCTCTGTATCCATACCTTTGTGTAGAGGAGTCTTTATATAGTGCTGATTTTGGCCGTTATTTTTCCAATCGTCGTAGTGTTTGGAGAACTCAGAGGACAACTTCCATAACTGTTATTGGAGTTACCTCATCAGAACCGGTGCCCAATAATAGTTAGGTGATTTGATACAAACAATACAACGTTTGGTTGCTTGGAAGAGTATCATGGCTCTTGGTGAAATAACCTCGTCCTTCACTGTGGACGGACGAGGTTCACTACTCGTCCATTCCCCTTTGGACGAACGAACGTTGATCGAGTGTGAGGGGATGGCAAGTGAAGGACGAGCGTAGCAGCACACGGTGTATGTAAAAGACGGACGACCACATGGACGAGAAATCAACTTAGCATTTTTTATACCCTATCAAATTTAAATTAATCAAGCGTGGTTGGTTCCACCCGAACAAAATGCATGTAGACTGTGCAAATTTGATCATGCGATATCTTTCAATTCGATGGTCCAATTTGGAAATTAGACATACCGTCGTGACCGTTAGAGTTTCAAGATCATTTTTATGATATGCAATGAATGAATTAATGCATGTAATGCAACTACGATGTTTTCGGGTATATGAATGGTCACTCTAGCCATTTTCCTTGATGAAATTATGGGTGCAAAATCGAGTGTCTATAGAATGCCCCTTATTGATAGAGCTTGCAAAGCGAATGTCATTATAAAACAAAGACACTGATTTTGGCAGCCATGATTTAATTAAAGTTGACTTTTCAAAGATTACCTAGCCCTAGAACCTAAAACCTTGGAACATAGAACTAGTGCCTTGTTATTTTGAAAAATGAAAATTGTAAATACTTTGACCTAATTGATAATTGATAACCTTGAAGTGAATCTTGAAATCTGGGTTGACCAAAGAGGCTTCTCTATCTCAATCAAAATCTGGGGTGGTCGATCAAGGGGCTTCTCTACCTCAATCTGAATGGAAGGTATCCAAGAGGTTTCTCTACCTTGGAACCTAGATTGTGGTGACCAAGGGGCTTCTCTACCATGGTCTTGATAAAAGGTAACTAAGGGGCTTCTCTACCTTGGAACCTGAGTTGTGGTGACTAAGGGGCTTTTCTACCTCGATCTGGATAAAAGGTAACCATGGGGCATCTCTACCTTGGAACCTGGATTGTGGCGACCAAGGGGCTTCTCTACCTCAATCTTGATAGAAGGTGACCATAGGGCTTCTTTATCTCGGAACCTAAGACGATTGAGAGGCTTCTCTATCTTAATCTTGAACTGGGACGACCAAAGGGCTTCTCTATCTCGATCTTAATGGAAGGTAACCAAAGGCTTCTCTACCTTAGAACTTAGGATGATTAAGACACTTCTCTATCTCAACCTTGAATTGTGGCGACCAAGGGGCTTCTCTACCTCAATCTTGATGGAAGGTAACTAAAGGGCTTCTCTACCTTGGAACCTGAGACGATTGAAAGGCTTCTCTATCTCAACCTTGAACTGTGGCAACCAAGGGCCTTCTCTACCTTGAAATATGGGGCGATTGAGAGGCTTCTCTATCCCAATCTTGAACTGTGCAACCAAGGGGCTTCTCTACCTTGATCTGAAGGGGAGGTAACCAAGAGGCTTCTTTATCTTGGAACCTGGGGAGATTGCCTGCAAAAGACCAAAATTTGGGATTAAATTTTAAATGATGGGTGCTCGATTGTTCCACTATTTTGAGATGTGTGATTTTCCTCTCTCTCTTTGTTTTATTTATTTATTTTATTTTTATTTTTTATGAATTGAATTTCCTCTTCAAAAGGAAAAACCATTGATTTTTATGAAGTCCTTTGAAATTTTTTCATCATTTATTTTTTGAAATTTGTTCATGGAGATTTGTCTTTTGAAGATTTGTTCAAGAGATTTCTCATTTTCATGAAGATGTGTTCATGGAGATTTGTCATTTGAAGATTTTTTCAGGAGATTTTTCCTTTTTCATGAAGATTTGTTCATGGAGATTTGTCTTTTGAAAATTTGAATAGGAGATTTATCCCTTGAAGATTTTTTCAAGAGATTTTTCCTTTTGAATATTTATTCAGGACATTTTTCCTTTTATGAAGATATGTTCATGGAGATTTATCCTTTGAAGATTTGTTCGGGAGATTTTTCCTTTTGAAGATTTGTTCAGAAGATGTTTCCTCTTGAAGATTTGTTACGGAGATTCTTCATTTGAAGATTTATTCATGAGATTTTTCCTTTTGAAGATTTGTTTGGGAGATTTTTCCTCTTGAAGATTTGTTCAGGAGGTTTTTTCTTTTATGAAGATGTGTTCATGAAGATTTGTCCATTGAAGATTTATTCAAGAGATTTTTCCTTTTATGAAGATGTGTTCATGGAGATTTGTCCTTTGAAGATTTGATCATGGAGATTTGTTCTTTGAAGATTTATTCTAGAGATTTTTCCTTTTATGAAGATGTGTTCATGGAGATTTATCCTTTGAAGATTTTTTCATGAGATTTTTCCTTTGAAGATTTGTTTAGGAGATTTTTCCTCTTGAAGATTTGTTCAGGAGATTTTTTCTTTCATGAAGATTTGTCCATTGAAGATTTATTCAGGAGATTTTTCCTTTTATGAAGATGTGTTCATGGAGATTTGTCCTTTGAAGATTTGATTATGGAGATTTTTTCTTTGAAGATTTATTCAGGAGATTTTTCCTTTTATGAAGATGTGTTCATGGAGATTTATCCTTTGAAGATTTGTTCATGAGATTTTTCCTTTTGAAGATTTGTTCAGAAGATTTTTCCTCTTGAAGATTTGTTCAAAAGATTTTTTCTTTCATTAAGATGTGTTCATGAAGATTTGTCCATTGAAGATTTATTTAGGAGATTTTTCCTTTTATGAAGATGTGTTCATATAGATTTGTCCTTTGAAAATTTGAATAGGAGATTTATCTCTTGAAAATTTGTTCAAGAGATTTTTCCTTTGAAGATTTATTCATGAGATTTTTCCTTTTGAAGATTTATTCAGGAGATTTTTCCTTTTATGAAGATGTGTTCATGGAGATTTGTTATTTGAAGATTTGTTTAGGAGATTTTTCCTTTCGAAGATTTGTTCAGGAGATTTTTCCTCTTGAAGATTTATTCAGGAGATTTTTCCTTTTATGAAGATGTGTTCATGGAGATTTGTCCTTTGAAGATTGAAGTGGAGGAGATTCATCCCTTTTTGAAGATTTGATCATGGAGATTTGTCCTTTGAAGATTTATTCAAGAGATTTTTCCTTTTATGAAAATGTGTTCATGGAGATTTATCCATTGAATTTTATTTTTGGAGATTTTTCCTTTTTCAAAAATGTTTTAGGAGATTTATCCTTTTGAAATTTTTTTTTGGAGATTTGTCCTTTGAAAATTGAAGTTTAGGAGATTTTTTCCTCTTTTAATTTCCTACAAGAAAAACAAGAGTTGATTTCTAGTCAGTTAATTTGTATAACTCTTGAACTACCACTCTTTGATCTTTGCATTTGATGACTTTGATATTTATGGACTCATTCTTGTAAGAGATTGATTCAGAAAAGTTTAGAGTTTACTTGATGAAACTTTGTGTTGCAAAGGTTTGAATTTATCTGACAGGTTTTGACATGGGTGATCTTACTTGAATGAGGCATAGTTGAATGCCCCTAGTCTACAAATTGAAACATGATTTTGAAAACCTTGACTTTTGAGGAAAATATGATTTTTTTTTTTTTTTTCATAATGAATGAGGCATGGTCAAATGCCCCTAGTTTAGAAATGGATGCTTGATTTTTTTTTGAAAAGGTGATGATGACGATCTCTTTTTTTGAAAATGAATGAGGTATGGCCAAATGCCCATAGTTTGCAAATTGATGCATGATTTTTGAAAACCTTGATATTTGAGGAAAATATGATTTTTTTTTTAAATGGATGAGGCACGGCGGAATTCTCCTAGTTTAGAAATGGATGCATGATTTTTGGAAATCTTGATTTTTTTTTTTTTTTTTTTTTTAAGATGATGATGATGATGATCTCTTTTTTTTTGAAAATGAATGAGGCATGACTGAATGCCCCTAGCTCAATTATCAATGTGAATTTTGAAAAATCTTATTGTGTAGGGACCTTCAATAAAGAAAAATTTAAGTAAAAAAATATCAAAATCACAAATTGGGCAAAATAAGGACTGTTGGAATGCTAGTAGTATCTAAACTGAAGATTGATGATGATTGTTGAGTAGATAAAAGATCCATGTCCACTTCCTGCAAAAGATTCTTTCCATGAGATTTTTAGTAATCAGTTATTATAAAAATGTTTTGGGCCAATGCCCCAAGTTTAGACATGCTTGCACAGAAAATTGATGATATGCTTAATGCAAAATAGATGATCCTAGCCTAAATTCACACAAAGGAAATTCTTGATTTTGAGCCTTTGAAAAAAAATGTTTCTTTTTAAGTGATTGTGACTGGGCCTTTGGAAAGGCTGCCTACGGACCTTTCTCATAGAGGATCGGGTCTAAATATAGTTCGAAAAAAGTTTTTTGAAAATTGATTTTCTTTTTTTAATTTTGAAATGAAGATTTTTTTTTTTTGGTAATTGGGACCGGGCCTTTGAAAAGGCTACCTACGTACCTCTCTCATAGAGGATCATGTCTAGACATAATTAGGATTTTTCTTTTTTTTTGAAAAAATGATTTATTTTTTGAAAATTTTGAAATGAAGATTTTTTTTTTTGGTAATTGGGATCGGGCCTTTGAAAAGGCTGCCTTTGTACCTCTCTCATAAAGGATTAGGTTTAGACGTAGTTCGAAATAAAGGTTTTGAAAATTTGAATTTTTTGAAATGAGTCTCTCTCTCTCTCTCTCTCTCTCTCTCTCTCTCTCTCTCTCTCTCTCTCTTTTGAAAAAAAAAAAAGCAATTTAGTTAGAATGAGACCTTTTTGAAATTTTATCTTTTTCGTTTCTAAAAAAAAAAAAAGAAATTTATCTTTTTCAAATGAACAAAAGGTGATCCTTTGAACAACCTCTTTGATCAATCATAATGCTCAATTGTTAACTCGATCTCATTGGCCAGAAAGGATTTGAAATCATTAAAAGCATGTAATCAAATTTGCTTCTTCATTTTGAAATTTTTTAGATTAAGTCTTCAAAGACAATCAAAGAAATGAAAGGCTTGGGAATCACATATGTTGGGAACAAGGTAGAAAGGGAAAAATTCTAAGTTTGAAGATTTGAAAATTTTTGAGAATTGGGAAATTTGTTCTCTTGAGAGTTATTTTCTGCTGGTAGCAAACAAAGTGAGTGTTTGGAGCTTAGGAAAAAAAAAATTCAATAACTTGAGAGTTTGTGAAATTTGTCTTTTAAAGATATCAGCTAGTGGGGCTTGATAATCTTGAGCAGTTTTCCTTTTTTATCCAAGAGAAAATATTATCAGAGCTAAATGTGTGCTTTCAATCAGTAGGACTTCAAGGAGGGCTTTTTTCAAAGGTTGTAATGCAGGCTAGGTTCAGGTTATTGAAAGGAAGAATATAAAAGGATTAAAACCCTTATGATATTTCCCCAAGTTTGTAATACTTTAAATTCAAGCATTGGAAGATTTTTCCACATCTTCCATCATTGACTCTTATGCTAAAATCCTTGTCATGTTCATCATCTTCTCATTGGTCTTCATTGATTCCTTTCATTTGGTCTTGATTTTTATAGCTTGACAACTTCCCCTTTTCGGTCTTCTTAGCATCTTATCTTGTGGTCAGATCACTCACTCATTTTTGTTATTCTCATTTCTTGAAAGATTTTTTTTTTTTTTTGGCCCTAATTTTGCCTAGACTGCCCTTTCAGGTTTTCAGCCTAGCGAGCATTTCTTCTATTTTTTTTTTTTTTTTTTTTGGAATTTTATTGGCTTTCACTCAACTGTAGTTTTTTGTTCTTTCAATTTGACAGACTTCCATCTTTCCTGGATGAATTTGTATTTCTCCTTGATACCCTCTTATCCTTTCTAATGCACTTTTATTTTTCTTGACTTGACTGAACACAATTTTTTTTTTTTTATGAAATGTGTCTTAATTTTTCTTTTCCTCATCTTCCTCAATTTGATTAAATTTCTTCTCTTGATGAATCTTTATTTTTGCTCATCCTTCTAAACTTGAATGATCTTTCATGGAATCTCATGTCTCTTGTGTCTTTCAATGAATCAGTATTCTCTTACAACTTGATGAAAATTTTTGCATTCACCTCTCTGTCTCTCTCTTTTTTATTTATTTTTTTTTCTTGTTGAAGTCTTTTCTAGCTTGATGGCCTTCTCTTTTTTCTCACAATTTGATACTTTCTCAAAATCTTATCTCTCCTTAATGGATTTTTTTTCTTCCTTCCTAGCTTGATGGGGTGAACTATCCCTTTTCTTTGATGAACTCTCTTTTCTAAACTTGATGAACTCTTCATCTTTTCTTCTTTTGAACTTGTTCCATTGATTGAGGACCTTACGAAGTGGTGCTAAAACCATAAGGTCAACACTTCCTCATCTTGATATTTAAGCATGCATACACAATTTTCCCACCCAAGGTTTAAGTTTTTAGTGGGTTCATTGAAAAACAGGCAAACTGTTTAAAGGCTCAAGTTGGCTAGCAATGGATAGTTATTGTAATAGGTGTCAAGGAATAATATCGGCTACCAAAGGCGGCCTCCTATCCCTAGTGATGCTTTCTTGTTAGCACAGTGTCTTAAACTCTTTTAATAAGTTATTCTTGGAATAAGAGTTCAAATGCTCCAATGATATGATTTTTTTTTTTTTTTTTTGAGATGTGGACTGAGTGTACGTGGTTTGAGAAATTTGGATGAATTGATGAATTTCTTTGATTGCCTTTTAGGACCTTTTCTTATCATATTTTGAATGTTTAGCAAAAGTCCTTACATGTATTGAATGAAGTTAAATCCCTCATTGGCACAAATTGATTGGTAGAGCAATTAATCATTATGATTTGGAAGAAGCTTTGTCAAATGGATTATCTTGTATTCTCTTGAAAAGAAGGCTTTTGAAAAAAAAAAAAAAAAATTGGAATCTTTGAAAGGGAGGCTTTGGAAAAATCTTGGAGTCTTTGAAGGAACAAAAAAACGTTTTTAGAGAAAGGTTACTAAGAAGGCCTAATGCCCTTAGTCCCTTTTTTTTTTTGGGGGGGGGGGGGGGGGGGTGAGATTTTGGATTTTTTTTTTTCAAATTTTTCGAAAACTCTTTTTTTTTTTTGAAAAAAAAATATTTTCTCTCTCTTTTTTTTTTTTTTGAAATTTTTATTTTTGAAAAAAAAAATTTTAATTTTTAATTTTTTGGATTCTTTTTTATAAACAAAATGCATGAAACATGGAAACAACAAAAATACAATAGACCTCAACAAATATTTTCATTAGAAACATGTAAACAACAAAGTTTAAGATAAAACAGTGATCCTGATAACCCAAATATGGCTTGACTGCTTGTGGAAGGAGGCAAAGTCGGGCTGCTTGTTTCTTCTTGGTTCATTGTGGATGTTTGAGTTGAAATTTTGAAAATTGGACCTTGGTAGTCCTAAACCTCTAGGAAGATGACTTGATCTTGATGGAATTAGGCTTGAATCCTCATTGAGCTTGATGGACTTTGGGCTTAGCAAGCTTGGGCTTAAACTGCATATACATATGACATACCTTTCTTTCTAGGAAAACAAAATCAGGTTTATAAAGCACACAACATTCAAACAATTATGATGGGCCCAAGTGTTGAACTTGGGCTCAGCATGGCTCAAACAATGGTCAAACACACATAATATGCAATGCAATTTTAACAGGGACCGGCCTAAGGGTAGGTTCTAAGTCATTATATTGTAGGGTGCGTTTATTGTTTTATTATTTCCCACAGCTAGGACGTTACACCTCCGAACTTGTAATGTAATGAAAATTATGTTGGTCCAAACGGCATGGTCTATCCTTTATAGTCAACAAGAAATGATCCAGTGACTTTGGACTATGAGTTTGTGAGTTCATCACTGGGTACCCGAATCTAATAAAGACCGATCCATCGTTACTACCACCATATGTTGAGATGGGTGCATACACATTTATTGTTTTGATGGCACACACTATGACAGTTAGGGAAAGCTCTTAACAATCAACATGGCAACACAAACAACAACATAAATATCACATAGACATCTCAAGACAGAAATAAATAAACAAACAACAATATCATGCAAAATCATGCAAAAGACAAGGGTATATAGTTGGTCACTTAAAGTCTAACACAAAACTTAGCCCTCGGTATCCCCAGTGAAGTCGCCATTGCGAGAGACTGGGAAAATCGGGTGCTCTCAAAAAAGAGATTTTGGTACTTTTAAGGGCACCTCTCTTTTTGGATAAATGGTGTGGAGTCGCCACTTATTTTTTATACAAAAAAAATAAGAAAAAATAAATACAAATTACATGATCAAAACATTTCGAATGTTATTGATTGAATAAAGACAAGTATAATTTTGGTAAATTAAACCTTACAAGGCTTCGGGTCCTAGTTACAATCTATGCAAAAGAGTACAAAGCTTTTGGTCCTAGTTACAATCTACGAAAATTAAAAGACAAAACACTAATCTACCTATCCAAAAACCCTAAGCTCAGGGGCTAAGTTATGGAATAGGACGGTGTTAAGCACTCATTCCACCCAGACAAAGTCTGGACTTCTAAACTCTAATGACCAATATACCATTTTTTGCATGATGTTCAATGATATGTTGAACACGCATGACAGACACTTGACATAAAATAATTTAAATAAATTTACCTTATAGATGTGTCCTTTTTTTCAAGAAAATTCAGATTTGTTTTGTGAATAAAAAAAAAAAAAGATTTGTAAAGAAAATCAAATCTGTTTTGTGAATAAAAAAATGTGGATTTGTAAAGAAAATTAGATATGTTTTGTGAATAAAAAAATTGGATTTGTAAAGAAAATCATATTTGTTTTTATGTAAAAGAAAGAATAAGGTTTTTGTTAAAAAGTATCAAATCTGTTTTGTGTAAAGTTAAAAAAAAAAAAAAAAAAAAAAAAAAAGAGTGATTTTATCAAGAAAAAATTGATCTATTTTTTTGATGTAAAAGAAATAAAAAAAGACTTTTTGAAAGAGGATCCACATTCATGAGATAAATTTATTACACATGCATCATATATATATATATTTTTAAAAAGCCTAACCTTTAATTCCTTCTTTTAAATTTCAAACTCTGCAATTTTGTAACAAAGAGAAATTTTTCTAAAAAAAAATCAGATCTGTATTTAATGAAAATATAGATAAGTTTTTGTGTTAAAAAAAGTCAGATTTCTATTCAATGAAAATACAGATAAGTTTTTGTGTTAAAAAAACCAGATCTGAAAAATACAGATTAGTTTTGGGTCTTTAAAAAAATCAGATCTGAAAATACATATCAATTTTTGAATTTTAAAATAATCTTTAATATTCATTAGCAGATTTTGAAACTTAAGAAAAAGAATTACAATAAACAATCATCTAAGAACATGTTAAAGAAAATTCTAGCAACATGTTTAAGCTTGGTAATTATATATCAAGAACAAAACATAATAAACATGCTAAACATATTCATGCATCAAACAATAACAAAAAAAATAATGAAAGAAGAAAAGAAAGAAGAAAAAACAAAATACCTCTTGCATGAGTGTGCTCTTCTAATGAAAGAATATTTTAGAATTCAAAGAAATTTGTTCACCTCTTTTGTTAGGACATATGTGAATCATGTTAAGAACATATGTCAATATAGAATTGGCTAATCCTTTGACAAAACGCACTTCACTTATAATTGGGTAGATCTAGGATGTGTTTAATACTTCAAGGAACAAGATTTCAAGTTCAAGTGTTAAAGCCATGCAAGTCTGTCCAAGAATCAAGTGAAGAAGTGCCGGATTTTAAAGCTTGACAGCTAGTATCTATCGAGGTTTAAAAGGCTGTTTAAGCCCAATGCTCGACAGCTACTCAATAGATAAGGTATCTGTCGAGATTTAAGAAAATCAGTTTTCCAGATTTGTTTTCACTCAAATCCATGAATAGATGTTTGGGCTTTCTTTTCTCACAACCTTAAACATATATAAGGATTGTTTTAATGGCTGATACAGCTGATGCACCTCAATGCAAAAGTTTTTTACAAGCATATTGTGAACCAGAGACATATGCCCTATTTCATCTTTCTATTCAAGAAGCTGCTGTGTTGGTAAACGGTAGGGTTTTGTAACCAAGGAGTTTTGTGATCTTCATCATGTTGATGAACTGAAGAACTTTATAGCCAACATCTTTCTCAAGTTAGTGAGTAAGCCGTGTACTGGGATTCACACATCAAATTGGTTAGTCACGTACTGGAAGCCGTGCATTGAAAGAAGAGATTGTCACAACAGAACAAGTCAAATTGGGTATTGGGGTAAGGGTTCAACTGTAGGTTGGTATAAGATACTGAGATTCTTTTACTTGTAACCACTTGTTGTGATAATAGTGAATTCTCGGGAGAGGTGACCTTAAAATCAGCCGGTGAGGTTTTTGCCATGTAGGTTTTCCCCATTCGTAAACAAATCATCATGTCAATTTATTTTCTGCTGCATTTTAACTAAGTTGGTGATTTGTTTGTGCTACCACACTTATTGCATGCTAATTGAATTAATTAATTAACTTGACTAATTAATTAGTTAATTCTTCAAAATGGGTCCATACATTCTTGGCCTATCATCTTTGAAGACTAAAATACTTTACTTACAAAAAAGAAATTCCTAAAGCAATAGTCTCAAGAACGTTTTTAACATAAGGGGAATTGAAAAGTTAGAAGAGAAAAGCCCTAGAAAGAGGGGGTCAAAAAGAGTGAAAAAGTCCCCTGAATTTTGAGAGGCATCCTCTATTTATAGAGGTTGGAATGTTTCAAAAAATTAGCTAAATGATTAAAATACGAACTGGGACGCATCCTTATCTCTAAAAAATCAAAAAAAAGTAAGGTTTATCTCAATCCAGAAGTCCTCAGGCCGGGACTCCAATTTGCGCCAATTGGCACTTGAAAAGTCTCGTTCGGCACTCCAAGAGTGCAGAATGGCTCTCTTGGGTGCTAGGCCCGCGTTTGAGTTTTAGTCCACTTTGGACTCCTTTTTTGAGGTTTTTTGAGTCGGGAATTGCACTTAGACGCATTTTTAATCTGTATTCTAAAAATTAAACCCCTATTGTTGTTATCTGATTATCCACTTTATTCTCATGCAAGCAAGTCTATTTTTGGCACCAACTAATGACCAATCACAAAATTATTTAATTAATTTTAATTGTCTAACCAATCATAATTAATTTAAATTAATCACGCGTGGTTGGTTCCACCCAAACAAAATGCATGCAAACCGTGCAAATTTGATCATGCGATATCTTTCAATTCGACAGTCCGATTTGGAAATCGGACATTCCATCACGACCATTAGAGTTTCAATATATTCAATGAATGAATTAATGCATGTAATACAACTATGATTTTTTTGGGTATCTGAATATGGTCACTCTAGCCATCTTCCTTGATTAAATTATGAGTGCAAAATCAAGTCTCTACACACAGTATGGAATGAACAATGTAAAGAACCTTTTGCAAAGATTAAAAATTATCTGATGAAGCCGCCAATATTGGTCCCACCGGTACCTGAAAAGCCATTATAGTTGTATCTCATAACTACACATACAGCAATGGGGGCTTTGCTTGCTTAGTACCTAGAGGAGTCTAGAAAGGAGAATGCAATCTACTACATTAGCAAGAAGATGCTGGCTTATGAGGAGAAAGTATTCACCACTTGAGAAGATATATGTAGCACTTGTATAGGCAACTCGCAAACTCAAACATTATATGCTTGCTTTCAAGATCTTGTTGATTGCAAGAATGGATCCTTTAAAATATCTGATGGAGAAACCTATGCAAGATGGGAAGACAGCTAAATGGGTTTTGCTTTTATTAGAATTTGATATTAAATATGTGACTCAGAAATCTATGAAGGGGAGAGCAATTGCTGATCACTTAGCCTACTATTCACCTGAAGAAGCTGAAGAGATCTAAGGAGACTTTCTAGATTAGGATATTATAGAGATCGAAGTAGAACCATGGAAGATGTATTTTGATGGAGCAACTAATGAAAATGGAAGTGGCATTGGAGTTCTCTTAATTTCTCCAAAAGGTATAAAACATCCCATTCTCTGGTAGGCTCAACTTTTCTGCCACTAATAATGCCACTAAATATGAAGCTTACATTATGGGGTTACAAGCGGCCTTAGGTCTTAGAGTGAAAGAGTTGGAAATATACGGTGATTCAGCCCTGATAATTTCTCAAATTCAAAATAGATGGAAGATTAAGGAAGAAAGGCTAATGCCTTATCATGAATGTCTTAAAAAATGGGCCTTGAAATTCAGTAAGATTCAGTACCAGTATCTGCCAAGAATGCAAAATCATATTACAGATACTTTAGCGACAATGGCATCCATGATGGATGGACTTAAGGAAAATGAAGCTCGACCAATAATGGTGGAACAAAAAGAAGAGCCAACTTATTACATGTCAATAGAAGAAGATGAGAGAAAGAATAAAGAAGGTGAATGGTATTCAGACATTTTACAGTACCTCAAGGATGGGACATACCCAAAGTTTGTAGACAAGAATGACCAATTAACCATTAGAAGGTTGCCCAATAATTATATTATTTGTGGTGAGAGGCTTTACAGAAGATCATATGATGGAATTCATCTCTTTTGTGTGGCTGCCAAGGAAGCATAGCGAATAATTGAAGAGGTTCATGAGTCAAGTTATGGGCCACATATGAATGCACACATGCTGTCACAGAAAATAATGAGAAAAGGTTATTACTGGACTACTATAGAAGCAAACTGCGCAATTCATGTTCAAAAGTGCCATCAATGCCAAGTCCATGGAGATCTGGAGCACATGCCACCTATGCCATTACATACCATGACTTCGCCCTAACCGTTTTCTACATGGGGAATAGATATTATTGGAAAGATTCACCCAACAACATTTAATGGCCATGAGTTTATACTTGTTGCTATTGATTACTTCACTAAATGGGTGGAAGCTGCCTCATACAAGGTTTTAAACTTGAACAAAGTTGCTCAGTTTATTCAGACTAATATCATTTGTAGATATGGGGTACCGCATGAAATTATGTCAGACAATGGGCTACATTTCAAGGGAGAAACAAAAAAGCTACTACAATAGTTCAATATTCACCACCACAAAACCTCACCCTACCGTCCTTAGACTAATGGAGCAGTTGAGGCTGCTAACAAGAATATAGGGAGAATCCAGAAGAAGAGCACAAAAAACTACAAGGACTGGCACCTACAATTACCCTATGCACTTTAGGGGTATAAGACATCGATTCAAACTTCCACAAGAGCCACTCCTTATTCATTGGTGTACGGGATGGAAGTAGTCCTTCCTATTGAAATGGGTGTCCACTCATTAAGAACAGTTGTGAGAGACCTCAAAAAAAGTGTCCCTCAAAAAAGAGATTTGGGTACGTTTTAGGGCACCTTTCTTTTTGGGTAAGTGGTATAGAGTCGCCACTTAAAAAAAAAAAATAAAGAAAAAATAAATACATGATTGAATTGTTCTCTTCATTGATTGAATAAAAATTACATATTTGATAAATTTGAAAATTACATAGCTTTGGGTCCTAGTTAGAATCTACCAAAATAATTACATGGCTTGTTGTCCTAGTTACATTCTACCCAAAATAAAAAGTAAAGACAAGGCTAGATCTACTTAGCCAAAGATCTAAATCCAGAGGCTAGGTTACGGAATGGGAAGGTGTTAGGCACCTATTTCGCCCAGACAGAGTCTGGTCTTTTAGACTCTTATGACCAATGTACCTTTTTATGCATGTCATGAATGATATGTTGAACATGTGACACCAAAATTAAATCACACAAATTTATTTATGAGTGAAGTCTCTTCTTTTGAAAAGAATTAGATCTGTTTTAGTTGGTAAAAAAAAAGTATTTTGATTTGTCAGAATACTAGATCCTTTTTGTGGTATATGGAGAAAGTGGTTTTTGGAGATAAAGAATTCAGATCTGTGTTTATTACATAAAATAAAGTCTTTTGATTTGAAAAATCAGATCTGTTTTTTAAGAACAAAAAAATGGTTTTTTGATTTATAAAAGATCAAATCTGTTTTATGATAATGACAAAAAAGGTTTTTGACAATAGAAAAGTTAGATCTGTTTTTTATGTTGTAAAAGAGTGAAAAAGATTTTTTAAGAAGAGAGTTTCACTCATAATTTAAATTTATGCAACATGATTTACATAAAACAAACACAAACACAAGCATGTTTAATCTTTTTCTTTATTTCAAAAATCTACATGTATTAAAAAATCAGATCTGTATCTAAGGAAGATACAAATTAGTTTTTTATGATAAAAAAGATGTTCGTGTTTGCATCTAATAAAGACACAAACCAGTTTTGATTAAGTAAAAGCCAGATCTACATCTAAGAAGATGCAAATCCATTTTATTTTGAAGAAAAATTTAGATCTACATCTAAGGAAGATGCAAATCTATTTTGTTTTAAGAAAAATTCAGATCTACATCTAAGGAAGATGCAAATCTGTTTTATTTTAAGAGAAAGAGTAGCTCACATGCAAATTATTGATATTCAAGAAAGAGGCTATAACAATTGCATAAAAACAGTCATGCTTTAAATGAAACAATTATTAATAATTCATGTTATGGATAAAAACACTCATCAACATAAAAAAGAAGAATAAGGAAAAGATAGGGTGTAGGAAACAACCTTTTACATGAGCTCTCCCTATTCTTGAGAGGATGTTTTAGGGTTCAAAGAAACTTATTCAGTTATCTTTGAAACCTAACAACCCTAATTTAAGCAGCAAATCTTAGAAAGGATTAGCAAATATCAGCAATTTGAGAGTCTCAAAACATATGCCTCTCAAAGCATAGAAAAAAGGTGCTAAATTATAAGGTTCAGTCTCTATTTATAGAGGCCAGAAGACTCTAAAAAATAGGCACAAACGATTAGGATGTGAATCCGAAAGCATCCTTTTGCGAAAAGATCGAAAATGGTGTGCCTTATCGTCACCCAAAGGCCGTAGGGCCAAAGCCCAACAAAGGAAAATTCGGTCCTTTTAGAGTGCCGTTCAGCACTCCAAAAGTGCCGAATTGGCTCTTGGACACCGAACTCTCTTTCGTGTTCGGGTGTCGTTTGGACTCATCTTCTAGGGTTTTTTGACCGGTCCTTGCACCTAGACGCGTTTTCATTCTCCGTCTATGATTTTTTTATCTCTTTTCTGGATAATTCAGGAATTAAAAAAAAAAAAAAAGAATTATCTTGTAGATAAATACCCTAAAATAAATCTTGATAAAGTTCAGATTATCCACAATTTTATTGTTATCCAATCATCCTTTTTATTCCTATGCATACATCCTTATTTTAAACACTAATTATCAACCAATCACAAAATTATTTAATTAATTTTAACTGCTTAACCAATCAGAATTAATTTAAATTGATCATGTGTGGTCGACTCTACCTAGATACAATACATGTTGACCATGCAAACTTGATCATGCGATATCTTTCGATCTGATGGTCCGATTTGGAAATCGAAAACAACATTACGACCGTTAGAATCTCAAGGTCATTTTTATAATATGCAATGAATGAATTGATGCATGTAATGCAAAAAACAAATTGATGCAGGTAATGCAAGAACAAATGGATGCATGTAATGCAATCATGATTTTTAGGGTACATGAATGGTCATTCAAGTCATACTCCTTGATTAAATCATGGGTGCAAAATTAAGTGTCTACAGAATGCCCCTCATTGACAGAGCTTGAAAAGTGAATGTGAATGTAAAACTAAGACATTAATTTTAGTGACCATGATTCAATTGAGGTTGAATTTTCAAAGACTACCTAGCCCTCAAACCTAAAACTTTGGATCATAGAACTAGCCTTATCTTTTGACAACAAATGAAAATACTTGACTTAGCTGGTAGCTGATGATTTTGAAAATGATTCTTGGCATGTGGGGTGACCAAGAAACTTTTCCATCCTGTTCTTGAAAATAGAGTTGTCTGCGACCTAATGGCTTCTCTACCTCAATCTTGATGAAAGATAATCAAAGGACTTCTCCACCTTGATCTAGAGTTGTCTGTGACCTAAGGGCATCTCCACCTCGATCTTGACGAAAGGCAATCAAAGGACTTCTCTACCTTGAAACCGGAGCTGTCTACAACCTAAGGGCTTTTCTACCTTGATCTTGACGAAAGGCAATCAAAGACTTCTCCACCTTGATATGGAGCTGTCTGCGACCTAAGGGCTTCTCTACCTCGATCTTGACGACAGGTAATCAAAGGACTTCTCTACCTTGATCTGGAGTTGTTTGCGACCTAAGGGCTTCTCTACATCGATCTTGACGAAAGGTGTTGGGAAATTTAGACCCCGGTTGAAAGAATTAACAAGTTTTAAATCCAAGTTGTTAATTAGATTTATTATCAATAAAACTTGTTAAAACAAACAAACATCAATATCATGTCAAAATAATATGCAGCGGAAAAGTAAATAAGACAAGATATGATGACCTAGGAAAACCAATGAAACCAACCAGTTTCACAGTAAAAAACCTGGGGGGAAACCTTCCCGAAAAGCAATCCACTATAGAAAAGAGAAGTTTCAGATCTAGTACAAAACCTTTGTCCCTAGACTCTACAATCCCCGTAGATGAACTCACAGCAGAAACCTTCTACCGCTTCAGAACCTCTGAACTCTTCAATATATGAATGCCACCCTTTGATGCACGAATCCCAATATGTGACTAACCAATTGCGCGGATCCCAGTACGCGACTTCAATCACCAACTAGAAGAAGATGTTGGCTGCAAAGTTCTTCACTTCATCAAGAATGAAGATCAAGAAGCACTTGGTTACAAAACCCTAAGGCGCAAAGACGCAGTAGCTTCTTTTTCAGAGAGAATAATCTTTTGCATATGTTCTCCTTGTATTCTCTTATTCTCTTATGTGACGGCCTCTAAAATAAGCCTTATATAGGTCTAGGGTTGTGAGAAAAGAAACCCTACACAAATACATAAGTCTGGCCCAAAAATCAAAAAGCTAAATTTTCGTAACCTCGACAGATAGCAGCTATCAAGGAGGTGTCGAGCAGGTGTCGAGGTTTAATGAATCTCAACAGATATAGATATCGAGGAGGTGTCGAGGGGACAAAAACTTTCTCGATCGATCGACCAGCTATCGAGAAGCTATCGAGATTGCGATAAGACTCAGCTGAAGAGCTCGACAGATAGCCAGGTGTCGAGCTATCTGTCCAGCTTTATTGAATACCTTTTCTTCACTTGTTTCTTGGTCCAATCTTCATGGCTTTAATACTAGACTTGAACAACATGTTTCTTCAAGTATTAAACACAACTTAGATCTACCAAAATATAAGTAAAGTGCATTTTGTCAAAGGATTAGCCAACTACATAAAATATGTCCTTAACAATCTCCTCCTTTGGCAATCCGTGACAAAACCACAACAAACAAATGAACATATGAGAGAAGTCATAAATCACTCAACTCATATTCACTTGTTAAATACAATAAAATCTATCCTAACACAAACTCTTGAAAAACTTTGCAAAAAGAGAGTATATGGCAAGTAGACTTTAACAACCTGTATTTCTGAAACACTTTTAAACAAAACTCATCAAGGTATCTTGTGTGAAACAGAAATAATTAGATTGCATACAAGTATAAAGAACATGTGTATAAAGAAAGAAAAGAAACAACACATGAAGAGATAGGTGAAAAAGAAACATACATCAACATATAAAGAAGATAGGGTCAATGTATGTAAACAATGGTCACAAGACCCAAGGTACAAGAAGAAGGAAGTAAGCACTCCCCCTAACAAGATGAAACACAACTCCCCCTTACAAAGGAATGTATTTCTCCCCCTAACTTGTAGAATCTTAAAGAAAGAAACCACAAAGTCTCCACAATTTCTCTCCCCCTTTTTGTCATGATTGACAAAGGGTACAAGAAACTAGATAGCTTCACCCAAGAAACATAAAGATGATCAAAGATGATCAAGGGGGTACAAAGAAATCCATATAAATGCATGAATGTAATGAAACAAGATGCTATGGATAACAAGATAATAGAAATATGCAAAACACACACACACACACTAAACAAGTCTAACCAATTTTATATTTCAAAAAATAAGTCAAGACAGTTTAGTGAGCATACATTAGCACATGTAGAACCTTTGTGATGGCCAAATCACATTGTACCTGTACATGTATCAAAAGTAGCAAAGAATATTGTGTGTTGTGTGTGAAAAACATCGCAAGATTGCATATGTGCATACATGTTATGACGATCTGAGATATGAGAAAATAACTTTAACTCACACATAATTATAACTGTTTGATGGGGACTATCACCTTCGAGGTACATCCTATAACTCCCACATCTCCTAGAATACAAGCTTGCAACCATTTTTAAAGCATTTTTAATCTTTTTGCTTTTTATTTCTTTGCATATTTTTTTTTTAAACATATCATACATGGGCTTATGAGAAAGAAAAGAAATACCCATTGATATTTGACATTTCAATTTTGCTATGCCTAAGCACACAAATGTCATTGACATCACACTTTTGCTATGCCGAAGCATACAAATGTCATTAATGATTGGCGGGTAACAGTGGTGAAATGGTTATTTATGCCTTTCTCTTAGGATTTTCTAGTCCTACCTGTCAAAAAGAGTGATATGAGTGTTAAGTTTAAGAGATAACTTAATCTTACTCATCACAAACAAGAGCCACAAAGCTCACTTGCTTAGTTGTGCATAGAGATGCTCATCTAAGCTACAAAAGATACAAAGTTTAGAAAACTTTGTTTCAATGGCCATCCAAGGTACATAAGTGCCAAAGTACACAAACACACACTGTTTTTGTATTTTTCTGATTTTTCAATTTTTATTTTGAAAAACAACAAAATAAAGACTAGACAACCAAACAAAAACAGACAAACAATCATGAAAGCATGAAAGAAAGATGCAGATGCATGAAGGCATGATAGAAAAATGCAGATGCATGAAAGCATGATTTCAAAAATAGATAAGAAATCAAGCAAAAAGAGTCCTACTTTAGATAGAAAGAATTAAAGCAGAGGACAAACAAAAAAGACAATTAAGTCTTAGGCTCCTTTCTCACCCACACAGCACGAGTCTTTGGCCGTGAAGATGAAAAGGCACGTGTCCTAGTATGTCTACTAAAGGACATAGAAGAATTAGAATTCTCTTGAAATTGAGTTAAAAAGCTCAAGACTTTTAATAACTCTCCAAACAAAGGTGTAGGTCCTTGAGAGGAAACCTGTGACCGTTTGGACAATTGCTTATGAGGATACAACTTAAAGCAATTAGGACGAATATGTCTAGCAACACCACAGTGGTGACAAACATGAGGTCTAACAAAGGATTTAGAATGAGCCAAAACAGTTTTGGATTTCATACCTTTATTACCTTTATCAGATTGTGGCACAAAGACAGTCCTTGATCCAGAAGCTGTGGAAGACGAGGGGCCGGAGGAAACAGCATATCCTAAGCCAGTCTTATCAGAGGCTTCCTGAAGGGTCATCTTCTTAGGTACTTCATCATCAGAAGAATCCTCACTGTCACTAGCACTCTCCACAATCACCTTATCGGTTGTGGCAGCAAAGGCCATAACTTGACGACATTCATCCACAAACTCATCAGAAGAGTCATCATCAGTATCACTCCAGGTAGCAACCAACCCTTTCTCTTTTGGCTTCTCGGTCTTTTCCTTCATGAGGTAGTTTGGACGCTCTATCTTCATATGACCAAAACCTTTGCACTCATGGCATTGAATAAGGGGTTTTTCATTCTTGCCCTTCCTAGAGGATTTAGGTTTCCTAGGAGGTTTGCCCTTATCCTTTTTCCTAAACTGAAGAAGCTTGATAATCTCATCAGTTATGAAGGTTAGATCCTCATCCTCATCTTCAGAGTCTTCAGTCTCTTCCTCTATACCCTTAAGAGCCAAGTTTTTGCTCTTTCCACCTTTTCCCATTGAGCCTAATCCCATCTCATAGGTTTGAAGGTTCCTTACAAGCTCAGTTAAAGGAATTTGATCAATGTCCTTGACTTCTTCAATGGCAGTGATCTTGGCATGGAATTTTTCAGGTAAGGACCTAAGGATTTTTCTAACAATTTTGGATTCTGCAATACATTCTCCAAGATTGAAAGTGGAATTCACAATATCCTTGAGTTTGGCATAAAACTCATCAAAGGTCTCATCCTCCTCCATCCTTATTTCTTCAAAACTGCTAGTGAGCTGTTGAAGCTTCACAGTCTTTACTGCCTTGGTACCTTCATAGGTGGTCTCAAGAATGGTCCATGCTTCCTTGGCAACTTCAGTGGATGATATTTTCTTGAATTCCTCATTGGTCACCCCACAAAACAGAGCATTCAAGGCCCTACTATTGAAATTTGCAGTTATGGTTGTTGCATCATCCCAATCCATAGGTGCTTCCTTTGGCTTAGTCCAGCCAACTTCAACAGCTTGCCATACCTGTTCACCTAAAGCCTGCAAAAACACTTTCATACGAACCTTCCAGTACGCATAATTAGTGCCATCAAATAAAGGAGGTATATATAAAGATTGTCCTCTATCCATGACAACAGGGGTCAATGGATCACACTCAGGAAATTAATCCAACCAGAGTGAACCCGCTCTGATACCACTTGTTGGGAAATTTAGACCCCGGTTGAAAGAATTAACAAGTTTTAAATCCAAGTTGTTAATTAGATTTATTATCAATAAAACTTGTTAAAACAAACAAACATCAATATCATGTCAAAATAATATGCAACGGAAAAGTAAATAAGACAAGATATGATGACCCAGAAAAACCAATGAAACCAACCAGTTTCACAGTAAAAAACCTGGGGGGAAACCTTCCCGAAAAGCAATCCACTATAGAAAAGAGAAGTTTCAGATCTAGTACAAAACCTTTGTCCCTAGACTTTACAATCCCCGTAGATGAACTCACAGCAGAAACCTTCTACCGCTTCAGAACCTCTAAACTCTTCAATATATGAATGCCACCCTTTGATGCACGAATCCCAATATGTGACTAACCAATTGCGCGGATCCCAGTACGCGACTTCAATCACCAACTAGAAGAAGATGTTGGCTGCAAAGTTCTTCACTTCATCAAGAATGAAGATCAAGAAGCACTTGGTTACAAAACCCTAAGGCGCAAAGACGCAGTAGCTTCTTTTTCAGAGAGAATAATCTTTTGCATATGTTCTCCTTGTATTCTCTTATTCTCTTATATGACGGCCTCTAAAATAAGCCTTATATAGGTCTAGGGTTGTGAGAAAAGAAACCCTACACAAATACATAAGTCTGGCCCAAAAATCAAAAAGCTGAATTTTCGTAACCTCGACAGATAGCAGCTATCGAGGAGGTGTCGAGCAGGTGTCAAGGTTTAATGAATCTCAACAGATACAGCTATCGAGGAGGTATCGAGAAGGTGTCGAGGGGACAGAAACTTTCTCGATCGATCGACCAATTATCGAGAAGCTATCGAGATTGCGATAAGACTCAGCTGAAGAGCTCGACAGATAGCCAGGTGTCGAGCTATCTGTCAAGCTTTATTGAGTACCTTTTCTTCACTTGTTTCTTGGTCCAATCTTCATGGCTTTAATACTAGACTTGAACAACATGTTTCTTCAAGTATTAAACACAACTTAGATTTACCAAAATATAAGTAAAGTGCGTTTTGTCAAAGGATTAGCCAACTACATAAAATATGTCCTTAACAAAAGGTAATCAAAGGAGTTCTCTACCTTGATCTGGAGTTGTTTGCAACCTAAGGGCTTCTCTACATCGATCTTGACGAAAGGCAATCAAAGGACTTGTCTACCTTGATTAGGAGATGTCTGCGACCTAAGGGCTTCTCTACCTCGATCTTGATGAAAGGTAATCAAATGATTTCTCTACCTTGATCTAGAGTTTTCTGCGACCTAAGGGCTTCTCTACCTCGATCTTGACGAAAGGTAATCAAAGGACTTCTTTACCTAAGGGCTTCTCTACCTCGATCTTGACGACAGGTAATCAAAGGACTTCTCTACCTTGATCTGGAGTTGTTTGCGACCTAAAGGCTTCTCTACCTCGATCTTGACGACAGGTAATCAAAGGACTTCTCTATCTTGATCTGGAGTTGTTTGCGACCTAAAGGCTTCTCTACCTCGATCTTGACGACAGGTAATCAAAGGACTTCTCTACCTTGATCTGGAGTTGTTTGCAACCTAAGGGCTTCTCTACGTCGATCTTGACGAAAGGCAATCAAAGGACTTCTCTACCTTGATTAGGAGATGTCTGCGACCTAAGGGCTTCTCTACCTCGATCTTGATGAAAGGTAATCAAAGGATTTCTCTACCTTGATCTAGAGTTGTCTACGACCTAAGGGCTTCTCTACCTCGATCTTGACGAAAGGTAATCAAAGGACTTCTCTACCTTGAAACCGGATTTGTCTTCGACCTAAGGGCTTCTCTACCTCAATCTTGATGAAAGGCAATCAAAGGACTTCTCTACCTTGAAATTGGAGTTGTTGAAATGTTGATCAAAGGTCTTCTCTACTTCAATCTAGACTTGTTGATCTAGGGCTTCTCTACTTTGATCTAAAGTTGTTGAAATGTTGATAAAAAAAGTCTTCTCTACTTTGATCTGGACTCGTTGATCTAGGGCTTCTCTACTTTTATCTGGAGTTATTGAAATTTCGATCAAAGGACTTCTCTACTTCGATCTGGACAGTCTTCCTGCACAAAGTCAAAATTTGGGACTAGACATTTAAATTATGGGAGCTTTTTGATCCTACTGTCTTTGAGATGTGTGATTTTCATTTGTCCATTCCTAATTTGAATTTTTATCAAGAAAATTTTAATTGACAAAAGATTCTATTTTTGAGAAACATTTGATTTTCTTGGAATTTGGAAGTTTTGAAATTGACATTTAAAATTTTGAGATTTTGAAACTTTGAAGATTTTGATTTGAAATTTGGAACTTGAAATCTGAAATTTTGAGATTTAGAATTTTGAAAGTTAAAGCTTGAAATTTTGATCATAAAATCTGTGGTTTGAATTTTTTTGAAAACTGAAGATTTGAATCTAAAATTTGGACCTTAAGAATGTGGAATTGAAAATTTTGAATTGAAAATTTGGAGTTTGAAAGATACTAGAAAACTTTGAAAAAGAATTTTTTTTGGTTGACTGAGTCAACTTAGTTTGACTGAGTTGACTCAGCTTTAGCTGAGTTTTAAGTGTGGGGGCCGAAATTTTGGCCCCCAACTTCCTTGTCTCTTTCCTTTTGCTTTTTTGCTTCATCTTCCATCAACTCCTCTTCCTTCATTGACACGATTCACCTCTTCTTTCCCTTGATTTTTCTTCTTCATCTCATCATTTCTTCTCACAAAAAGCACTTTTCTAAGCTTCTTAACCTTCCCTCATCTATCTTTATCAATATTTCTTTGGATCCTTATGTTTTGAGCATTTTTATCACACACCCATTTTTAGTGAAACCCATTTTCTTTGCATCAAAATGGCTTCTTCCTCCTAGGGATCTTCTTTTCTTTCTTTCCATGGTAAGAAATATGATCCAACATTTGAGTGGAATGATGATGATGGACTTATTCAAGACCCTAGGACCCATGCTCCATATTGTCATGTAGATACCAAGGTGAGTTTTTCTTTGGTTTCTTTTCTTGGAAAAATGTTGTTGCATGTTTCATTGAAAGTTTCATGGTGAGATATAGTCATTTGGTTATTTTGAAATTTTTGGGTCATTGCATGATTGGTCATGTTGGAGAATGTTGGCTTTGGAGCATTCTTGAAGTGTTGTTTTTTCTTTGATCATGATGCAATTTGGACAATGTTGGTGGCTTATGGAATTTTGACAATGTAGGTAGATTGAGATGTTGTTGGATGAATTTTGGCTTGGATTTTGGGAGTATTGGCATTGTGAAAAATTTGTGTTGTAGACTTAGATAAATATCTTCATGATGTATGTGGGAAAATTTTATTGGTATAAGTAAACTTTGTTTTATGGACATGGAAATATTTTGTGAGTATGAAAAATTTTTGGGCATGAGAAAAATTTTGTTGGATATGTGATGTTGATTCTTGGAAAATTTGTGTGGTTATGATTTTGGCTATGTGAGAATTTATTTATGCATGAGCTTGTGGGAATATTTAATGGCTATCTTGGTCATGTGGGAATTTTTTGTGTATGTTTATGGAAAAAGATTTGGTAGTTGTATATGGACATGTGAAAATTTTTGATTGTGGTAAAATTTTGGTGGGGCATTGATTTGATTTTGTGGTGGTGAGGCATTGGTTGTAAGAATATTTTTTGGGTATGGAATTTTTGATCATGTGGGTTTTCGTCATGGAAACTAATGAGTTGTGTTGCAGAGCCTTAAGAGTCGAAGTAGTCTCCAAATGTTAAAAAGTGCATGGGCAGCATTGTCTCCTAGCATCAAAAACATCATCAATGAAGCGGGTTTTGGCACTTTCTTCGAAGCTCTATTAAATCATGAGACACGTGAGTACAAAGACCTTCAGTTACTTCTTGCCTTAGCAGAGTGCTTTTGGGACACTACTTGTACCTTCCATTTTCTAGGTATTAGGGAGGTAATGTTGACACCTTATGACTTCTTTGTTATCACCAATCTGAGGTTGGATGGTAAAAGAATTCTTGTCAATGATTCCCTTACTTCAGCTGAGCTCAAGAAACTTCTAGGTGTAGTGCCTTATAGAATGAAGAGTAACAATATTCCTTTGTCTTGGCTATGTGAGAATATTCCCCAATGTGAGACTGTGTCAAAGGGTGCCCGCATGTTCATGCTTCTTTTTATTAGGATCTTTTTGTGTCTAGATTTAGGCAGTACTGTGAATCTGCGCTACTTGGGGAGCTTGAGAAAAATTGAACAAATCCGGAATTATGACTGGGGTGGCATGGCTTATGCTACTCTGATGCATTTCATGACCTAACTCTCCAGGCGGAGCCTTTCAAGCTTGGTTGGAGCTCCATTTGTATGGCAGGTGAGGTTTGGTATTTATTTTGGCTATGTGTAGGTTATGGAAAATTATTTTGGCTACGTGGTAATGATGTTGTGAATTTTTTAGGTTTGGATGAATGAGTACTTTGGGGTTGGTCCTGAAATCTGGGAAGAAATTGTTGGCATCTTTCCTAGATTTTTGCATTGGTTGCCCAAACATCGTTTGTCTATACCTTCCAAGCATTCTTTTGAAATTTGGCACTTGGTGATTGATAACTTAATTGTTGATGATGTGAGTTCTTTCTTCCTTCTCCTTTTAAAATCTTTGGCACTTGGTTATGGCTTGGTCATTTCTCATTTTGAGTTCCTTTGTGACTATTTAGATGAACTTAAATCCTTGGGCTGGATGTAAGAGGTATGCTGAGTGTGAGCGAGCTCTAGAATTGAATGGCCACCAAGTATTGATTGAGTGTGGGCATGGAAAATACTGGTATCTTGGTGATCGAGTGTTGCCCCAAGTTGAACATGTGTGTCCTCCTACCACAATTCCAACTCCTCCTTGTCACACTGTTTGGTTAGCTAACTTTTTGGCTGATGAAGAGATTGCTCGGTCCCGTGGTGGCTACATCGTTGTAGAAGTAGAAGGAAATTATTCTGAATTTGTTCGGGCTTATCTATAAGGTTGCTTGGTTGGCAGAACAATATTTCTCTTTGCTTCTAAGATCAAACTTTTATTTTGCAAATTCCTTTTCATATTTCTACTTAGTAACAATACTTGCATGTTGGATTTTCAGCCTCTATCTTCTGAAGGGGAGGAAAGGGGAGAGGAAGAGGAAGAGATTCCCTCTCCTCACTATGCTGCTATCTCTTCTAGTTCTTTCACAGAGACTTATCCTCATTTTCTGGCATGGCAGTATGAAGTGATGAATCCTTATGGAATGTATAGTTTCATGCCTTTGACTAGGCCAGAGCACATACCAAATGTTCCTTGGCCTGATTTGGTATGTTCTTGAATGTTCAATTCTTTGTCCTTATTTCTTCTTAGCTTGATGAATGGCTTCTAACCCAGAAGGGTTGTGCTTCAGGTTGATGTGGATCTTGTGGAGGAAAGCATGCGGATGATTAAAGGCTTACAGTCATTGGCTCGCACTCAATCCTTCTAATATGTGCTCAATGATGCGAGTTGGGTATGCCATATTTCTTTCTGAGCATATCTTGCTTGAATTGTGCTTTGCTTGATGGTGGAATAAATACTTGACTCTACTGGCTTTTCAGGCATATAGAATGGAAATTGCTGATGCTGCTAGAAGGATTTTAGAGGAAAGGATCAGGAGCCTTGAACTTGAAAATTGTCAGTACGATCCTCGCGTTTTCGTAAGTTAGGAAGGAAATATTGAAGGTGGCTCATCTAGAGGTGGATCAAGGAGATCCTCATGCAAGTGGACACGGAGTCCTAATGATGCATGACCTATATTTTTATTTTTCCTGCAAAAGAAAAGGAAGGGTTCCTTAGACAATCTTGTATTAATTTCCATATTTAACTCTTTGTCCCTTGAATCATGTAGAGACTTTAACTAAGACAAGTTTAGAATTCACTTGATGAGATCTTATAGTACTAATTTAAACTTATCTTGCTTGGCTCTGTTGGAATCTGCATTTACTTGAATGAGGTGGAGCCGAATGCCCGTAGTTTAGAATGAATGCATGATTTTTAGAAATCTTGGTTATGATGATTTTTTTTTTTTTTTTTTGAAAAGATGATGATAGTGATTTTATTTTTTGAAAAGGAATGAGCCATGGGTGAATGCCTCTAGTTTGGAACATGAATTCATGAGTCTTGAAAAAAAAAACTTGATTTGATCAATTTTTGAAAACAATGATGCAAGTGATGATTTTTGAAAACAAGTGAGTTAGACACATCAGAATGCCTTAGTTTGACCAAAAATCTTTTTGAGTGTCAACCGATCTTAAAAAAATTGTTCGAGAACGCAAAATTGCATGGAATTTCATGGATGTGCGATGGCTAGAGTGGGTGCCATGTGGTATATGAGTAGTTCCATTTGGCACTCGGCCATGCCACGATGCTCACGTCATGGTGGGCTAACCCCTCACGCTTTTCCAAAGCGTATTTTGCATTTTCGCGGTTTTTGATTCGGCACTTTAGAGTGCCAAGTGGCACTCAGCCACGCCACGACGCTCACGCCATGGTGGGCTGACTCCTCACGCTTTTCCAATGCGCGTTTCACGTTTTTGCATTTTTTGAGAAACATTTACTTCATTTGTGATCATGAAACACTCTCCTAGTCAGTTACAAACTCTTTAAAACCTATTTCAAACCTAATTAGGTATTGATGTAGCTAATATAAATGAATTCTCCTGCGACAAATCTTTGCATAAAGGTTAGTAAAACATAATAATCACAAGTAAAAGACATCCGTGACTAGCAATCATAATTTTTCTCATTCAACAATTCATGATATCAACAAATGGGTTCGTAGCTTTGATTTAAGTACCAAAACCAATTTTATAGCCTACAAATTAGAGGAAATCAAGGCTCTGAGGAATGTGAAAATCAAGTGGGACTTCCTTTATGCTGCCGTGAAATTTTGGGACCCCGAACATCGTATGTTTTGGTTTAACACTGCTAAACTCTGTCCAACAATTGAAGAATTTTCTGCTATCTTGGGCTATGATCCAAGCAAAAAATCTGTAGTAGTTTCTTGTGATCTCAGGCATAAGGAATCTTTGTTAGATGCTCTTGGTCTTCCTACTTCCATTACTGATAGTATGATTGAAGGTCATATGGTGAATCTTCACACAATTTTCTCTCGGCTGATTGACAAACGCACCTATGGAGTGACCGACAATATGCAAAAAAACTTTGGTTTGGCTTTATGCATGGTGGGAAAACTTTTGCTTTACTCTAGAAGGTGCGGTTTTATGGATGCTCGAGCTATAAGTATTGTGAATCAAATTAAGAATGGTGATAATCCTGTTTCTTTGATCTTGGCAGAAACTTTTCTTGGATTAGATGCTGGATTTATAGTGGAGAAACTCAGGACTTCTTAGGGAGTCCCTTGACTTTGCAGATATGGCTAATGGAGCGATTGGACATAATTGCCAAGCCAACAACCAGTAATTATAGGCCTAGCAGTTTTCTTAGTAGGGCTGTAATCAAAACTAAGTGCCAGACTGAGAGTGATTGAGTGAGGTTCTTAATCAAGAAATCCAATCCCTCAATTCAATGGGATTGTTATTAGTGGAAGTGCCCACCCCCTCTACTAAGGTCTCCAGGATCAGACCACATCATCCTTGTTGGGTTTCGGAGGGTAACTTTCTACAAGGGAGATAGACTCTTAAGGCAATTCAAATATGACCAAGGAATGCCTGGTGGCAAAAGAAGAAGACTTTTCACTCTTGTGGACACAAATCATGCTTCTATAAAGAACATGCTATTGGGTTTGGAGATAGCTAACCGAGTGGACCTATCTTTTGACAAGGTTCACTTTCACAGGATGACTACGAAATACTCTAACTGGTTGGTGAACAAGATTGTTGACAAGGAAGTTGAGATGGTTGCCATGATAAAGTAGTTTCTCAAAGATAACAGGGAAAGACCCGATGAAGATAACTATGAATAGAAGGGACAGGGATGACCAAGTACCTATCATAGAAGAAATTAGTGATCAACAAAAAGAGAAAAGACTGAAGAAAAAGTGACCTTATTTTTTGGCTTTGAACATGTTTATTTAAAAAGTTAATGTAAAAACTCTTATATTTAGGAATTATTTAGGATTTGCAAGTTAGGGATTTTGTTTAAGGTATAGGCTTTTGGGGTTTGGATTTTTTATGGTTTGGCTTAGGGTTTGCGTTCTTTTGGATTTTGTGTAATGACATGGTTTAATGGAATGGTTGAATTTTTGGTATTTTGGTTAATGGGCAAATGGTGTGTTTTGGGAAATTGTGACCGAACCAATACATGGTTGCCTACGTACCCCCTTGATAGAAAGACCAGGTCATCACGTAGTTCATTGATGATGATTTTTTTACTTGCCTTAACTTTTGCCTAGGTCACCCTTTTGAGTTTTCAACCTAGCAGGCTCTCTCACTTTTTTTTTTAGTCAAACCTAGGAAAGGAAGCAACATAATTTACAACCACTTCAGACGTGGTACTTCTTCAGTTGGTCCATGTTGGTTGGCTTGGTGAAAGGGTTTGCATCTAAGTCCATCACTCTTACTGCTCCCTCAGAATATATTTGCTTGATAATGTATGGGCCTGCCCAATTTTGCTTGAAATTCCCATTTGCATCTTGAATCGGGGCTCAGATTTCTTTCAACACTAAGTCCCCTAACTTGAAGTCTCTGGTTCTTACTTTCTTGTCAAAAGCTTTCCTAAGCCTCCTCTAGTAACCTAGAATATGATACAAGGCCTTGAGTCTCTTCTCATCTAGCATGCACAATTAATTGTATCTTTTCTATAACCAATCTGCTTTAGGGATTTCACTTTCCAATATTGTCCTTGTAGTTCAGGGTTGTCAATCCTTGTAGTTCTTTGTACTCTTCTTCAAGATTCGCTCTATATTTTTGTTAGCAGCCTCAACTGCTCCATTGGTTTGAGGACGTTAAGGTGAATACTTGTGGGGTTGAATATTGAATTGTCGTAGCAACTTCTCTGTTTCTCTTTTGAAATGCTGCTCATTCTCTAAGATAATTTCATGTGGTACTCCATATTTGTAGATAATATTGGTCTGAATGAACTAAGCAACTTTCTTTGAATTCAGAACTTTGTATGAGGCAGCTTTTACCTATTTAATAAAGTTGTCAATGGCTACAAGTATGAATTCATGGCCGTTGGATGCTATTGGGTGAATCTTCCCGATAATGTCTATCCCCCATGTAGAGAATGGCCAGGGTGATGTCATAGTATGTAATGGTAGCATATGTTTCAGATCTCCATGGACTTGGCATTGATGGCATTTTTGTACATAAGCCATATAGTCAGCTTCCATAGTAGTCCAGTAATAACCTTGTCTCATGATCTTCCTTGATAGCATGTGTGCATTCATATGTGGCCCATAACTTAACTCATGAACCTCTTTAATTATTTGCTGTTCTTTCTTGGCAGTTACACAAAGGGGATGAATTCTATCATGTGATCTTCTGTAAATCCTTTCACCATAAATAATTTAACTAGTAGACAACCTCCGGATTGTTAATTGATCATTCTTGTCTGCAGATGGTGGGTATGTCCCATTCTTGAGGTTTTGTAGGATGTCTAAATACAATTCACCTTTTCCATTCTTTCCCTCATCTTCCTCTATCGTCATGCAGTAGGCTAGTTCCTTTTTTTGTTCCAACACTATTGGTCTAGCTTCATCTTCTTTTGGTCCATCCATCATGGATGCCATGGTTGCTAAAAGGTCTGCAATATGTTTTTGCATACTCAGCATATACTAGTATTGGATCTTGCTAAATTTTGACGCCCACTTCTGAAGACATTCATGATAAGGCAATAGTCTTTCTTCTTTGATCTTCCATTTATTCTGTGTTTAAGAGATTATTAAAGCTAAGTGTCCGTATACCTCCAACTCTTTCACTCCTACGCCTAAGGCTACTTATAGGCCCATGATGCAAGCTTCATATTCTGTGGCAATGTTAGTGGTAGGAAAGTTGAGTCTGCTAGAAAATGGAATGTGTGCCCCTTTTAGAGAAATCAAGAGAAATCCAATTCCACTTCCATTTTGATTTATGGCTCCATCAAAGTACATCTTCCATGATTCTACCTCAATCCCCATGATGTCTTCATCCAGAAAGTCTCTTTGGATCTCTTCAACTTCTTCTAGTGAATAACAAGCTAGGTGATCGGCAATTGCTCTCCTCTTCATAGATTTCTAGGTCACATACATTATGTCAAATTCTGACAAAAGTAAAACCCATTTAGCTGTCTTCCCATCTTGCACAGGTTTTTCCATTAAGTACTTCAAATGATCCATTCTTGCAATTAACAAAACCTTGTAAGCAAGCATATAATGTCTGAGTTTACGAGTTGCCCATACAAGTGCTACACATGTCTTCTCTAATGGTGAATGCTTCTCTTCATAGGGCAACTTCTTCTTGCTGATGTAGTAAATTGCATTCTCCTTTCTAGTCTTCTCTAGGTATTGAGCAAGTAAAGCTCTCATTGCTGTATTTGTAGTGGTGAGATACAACAATAATGGCTTTTTAGGAACTAGTGGGACAAGTATTGGTGGTTTCATCAGAAAACTCTTGATCTTCTCAAAGGCTTCTTGACATTGTTCATTCCACACTATAGGAACTTCCTTCTTGGGCAATCGGAAGATTGGTTCACATGTCATAGTGAGTTGGGCTATGAACCTGCTGATGTACCATATTCTCCCCAGAAATCCTCGGATCTCCTTTTTAGTTCTTAGAGGCTTCATCTCTACTATTGCCTTGATTTTCTCAGGACCAACTTCTATTCCCCTCTGGCTTACCATAAACCCTAGCAATTTTTTAGATGTGACACTGAAAGTACACTTCTTTGGATTCAACCGCAGCTTGTAGAACCGGATTCTTTCAAAGAATTTCCTCAAAGCTGGTATGTGCCCTTCACGGTCTTTGGACTTCACTATCATGTCATCAACATAAACTTCTACCTCTTTGTGGATCAAATTATGCAACAAAGTAGTGGCTGCACGTTGGTAAGTAGCACCAACATTTTTAAGGCCAAATGGCATGACCTTGTAGCAATATGTCCCTGATGGTATAACAAAGGAGGTTTTTTCCATATCTTCTAAAGCCATCTTAATTTGATTTTGCCTTGAAAATCCGTCCATAAATAATAGCAAAGCATGATCTGTTGTATTGTTAACTAGGACGTCAATGTGAGGCAATGGAAAGTCATCTTTCGAGCTGGCCTTGTTCAGATCTCGAAAATCTACACACATTCGGACCTTCCCATCTTTCTTCGGTACCAGAAACACATTAGCTAACCACTCTGGATAGTTGACCACTCTTAGGAATCCTACATTGTACTATTTCTTCACTTCTTCCTTGATCTTAAGAGTCTACTCGGACTTCATTCTTCTCAACTTTTGCTTGACCGACTTTATGGTTGGATCTGTTGGAATGCAGTGTTGTACTATATTTGTATCAATCCCAGGCATGTCTTCATATGACCAGGCAAAGACCTCCTTGAACTTTATCAACAGTGCCACTAATGCATCTTTCTCTGAACCTATTAGGGTATTGCCCACTTGGATCATTTTGGGATTATCATCAGTTCCCAGGTTAATGGGTTGGGTTTCTTCTTTTATAGGTTCTAGGTATCCATGTTTTAATTCCTTATTACTAAAAGTTTCTTTACCAATTTCAGAAATAAAAACATTCAAAGCTAGAAAATAAGCAAAATAAAAAATCATATTAAAAGGAAAAGAGTTTTTAACAGACCTTACAGACTCAACTGGAAAACTATCATGAATAAGAATAAAAACACTAGCAAAAATAGACTTAATATGAACATAAATAATGTTCTTAGCAGGAGTGACTGGATCGACGATCTTGATCTTCTTGGCAAAAGTGACTGACTTGACGGTCTTAATCTTCCTCACAGAGTCCTTCATAGGGTGGGCGGCTCCCTCCCATGCCCAATTCTTCAACTCAGTCGTGGCTTCCACAATGGCAGGTGGCTCCCAGTAAGCTCCTTCTTCTGTCAGCATCAATACTGTGGGATCTACATCCATATAATTTGTAATTTCTTTTTTAACCTCCACGTCTGTGGGCTTGTTAATCGCAAAAGCATCCAACTGCTCTATGCTATCCATCCATTCATCAAATAGATCGTGTTTGCCTCTGTTGCCCAAGTCAATGGATTGAGGGAGATGCTCTGACTCATTTTCTTCCATTCTCCTCTCATTACGTTCAGCATTCTCTAGTGTAATGATTTTGAGATTGTGGACCATCAGTTTTTAGTCTAAAGCGGCCAACCTAGCATCTATGTCATCCTTCTCTTCAATATGTGGGGTTAGTGAACTTAGTTCTGAATCATAATACGACCCTAATTTTGGAACCTCTCTTCCATTCTTGTCATACCTAGGGCCAGACCTTGAACTGACATTAGTGATATCGCTCCAATCTAAAAGGTGCCCATAGGGATATTCATCATGATACATTTGATTGGCTTGTGCATTCTCCTCTCTTGCATTCTCTAATACATTTATCAGTCTATATTGATCACTATCAGTGTCGCTCCACCTGTTGGCTTCAGCATCATCTTCAATATCTTGATCGTAGTAGTCCACATCACTATCATATTCCTCATAGAATAGGTTTGCATCTTCATCTTCTCTATCACTAGGGGGTTCACCCCAATCATCTCCACTGTATGGGCTATCATAACTTCTACTGCTATTGTCATCACTATTGGTGCTGCTATCATCATCATCATGTTCACTGTCACTGTCGTTGTTGTCACAACTACTATCACTCTTGTCTTCACTTCCATCTTCATCATTACTAAGGGTTGTTCCCCCTTCCCCATCTTCATCATTGGCTCTTAGTTCATATGGGCTCTTTAATGTATGCTGGCAAGCCTCCCAATGTTTCTCTTCTTCTATGTTGCAGATTGGATCTCCAACGAGTGTAGTAATGGCATCAGGGTCCATGCAATCAGCCCAAGTAGTAGGAACCCAAGTTGCATCTTCTTTCTTCAATTCTGGAACCTTGTTGTTACAATCAAGTAGTATCTTAAACCCAAGCACCATTGTCTTTGTCACAGGATCAAATCTTGGTTCAGGGAATCCCCAATAACGTTGACTTTCTCCAGCTTTTACAAACTTTCCATTCAATGTAGGGGTGTAGGGTTTCAAAGGTTTGAGAGGACAAGGAAGTCCTTTCGCTTTGGCTTTGGCTCGAGCCATCCTTCTCACTTCCATCTCAAGCAAAACATCATCAGTGGGCTTATAGCCAGCCCAAAAGGTGGTGTGGCAGTAGGAATTGCCAAGTCTTAAATAGTTGGCTTCTTCACAGCTCTCCCCAAATTCATCCCAGGAAGGTAGTTCATTCTCCTTATCATTGCTACCAAATTGTTGTTACCATAAAGAGCAAAGTCCATTGAGATCTTCTCAACTTCTTCTCCTCTCTTTTCAAAGCCAGACCTCTCAATCTCAAAGCCATCCAAAGTCAATAGCTCTTTCTCATAATCAATACCATAAATAGGCTTAGGCACAGTCAAAGTATCCCCATAGATGGTCATAATAGCCCCTTTATGTGGAAACAGAACCTTTGATATAAAGAGGAAGGTACAGCTTATGTGTCATGGATCCATGGTCGCCCAAGGAGTATATTGAAGCATGAGGCTATTTTAAAGACTTAAAAATCCACCTTCTTAACCATCGGTCCAATGGTAAGCTCTAATGTTATGGTTCCCAAGACTTCCCTTCTACTGTTGTCGTATGCCCTCACATGTTAATTAGTAGGCACAAAGTCTTCAATGCTTAGACGAAGGCAACTTGCAGCCTTTAAAGGATATACATTCAAGGTACTTTCATCATCTACCAAAACCATCGATATCCTTTTCCCCATGGAATCTACAGTGATATGCAATGGATCGTTGTGGTGCTTCCCCTTCTTGGTCAGATCCTTGTCAGAATAGGAGATGGTGAGTTCCCTATTTATGGACCCAATCATAGCATTTAAATCCTGGGAGGTTGCAGTTATAGGGATGGATTTGGTTGAGGAGGTCTACTAGGTTTTGTCAATGTTTGTATGAGGCCATGAGTAAACCCCACAAGGATATGTTGGCTTATGTGTTCTGTAATTACTTGAGAACTTCATCTTCTTCAGCAAGTGTTTGGTAGGTGGATCTATTCAAAGCTTCTACCAACTTGTTGGTCTCCAAAATGTGGGGGTTTGAAGTGTCTCTCCCGCTTGTGATATGGGAAATTTTAGTTGGATCATTGGGATTCACATCTTGGGGTTTGAAGTGTCTCCCCCCCCCCCCTTTGTAGGTGTTAGGTAGTTCTCGGGTTCTAGTATTTCATTCCATATGTCATATCTTGTGGTGGTAGTAGATGTGCTATCCATTAATTCTTTCCACGTCATCATGAAGCACTCGGGTAGGTCATAGATCAAATCGGATAGGTCTTCCTTATTCTCTTCTTCAGTCATTAAGCAATTGATCTTCGGTCCTTTCCCAAAGTTATGATTGGGTAAGGGATTGTTAGTGATGCTAGGCCTTATGGGTAACGCAATCACTTTGTTGTCTATTAGGTCTTGAATTGCATGACGAAGGGTGAAATAATGGTCAGTTTCATGGCCAGGGCCTTGGTGATAGGCACATCTTTTATTCACATTAAACCTTGCAGGCAAGGTGTTGGGAACTAGTCTTGGGTCTTAGGGTTTCAGTAACCCTTTTTCTTTTAGCTTGTCATACACTAGGCCCTTGTGGTACTTGCATAGGTGCAATGGGTGCAATCAATTGATAATGATCATTTTTATGGATATTAGAAATTTCTACAGCCTTAGAATTAAACCCTACATTCTTTCTAAACTTTGGAAGGTCATCAGTATTTATAGTGCCATTGTTTATTGCATCCTCAATTTGGGTTCCAGTAGCAATTAAAGTTTTAAAATTGGGAAAATATTTTGCAAACAAATATTTGTGGTATAGAGGTAATAAATTCTTTACAACCATGGCTAACTGTTCTTCGTCACTTGGCCTACTCATCATTTGTGCAGCCTTGGCTCTCCATTTGGTAATGAAAATAGAGAAGGATGCTTTCTGCTCTTGCGTGGTGGTCTCAAGGTCTTTTCTTATGAAATCCACTTCTATATTGTACTTGTATTGCTTGTGAAACTCTCGGCAGATGTCCTCCCAACTTCTTGCTCTTGCATCATCTAGGTTCAAGAACCACCTAAAAGCAGCTCCGATCAGTGTGTTTTGGAACATCTGAGCAGCCTAAGGGCTACATAGCTCTCATATACATCTTTAGATGGGACTTTGGGCAGCCAGTCCCATCAAAGTTGTCCAAGGTTGGCATCTTAAACTTAGGTGGCAACCTTGCATTAGGGAACAGGGAGAGAGAATCGTAATCCATAAGTTCCTCCATCTTACGGGCTCTTCTAATCATCTCCTCCATTTTATTCATCCTCTCGTTGATATTCTTCTCATTATCTGTGGCTGATGGATCATGATCAGTCTTGTCCCCCTCTTGATTATTCTTCAAATTCTAAAACGGTTGCATCATACGGTTCATGTCTTCCCTTAGCTGAATCTGGCTAGCTACCATGTTGTTGAGTAGCTCTTGCGTGTTCATGGGTTCTTCTATGTTTGGGTGCTCTCCCTTTTCTGCCATATTGCTAGGAACTTCGAGCTTCTTGTGGCTTGAACTATCTTGGAGGTCGAAGATGGTGTTGAGATGTTGCAGCAGTGGAGTCTCTTCTATGCTTGAAGGCTTCAGTATTGTGATGGGAGTGATAGGCTTGGAACTGGAACTACTGGCTTAAGTGTCAGGCTTAGGTTCTCTTTGTAGCCTTCCTTCAGATCTTGACCAGATTCTTCCCTAATGACAGGCTTGGTCTGGTTAATCAAAGCTAAAACCCCATCTACATCCATCAATCATCCAAAACAAACACATGCAACATGCAATGTAATTTTTAACCGAAACCGACCTAAGGGTAGATTCTAAGTCATTTTGTTGTAGGGTGGGTTTGTTGTTTCATTGTTTCCCATAGCTAGGATGTTAAACCTCCCAACTTGTAATGTAATGAACATTACGTTGGTCTAAACAGCATGATTTGTCCATTATAGTCAACAGGAAATGATCCAGTGACTTTGGGCTATGAGTTGGTGAGTTCACTACTGGATACCCAAATCTAATGAAGACTGATAATCCATGGTTACTACCACCACAAAATAGTTAAAGGGGTACATACATTGTTGTTTGGATGGCACACACTATGACAATTAGGGAAAGATTTTAACAGACAATACAAACAACAAATTATCATACACCAAAACATCATACAACATCCCATCAAACATAAATAAACAAACAAACAACTATACCATGCAAGACCATGCAAAACAAAGGCACACATTTGGCCATTTAAGTCTAATATGAAGCTTAGCCCTCGACATCCTCAGCGAAGTCACCACTGTAAGAGACCTCGAAAAAAGTGTCCCTCAAAAAAGAGATACCTTTTAGGGAACCTCTCTTTTTAGGTAAGTGGTATGGAGTCGCCACTTTTTTTTTTTTTTTAAGAAAAAATAAATACATGATTGAATATCCTCTTGAAGCCTGTGGATTCCTTGAGAGATTTATTAGGTGATGATTATTACTTTTGCAGGTTTCAGGTAATTCTGTAACACTTAATTATTTGAATATTAAGAAATCGGATTTTAGTTTTTAGTTTAAAAGACTTGAATGAAATATGACAAAGTTCATTTTTTATTTATTTATTGATAAGATTCATGAATAGATTTGAACACTGTTACATTAACATAGAGACAATTATACTTCACTTAATTTTAAATCATAAATTTGAAATAAAAATTACATATTTGATAAACTTGAAAATTACAAATTACATAGCTTTTTGTCCTAGTTACAATCTACCAAAATAATTACATGGCTTGTTGTCCTAGTTACATTCTACCCAAATAAAAAGTGATGGAAATTTAGACCCCTTAAACTATAACCAGATTGCGTAGCCTAGATTAATTAGCCAAGTTATTACTTAGTCAAATTAAGCAATTCTAGGTTAAAACAATCACAAAATCATATCATGCATATAAAACATATAAAGCAGCGGAAAATAAATAACACAGTGATATGATCACCCAGGAAAACCAAACTGGTAAAAAACCTGGGGAGGATTTTACCCACCGATCCTCAAGACAAACCTGAATCCACTATGAAAGAATCGAAGTTCATACAAAAGGACTTACAAGCTCCCCGCTTGACTTCCTAATGCTACCCACCAATAGAACTTACTGACACGACCACGTGCAAGCTCCGAATCCACGGACTCCTTCTTTCTTGGATTTCTTCAATCAGCTACAAGCTCCCTGCTTGTTTTTTTTTAAGCTCCAATGGTTGCAACCTTGTTGATCATCAAGATGTAGATAATATCTACCTTGAAAACCCTAAGTTTATGTGAAGGAAAGCTCCTCAAAGATCTCACAAGAGATTCACATAAACAGCAAATATGAGCAACAAAGACTTAGAGAGGTTTGGGTACAAAACCCTAAAAATAAAAGGAGACACAAGAGGCACTCTAATCTCTCATCAAAAGTCTCAAAAACGTTCTAGGGTTTCCCTTATATATATAAGAGTTTTACTTGAACCCCAAGACGTTTAAATAGAGTTTGGGCTGAACTGGAACTCTGCAGAAAAATAAATCTGTACGTGGTTCGATCGATCGAGTCTAATTTTCGATCGATCGAGACTTACAGATTTAGTCCAATAAATTCTGCAATCACTCGATTCCAATTTTACAAATAAACATACTTTGAGCAAGCCTAAACCTAGACTAAATGTTTTGATCATGGTTTGCCAACAAAATACAAATTGAAGTTCTAATACATTAATTCCTAATTTCTTAGAACCCAACAAAAAGTAAAGACAAAGCTAGATCTACTTAGCCAAAGACCTAAATCCGGAGGCTAGGTTACAGAATGAGAAGGTGTTAGGCACCCATTCTGCCCAGATAGTGTCTGGTCTTCTAGACTCTTGTGACCAATGTACCTTTTTATGCATGTCATGAATGATATGTTGAACATGTGACACCAAAATTAAATCACACAAATTTTTTGATTGGTAAAAAAAAAGGATTTTGATTTGTCAGAATACCAGATCTGTTTTGTGGTATATGGAGAAAAGTGGTTCTTGAAGATAAAAAATTCAAATCTATGTTTATTACATAAAATAAAGTCTTTTGATTTGAAAAATATCAGATCTGTTTTTTAAGAACAAAAAAATGGTTTTTTGATTTATAAAAGATCAGATCTATTTTTTGATAATGACAAAAAAGGTTTTTGACAATAGAAAAATCAGATCTGTTTTTTATGTTGTAAAAGAATGATAAAGATTTTTTAAGAAGAGAGTTTCACTCATAATTTAAATTTATGCAACATGATTTACACAAACACAAACACAAGCATGTTAATCTTTTTCTTTATTTCAAAAATTTGCATATATTAAAAAATCATATCTGTATCTAAGGAAGATACAAATCAGTTTTTTATGATAAAAAATGTTCAGGTTTGCATCTAATGAAGACACAAACCAGTTTTGATTAAGAAAAATTCAAATCTACATCTAAGGAAGATGCAAATCCATTTTATTTTGAAGAAAAATTTAGATCTACATCTAATGAAGATGCAGATCGGTTTTATTGTGAAGAAAAATTCAGATCTAAGAAAGATGCATATCTATTTTGTTGTGAAGAAAAACTCAGATCTACATCTAAGGAAGATGCAGATCTGTTTTATTTTAAGAAAAAGAGTGGTTCACATGCAGATTATTGATATTCAAGAAAGAGACTATAACAATTGCATAAAAACAATCATGTTTTAAACGAAACAATGATTAATAATTCATGTTATGGATAAAAACATTCATCAACATAAAAAGAAGCATAAGGAAAAGATAGGGTGAAGGAAACAACCTCTTGCATGAGTTCTCCTTATTCTTGAGAGGATGTTTTAGGGTTTAAAGAAACTTATTCAGTTATCTTTGAAACCTAAAATCCCTAATTTAAGCAGCAAATCTCAAAGACGATCAATAAATATCAGCAATTTGAGAGTCTCAAAACGTATGCCTCTCAGAGCGTAGAAAAAAGGTGCTGAATTATGAGGTTCAGTCTCTATTTATAGAGGCCAGAAGACTCTAAAAAATAGGCATGGACGATTAGGATGTGAATCCGGACGCATCCTTTTGCAAAAAGATCGAAAAGGGAATGCCTTATCACACCTGAAGGCCGTTGGGCCAAAGCCCAAAAAAGGAAAATTCAGCCCTTTTAGAGTGCCGTTCTACACTCCAAATGTGCCGAATTGGCTCTTGGACACCAACGCTCTTTCGTGTTCGGGTGTCATTTGGACTCCTATTCTAACGTTTTTTTACCAGTCCTTGCACCTAGACGCATTTTCATTCTTTGTCTATGATTTTTTTTTTTTTAATCTCTTTTTTGGATAATTCAAGCCTTTTTTAAAAAAAAAAAAATTTAACTTGTAGATAAATACCCTAAAATAAATCTTGATAAAGTTCAGATTATCCACAATTTTATTGTTATCCAATAATCCCTTTTATTCCTATGCATGCATCCTTATTTTAAACACTAATTATCATCCAATCACAAAATTATTTAATTAATTTTAATTTCTTAACCAATCAAAATTAATTTAAATTGATCATGCGTGGTCAACTCTACCTAGATACAATGCATGTTGAACGTGCAAACTTGATCATCGATATCTTTCGATCCGATGGTTCGATTTGAAAACCAGAAACACCATTACAACCATTAGAATCTCAAGATCATTTTTATGATATGCAATGAATGAATTGATGCAGGTTATGCAAGAATAAATGGATGCATGTAATGCAATCATGATTTTTAGGATACATGGATGGTCATTCAAGTCATACTTCTTGATTAAATCATAGATGCAAAATTGAGTTTCTACAACAGTACTAGAAAGTGAAATCCACAAAGTAGATTGGTTGCAAAGTAGGTATGACCAATTATGCATGATGGATGAGAAGAGACTCAAGGCCTTGTATCATATTCAAGGTTACCAAAGGAGGCTTAGGAAAGCTTTCAACAAGAAAGTAAGAACTAGAGATTTGAAGTTAAGGGATTTAGTGCTAAAAGAGATCCGAGCTCCAGTTCAAGATACAAATGGTAAGTTCAAGCAAAATTGGATAGGTCCATATATTATCAAGTAGATATACTCTAGGGGAGCAGTAAGGTTGGTGGACTTAGATGCAAACCCTTTTACTAAACCAACCAATATGGATCAATTGAAGAAATACCACATCTTAGGTGGTAGTTTGAAAACATCACGTCTGAAGTCGTTGTATATTATGTTGTAAACTCGCTAGGTTGTAAACTCAAAAGGGTGGTCTAGGCAAAAATTAGGGCATAAAAAAATAAGGGGGTGGGGGGGGGGGGGGGAGTAGGTTGAAAACCCAAAAGGGCGATCTATGCAAAAAAAGAGTAAAAAAAGAAGAGAGAGAGAGAGAGCCTGTTAGGTTGAAAACTCAAAAGAACAGCCTAAGCAAGAGTTAAGGCAAATAAAAATGAACTATGTGATGACCTAATCCTTCTTCCAAGGAGGTACGTAGGCAACCATATATTGGTCCAGTCACAACTTCCCCAAACCCACCATTTACCCATTTAGCCAAAAACAAAAATTGTTTTCAAAATTCAACCATTCCATTAAGTTATGCCATTACACAGAAATCAAAACCCAAACCCTAAACCAAGCCATTAAAAAACCAAACCCTAAAAACCTAAGCCCTAAACAGAACTCTTAACTTGAAAGTCCTAAATAATTCCTAAACCTAAGAGTTTCACATCAACTTTTAAAATAAGCATGTTTAAAGCCAAAAATAAGAAGATCATTTTTTTCTTTAGTCTTTTCTCCTTTGGTTGTTCAATGGTTCCATCCGTACTAGGTACTTTGTCATCTTTGTCCCTCCTTTTAAACTTATAGTTGTTAGCCTCCTATTTTTCTCGGTTGTCTCTAAGAAATTGTTTTCTCATAGCAACCATGTCAGCCTCTTTGTCCATAATCTTGTTCACCAACCAATTAGAATATTTTGTGGTCATCCTGTGAAAGTGAACCTTCACAAAAGATTGATCCACTTGGTCAGCCATCTTCAAGCCCAACAACATGTTCCTTATAGAAGTAGGATTTGTGTCCACAGGAGTGAAAGGTTTTCTTCCTTTTCCACCAAGCATTCCTTAATCATATTGGAACTGCCTCAAGAGCCTATCAGCTTTATAGAAAGTTGCTTGCCTTAATCCAACTATGTAGATGTGATTTGATCCCAGAGACCGCAATAAAGGAGGTGGGCACTTCCACCAATAATAATTCCATTGAATTGAGACACTGGATTTCTTGTTTAGAAATTTCACCTAGTCGCTTTCAATTTGACACACGGTTTTAAGGATAGTCCTATTAAGGAAATTGCCAGGACCATAATCAGCAACTGTAGGCATGGCAATCATGTCCAGTCTCTCCATCAACCATATCTGCAAAGTCAAGGGACTCCAAAGAAAGTTTTGTGACTCTCCACCATGAAATACAGAGTCCAATCCTAAAAGAGTTTCTGCCAAGATCAGAGAAGCAAGATTATCACCATCCTTAATTTGACTCACAATACCTATGGCTCGTGCATCCACAAAACCAGGCCTTCTAGAGCAAAGCAAAAATTTTCCCATAAAGAAAAGAGCTAAGCCAAAATTCTTCTACATGTTGTTAGTCACTCCATGAGTACGTTTGTTAATCAGTCTTGAAAGAACTGCATGAAGATTCACCATGTGCACTTCAATCATGCTATTGGTAATTGAAGTAAGAAGTCCTAGAGCATCGAAAAAAATCTCCCTATGTCTTGAATCACAAGAAACTGCTATGGATTTCTTGCTAGGATCATAACCCAAAATAGCTTAAAATTCTTCAATTGTAGGACAAAGTTCAGCAGTTTTAAACCGGAATACATGATCTTCAGTATCCCAAAACTTCACGGCAACATGGAGGAAATCCCACTTGATCTTGACATTTCTCAAGGCCTTGATTCCCTCTAGCTTTTAGCTTGTAAAATTGGTCTTGGTACTAAAATCAAAGCTACAAACCCATCTATTGATATCATGAATGGTTGAACAAGGAAAATTTTGATTGTTAGCCATGGATAACTGTTGCATGTGATTATTATTGCTTGATAACTTTGATGTAGAGATTTGTTTGCAGGTTAGATGCTAAAGTAAGCTACCTTAGTCCTTAACCAAGTTTAAATAAGTTTCAAGAGTTCGTAGCTGACTAGGAAAGTGTTTCATGGTCTCAAGCGGAGAAAATATTTTTTAAAAAACACAAAAACACAAAAAACGCATTGGAAAAGCGTAGGGAATTGACCTAAAATTGGGTATGCCTATCGGCACCTTAAAGTGCCAATCGACACTTTGAGGGTCCAAGTGCCGATCGGCACTCCAAGAATGCCGATTGGCACCCAGCTCGGCTAAGGCCTGCTTACCCTATTTTGTGTTTTCGGACATTTCTTGGGTTCGTTTTAACTCTGTTTGTTACTCAAAAAAAAAAATTGAATGTGCTATAAAGTTTTCAAAATTTTGCATGGAGTGTCAAACTAGGGCATTTAGGCATGCCATGTTCGTTTGTTTTAAAAAAAATCATCTACATCACTGCTTTCAAAAAAAAAAAAAATGATCAAGTCAAGATTTTCCAAAGTCATGCATCTCATGGACTATATAATAATGTCCAAATATTCATGTTATCATTATTTTGGATAATAATAAAACAATTTTATTAATCACAACATAATATCATACATAATGTCATACATAGCATCATACAATAGGATTTAAAGGGCACATATCCTAACAAGGACAAGAGACTAAAGGATTCAGGAACACACTGGGTCATCCCAAGGGACATTTGGGGTGTACTCTGGCCTATCTAAAGTCATAGAGTTGTATGACCCATCAAGAGTCATCACTTCATATTGCCATACAGGAAAATTATGATAAGTCTCCATGAAAGAACTAGAAGAGCTGCTGGCATGGCTAGGAGGGGGATTCTCCTCTTCCTCTTCCTCCTCTTCAGAAGATGAAGCCTAAAAGTGCAACATGCAGATATTTTTACAAAAGCTGAAAATTAGAAGATGAAGATACAAGATGAAATGCAAATTGACTTCAGAAAGAAAGAAAGATACCGAGGTTATAGGAATGCCAGCTAAACAACCCTGCAATTGAGTCTGGACAAATTCAAGATAGTCTCCTGGTGTCCCCGAAACAACATGGCCGACTTGAGCATGAGCAATTTCTTCATTAGCTAAGAGGTCAACCAATTGGATGGAGGGACAAGGATGAACTAGAATCATCGCAAAAGGGTACACATGTTGAACTTGAGCCAGTACTCGATCACCAAGATACCAATACCTCCCACGGCCACATTCAAACTATACCTAACGGTCATTCGGCGCTTGAGCCTATTCACACTTAGCGCATTCCTCACATCCAAGCCAAGGATCCAAAGACATCTAAAAATCACAAAGAATCCAGAATGAAAAACCAAAAAGAAAACAACACAAAAACCCTTAAACAAACATAAAACCCACAAAAAAAAAAAAAAAAAAAAAAAAAAAAAAAAAAACCTCACATCATCGGCAGTTAAGTTATCAATCACCCTACGCCAAACTTGCAGAGAATTCTTGGAAGGCATTGACAAACGATACTTGGGAAGCCAATGAAGAAACCTAGGATAAATGTCACCAACATCTTCTAAAACTTGAGGACTAACCCCAAAATATTCATACATTCAGACCTTAAAAAAAAAAAAAAAAAATACAATATCAATGGCACAATAACCAAAATGACCTTCCAAAACACACACATAGCCAAGAATTCAAAACTTTTCCTGCCAAACAAATGGTGCACCCCCTAAGCTTGAAAGGCTACACTGAGAAAGTTGAGCCATGAAATGCAAAAGGGTTGCATAAGCCATGCCACTCCAATCATAATTTTTTATCCAGCCAATATCCCTCAGAATCCACAAATAGTGTAAGCTCATAGTACTACCCAAGTCTGGACATAAGAGAATTCCAATGAAGAGAAGCATGAACATGTGAGTGCCGGTCGCCACAGCCTTACAGCTCTCAATATTGGTGTACAGCCACATCAGGGAGACATTTTTGCTCTTCATTTTTGAAGGCATCACCCCCAAAAGACTATTAATCTCTGATGAGGAGATGAAATCATTAACTTTAATTTTTTTCACCACCCAATTTTAAGCCAGTAATGGTTGAAAAGTCGTAAGGTGTCAACATCAGCTCACCAATGCTTGGAAAATGGAAAGTGCAAATAGTGTCCCAGAATCGCTCTAACAAAGCAAGAAGTAACTGGAGATCCTTATACTCATGGGTATCATGATTCAATAGAGCTTGGAAAAAGGTTTGGAAGCCAGCTTCATCAATGATGTTCTTAATGTCTGGAGACAATATCCCTCATACACCTTTCAACATCTGGAGGCTACCTCGACTTTTGAGGTTCTGCAAAACAAAGTTAGCCAATCATCGAGATGCCCAAAAAAAAATCCCATGTAAAAAAAAAAACAAAAAATTCCATGTCCAAAAAAAAAATCCTATGACCAAAACAAAAAATCCATACCACCACAAAAAATTTTCATACCCATACCCATAAAGATTTCCATGCTCATGAAATAAGCCTTACACATCCTAACAAAATCCCACACTCATAAAAAATGAGTTTGTTCAACCAAGCCCACACATCAATTTCTCATGATTCCAATACCCATAAAATTCAAGTCAAAATTCATTCAACAATGCCACAAGCTACATACAATGCCAAACTCCATGGGTCATCAACATTGTCCAAATTTCATGATGCCAAATAACTCAACAATTTAAATAATGCTCCAAAGTCAAGATTACAACATGATCACACAAGGATTTCCAACCAAATCATACAATGTTCAAAATTCCAATAAAAACAAACAACAACAAAATGACAATGTCCCACCATCAAGCTCTCCACAAAACATGAAATTAACAAATTTGCAAACAAAGAAAAATGAGCTCACAGAGCACTCATCACTTAAAGTGTAATTCCAAATTTTGATCTTTTGCAAGCAAGATCCTAGGTTTCGAGGTGATAGGCCAAGAATCTATTGACCCATTGTGATGAATTAACCAATTAATTATCCAAATTAATTAATTAATTCAATTTGCATGCAATAATCGTGGTAGCATAAACAAATCACCAAGTTAAAATGTAGCGAAAAATAAATTGACACGGTGATTTGTACAAATGGGGAAAACCTACATGACAAAAACCCCACTAGGTGATTTTAAGGTCACTACTCCCGAGAATTCACTATTATCACAACAAGTAGTTACAAGTAAAAGAATCTCAATACCTTATACCAATCTACAGTTGAACCCTTACCCCAATACCTAATTGGACTTATTCTGTAGTGACAATCTCTCCTTTGAAAGCACGGCTCCCAGTACGTGACTAACCAATTCAATGCGCAGATCCCAGTACGCAGCTTACTCACCAACTTGAGAAAGATGTTGGCTGCAAAGTTTTTCAGTTCATCAACATGATGAAGATCACGAAGCTCCTTGGTTATAAAACCATACGGTGTACAAACACAGCAGCTTCTTGAATAGAAAAAGATGAACTAGGGCATATGTCTCCAGTTCATAATATGCTTGTAAAAAACTTTTGCATTGAATTGCATCAGCTATGACGGCCCTTAAAACAATCCTTATATATGTTTAGGGTTGTGACAAAGAAAGCCCAAACATCTATTCACAGATTGGAGTGAAATCAGCTCTGAAAAACTGAATTTCATAAACCTCGACAGAAAACCTATCTATCGAGCGGCTATCGAGCATCAGGCTGAAACAGCTTTTTAAACCTCAATAGATACTAGTTGTTTTGCTTTAAAATCTAGCACTTCTTCACTTGTTTCTTGGATAGACTTGCATGGTTTTAACACTTGATCTTGAAACCTTGTTTCTTGAAGCATGAAATACATTCTAGATTTACCCAATTACAAGTAAATTGTGTTTTGTCAAAGGATTAACCAATTCTTTTTTTTTTTTTTTTTTTTTGAGAAAGGATTAACCAATTCTAATTGACATATGTTCCTAACAATAAATCACATTTGTCCTAACAATCTCCCCCTTTGGCAATTCGTGACAAAACCATAACAAACAAATGAACATATGAGAGAAGTCATAAATCACTTAACTCATACTCACTTGTTGAATACAATAAAATCTATCCTAACACAAACTCTTGAAAAACTTTGCAAGAAGAGAGTTCATGGCAAGAAGACTTTGACAACTTGTATTTCTGAAACACTTTAAAAAAAAACTCATCACGGAATCTTAGTGTGAAACAGAAATAAAAGATTGCATACAATATATAAGAATCATGTGCATAAAGAGAGAAAAGAAACAACACATGTAAAGATAGGTGAAAGAACTATAATAACAGCCACATCATATATATAACATCATAAGTACAAGGTTTGCTATCACAATGTATCTCTAAAAGAAGAAAAGAAAAAATACATAAGTCCTCACTACATCCCTAAAAAATATAGACACTCCCCTTAACAAAAATCTCCTATACTAACTCTCCCCCTATGTATATGACTACTCTCATATCAAAACTACTCCCCCTTTTTGTCACGAGTGACAAAGGGTAAATAAATCAAGTAGACATCTCATCATCATTGGGAGAACTCGCATCCTCATCCTCATCATCATCATCGGAGTCACCGTCATCGTCCTCATCCTCAGATGCCTCTAAAGAAGGAGAGGGAGACTCCACGAAGCCACCAAGGTGAGCCTGCTGTCTAGCAATACAACTGACACAGGTGTTCACTTAACACAACTCATCACTAAGTGTGTCAAGGCTAGCATCCATGCACTGCAACTGCACCATGATCGCCTTAAGGGTTACACCACCCGCCAATGAAGAAGGTGCAGATGTGGAAGGAGTGAAAGAAGCTAGAGGAGCTGCTATCTCTATTCGTGGCCTCTTCAGTCGAAGCTGGGCATCACTCCATCTAACGGTAGCCGCATCTATGGCACACATGACGGAGAAATGAGGAGACGCGAGATAAGAGACAAAAAAATGGCGAAGGATCTGCGTGATAGCTGAAGGAAAAATGAGCTTATCACGGGTCGCCGTATCCCTATAGACATCTATGAGGGATAGAATGAAGTGAGAGGGAAAATCAGTAGAAAGTGCCTCAAAAAGGGATAACAAAAATCGAGCACGAGGCTCTGTGATGGAGTTATAGTGAGACAATGGATGGAGAACGAATGTCATCACCATGTTAAGAAATCTCAGACCTTTTGCAAAGCCCGAGTAAGGGGTGCAAAGCCCGAGTAAGGGGTGTTTTAACAGTCACCCCAAGATGAAGGTGTCTCACAAAATAGAGACGAGAGTTCGTCTTTGGACACAGTCCTCAGACAATCATAGCTAGGGTAGTCAGGATGCGCTACCGTAGGAACGTGTAGTACCTCGGATACAATATCCGGAGTAACTATGATGCACATACCTCGAACACGAGTAATAAAGTACTAAAGTATTGAATTCGTGCATATTGGAGTAAAACTCTTGTATGATCACAGAAGGACAAGTGACCGGGATGCCACATAGTGACTCCCAACCCCGACTGTAGATGACAGTAGGAAGGTCAATATCGAAAAAATCCAATAGAATGACTTGGCATTCTGAATGAATGGCTCGTTGAGAGAAGTTCTCCAAGAAGTTTGACTTGGCCTTCTCATCACGAAACCTGACATGGGAGGGAATAGAATCAAAGGAAGATGCCCCAAAACGAAGAGGGTTCTGGGACGAAGTAGATTTGCGTTTAGGTGCCATAAAGCAGAATAACGCAAGAAGGAGAGAGAGAGACACGCAAAAAAGCACCAAATAGTTTAGTATTAAATGATAGAAACAAAATTGGTATGTATGATGAAAATGCATGAGCATGTGATATGCAACATAAAAAGCATCATGGGCTCAGCCCAATTCAAACCTAACAGCACATAGCAATTCAACATATATAGCACACATCTATAATGCATGAAAATATAGTTAAAATGCAAAAGTTATGCAATGCATGATGATTTAAAATCATTCAAACAAAAACCCATCCAAAAAATTTTGCAAAAACCTCAAAAATTTTGAAAAAAAAAATTCCCAAAAATTTTCAAAAACCCTAAAAGTTAGGTCAAAAGATATGAAATGCATGATTAATGAGTGAGAAAGCATCATACTAGAGAAGAAAAATGATTTAGAGGCCAAAGATCTCTTGGGAATGAGGTTTGGAGTGAGAGAGAGGTGATTAGGAAGGTGAGGAGATGTTTTATGTCGAAAGAGATCGGGGAGAAATGAAGAAAACGTCACACAGATCCTATTTATAGGAACTCCAATTTCTTGATGGATTGAGAGGTATCGAGATTTGTTGAGAATAAAAACACAAGAAATAGCTATTGAGCAGCTATCGAGGATCTATCAAGAGGTGTCCACAGCAAAAGGGGCTCGATGGATCGAGAAACTATAAAGCATCTAGAAAGTTCCCCGATGGATCGAGTAGCTGTCAAGAAGCTATCGAGAATGCGATAAAAAGAAGCTAAAAGGGCTCGATAGATAGCCTAGCTATCGAGAGGTGTCCAACAACTATCGAGATTGCTTAAAAACAGTTCTTTAAAGAATAAAACAGACATGAATGCATTCAAACATGCTACTCAACCAAAGATCCAACTTACATTTTAAGCTCTCAAAATCATCTCACAACAAGAAAAATGTCAAGCACATAGATCCAAAACACACACATACACACTAAACAAGTCTAACCAATTTTATATTTCAAAAACAAGTTAAGACAGTTTAGTAAGCATACATTAACACATGTATTTCTTGTGATGGTCAAATCACATTATATCTGCACATGTATCAAAAGTAGCAAAGAATATTGCGTGTTATGTGTGAAAAACATCGCAAGATTGCATAAGTTTCTACATGTTATGACGATTTGAGATATGAGAAAATTACTTTAACTCACACACAATCATAATTGTTTGATGGGGACTATCACCTTCGAGGTACATCCTATAACTCTCACATCTTCTAGAAGACACGCTTTCAATCATATATAGAGCATTTTGATTCTTTTTGCTTTTTATTTTTCTTTGCATATTTTTCTTTTAAGCAAACCATGCATGGGCATATAAGAGATAGAAAAGAAATACCCAATTATGTTAAGCTTTTGACATTCCACTTTTACTATGCAGAAGCATACAAATGTCATTTCATGATTGGTGGGCAACAGTGGTGAGATGGTTATTTACGTCTTTCTCTTAGAATTTTCTAGTCATTCCCATAAAAAAAGAGTGATACGAGTGTTAAGTATAAGAGATTACTTAACCTTACTCATCACAAACATGAGCCACAAAGCTCACTTATTTGGTTGTGCATAGAGATACTCATCTAAGCTACAAAAGATACAAAATTTAGAAAATTTTGTTTCAATGGCCATCCAAGGTACACAAGTACCAATGTACACAAACATACACTGTTTTTGTATTTTTATGATTTTTCAATTATTTATTTATTTATTTATTTATGAAAAACAAAATAAACAAACAAAAACATGTTAGACAAAGCAATGCATAAAACTAGATTCAAATGCATGAGGAAGGAGGAGAAGAAAAAGAGATCAATCCATGGAGATAACACCAATGTTTTGGCGAAGGAATTCAAACCATTTGCTATCAGGAGGTTTGGTTAACAAATCAGCCTTCTAATCATCAGTGTGAATGAACTCAAGAGTAAGAGTACCATCTTTGGCAAGCTCTCGAATGAAGTGATGTCGAATCTCTATGTGTTTAATTCGAGAATGTTGAACTGGGTTCTTAGAGATGTTGATAGCGCTAGTATTGTCACAGTAGATAGTGAGATGCTCTTGACAAATACCGTAATCAAGGAGAAGTTTTTGCATCCATAGAAGTTGGGTGCAACAGCTACCGACAACAATGTACTCAGCTTCTGCAATGGATAATGAGATGGAATTCTGCTTTTTGCTCATCTAGGAGACAAGATTATTACCCACATAGAAACAACCCCCAATGTACTTTTTCTATCATCACCATTCCTAATCCAGTCTGCGTTAGAATACCCAGCTAAGACATCATTTGTGTCCTTGTTGTATCACACACCAAAGTCAGCAGTGGTTTTGACATACCTTATGATTCTTTTCAAAGCAATGATATGAGACTCTTTGGGATTAGCCTGATATCTAGCGCACACTCCTACACTGTAACTAATGTCAGGTCTACTAGCCGTAAGGTAAAGAAGACTACCTATCATGCTTCTCTAAAGAGATGAATCAACACTTTTACCCAACAAATCAACAGTGAGTTTAATATTTGGGCTCATAGGGGTTCTAACAGAACTAGCAGATTCCAAACCAAAATTTTTCACAAAATTTTTAGCATATATAGATTGAGATAGGAATATACCTGAATCTTGTTGACGGATCTGCAAACCAAGGAAGTGAGTCAACTCTCCAATCATGCTCATCTCGAACTCGACCTGCATGAGTTTTGAAAAACTATGAGCAAGTTCATCCTTAGTCGACCCAAAGATGATATCATCAACATAGACTTGAGCAACTATCAACTCGCTGTCTTCCCTTTTGATGAAGAAATTTTGATCAGCTTTTCCTTTTATGAATCCATGTGACACCAAGTATTGTCTGAACCGATCATAGGGGCTTGCTTTAAACCATAAAGTGCCTTTCTAAGGTACAACACATGATTCGGAAAGTGTGAATCAATGAATCCTTTTGGTTGAGCCACATAGACATCTTCCTTAAGGAACCCATTCAAGAAAGCAGTCTTTACGTCCATTTGGTAAAGCTTGAACTTCAAGTGACATGCTAGGGCTAGGAGAATTCTGATGGACTCCATACAGGCTATTGGAGCAAATGTCTCATCATAGTCTACTCCTTCCATTTGAGATTACCCTTGAGCTACAAGACGAGCCTTGTTACAGATCATATTGCCCTCCTCATCAGTCTTATTGCGGAATATCTATTTTGTGCCAATGATGTGCTCACCCTCTGGTCTAGGTACTAGAGTCCAGACATCATTCCTTTGAAACTGAAGCAGTTCATCATGCATAGCTTCAACCCAACTTTCATCCTCAAAAGCTTCCTCAACTTTAGTGGGTTCAACCTGCGACAAATAACAAGAATAAAACACAAAGTTAGCAACACATTAATCAACTGTACACTTCCTTAGTGTAAGTTCATTCATGTTTCCTACAATAACTTTAGGAGGATGATTCAATTTGATCCTTGAGGAAGGTCCTTTCTCTTCATGGGATTCAATTAGGTGAAGTAGGTATGTTTGCTAAACCTTCTATAACACTTGGAGTGCCAGGAGTACTTAGAGATGCAGGCTCTTAGTCAATAATTTCTTGAACGTTTGTGGGCTAGGAAGGAAGAATTTCTTTGGGGATTTCCTCACCTAATTTCTCATAATCGTACTTTAAAGATTCATCAATAATAACATTCACAGTTTCTATTACCTTCTTGGTTCTTTTATTGTATACTCGATAAGCCTTGCTTGTAGAGGAGTATCCCAGAAATATTCCTTCATCGCTTCAGGAATCAAATTTTCCCACATTCTCTCTATCCTTGAGAATGAAACAGGTACTTCCAAAAATTCTAAAATACTTAACATGTGGCTTCCTTCCTTTCCATAGCTCATAGGGAGTCTTCTTGATACCGAGTCTAAAGTACACTCTGTTAACCGTATGACATGCAGTGTTGACGGCTTCTCCCTACAAGTTTCTAGCCACATCTTTGTTCTACAACATAGCCCTAGACATCTCTTGAATAACCCTGTTCTTTTTTTCTACTACACCATTCTGCTGAGGAGTAATAGGAGCAAAGAATTCTTGAGATATTCCTGATCTAGTGAAAAAGGACTCAATGTATGATTTCTTGAATTCTTTACCATGATCACTTTGAATTCGATCAATCTTCAAACACTTCTCATTTTGCAATCTTGTGCACAAGGCTTCAATATGCTCAAGAGCATCAGACTTGGATCGTAGGAGGATGACCCAACTGTACCTAGTGAAGTCATCTACCACAACTATGATGTATCTCTTTCCACCAAGAGACTTGATTCTGGTTGGACCTATGAGATTTAGATGCAATAGCTCCAATGGTCTAGATGTAGGGGATGTCTGAGTGCCCAAATGTGTAACTTTCATCTGTTTTCCAAGCTAACATGGTCCACACACCATATTGTTCACTCTACTAAGCTTCGGTATCCCCAAGACTGACTCATGCTTAGATACAATTGAAAGATGTTTGTAAATAGCATATCCCATCCTTCGGTGCCATAGATCTTCATTTGGTAAACGAATGCTATTGCACACAATATCAGCATCAGGAACCAAGCTATAACGATTGTCACCACTTATAAGTTTCTTCCCAGACTCATCCATGACAAGGCATTTCCCTTTTGAGAATAGTACCATGAAGTCTTAATCACATATCTGACTTATGCTCAATAGGTTTACTCTCAGACCTTTTACATATAGAACATTTGCAATGTCTAGCAGTCCAAGTAGAGAGATGATTCCCTCCTTTAATCTGTGATTTGTTCCCATCACCAAAAGTGACATTACCACTTTTCTTAGACTCAAAAACCTTGAAGAGAGATCGGTCTCCAATCATATGTCTTGAGCAATCGCTGTCAAGGTACCACGAACACGTATCCATAATCTTAAATTTGAACTTCATCATAAAGCACACTTTGTGCTTAGATGACAGATCAGTGGGAATGGTGTTTTCTCTCATTTGCATTTCATGAACAACTCCTTTAACTTTCACTTTTCTCAAACAAAATCCTTTGCACATTTTCATTTTGAGATAGTCTAGTTTCTTCTTTGTCAAGCTGAGATCTTTTCCAATAGTCATCATAATAGAATTCAAATAACTTTTAGACTTGCATTTTCTGATACAATCAAACAAGTAGAGATTAGAAAAACAAGATGTATTTGAAAACAAAGATCTCTTCAAGCCAGTTACAGCCATAACAACAGGGATCAATGGATCACATAGCAAAGATTAAAACCTAATCAGAGTGTGCCTGCACTGATACCACTTGATAGGCCAAGAATGTATTGACCCCTTGTGATGAATTAACCAATTAATTAGCCAAGTTAATTAATTAATTCAATTTGCATGCAATAATCATGGTAGCACAAACAAATCACCAACTAAGTTAAAATGCAACGGAAGATAAATTGATACAGTGATTTGTTTATAAATGGGGAAAACCTACACGGCAAAAACCCACCAGGTGATTTTAAGGTCACCACTTCTGAGAATTCACTATTATCACAACAAGCGATTACAAGTAAAGGAATCCTAGTACCTTATACCAACCTATAGTTGAATCCTTACCCCAATACCCAATTGGACTTGTTCTGTAGTGGCAATCTCTCCTTTCAATGCACGGCTCCTAATACGTGACTAAACAATTTGATGGGCGGATCCTAGTACGCGGCTTACTCACCAAATTGAGAAAGATGTTAGCTGCAAAGTTCTTTAGTTCATCAACACGATGAAGATCATTTCTTGGTTACAAAACCCTACGATGTACAAACACATCAACTTCTTGAATAGAAAAAGATGAACTAGGGCATATGTCCTCGGTTCACAATATGCTTGTGAAAAACTTTTGCATTAAGTTGCATCAGCTGTGATGGCCCTTAAAAAAATCCTTATATATGTTTAAGGTTGTAAGAAAAGAAAACCCAAACATCTATTCACAGATTGGAGTGAAATTAGATCTGAAAAACTGAATTTCATAAACCTCGACAGATAACCTATCTATCGAGCAGTTATCGAGCATCGAGCTGAAACAGCTTTTTAAACCTCGATAGATATTAGCTGTCGAGTTTTAAAATCCAGCACTTCTTCACTTGTTTCTTGGACAGACTTGCATGGCTTTAACACTTGATCTTGAAACCTTGTTCCTTGAAGCATTAAACATATCCTAGATCTACCCAATTATAAGTAAAGTGTGTTTTGTCAAAGGATTAGCCAATTCTATATTGACATATGTTCCTAAAAATGAATCACATATGTCCTAACACGAGGTAGAGAAGCCCCTTGGTAACCTTCCATCCAGATCGAGGTAGAGAAGCCCCTTAGTCGCCACAATTCAAGATTGAGATAGAGAAGCCTCTCAATCGTCCCAAGTTCCAAGGTAGAGAAACCCCCTAGTTACCTTTCATTCAGATTGAGGTAGAGAAGCCCCTTAATCGTCACAATTCAAGATTAAGATAGAAAAGCCTCTCAATCACCCCAGGTTCCGAGGTAGAGAAGCACCTTGGTTACCTTCCATTCAGATCGAGATAGAGAAGCCCCTTGGTCGTACCATTCAAAGATTGAGATAGAAAATCCTCTCAATCATCCCAGGTTCCAAGATAAAGAAGCCTCTTGGATACCTCCCATTCAGATCGAGGTAGAGAAGCCCTTTGATCACCCCCACGTACGGATTGAGATAGAGAAGCCTCTTAATCCACCACAGATTCAGACTGAGATAGAGAATCCCCTCAATCACCCTAGATTTCAAGATTCAATTCAAGTTTATCAGTTGTCAAGTAGGTCAAGTATTCATAATTCCCATTTTTCAAAACAACAAAACACAAGTTCTATGTTCCAAGGTTTTAGGTTCTAGGGCTAGGTGATCTTTGAAAGATCAACCTCAACTAAATCATAGCTACTAAAATCAATGTTTTTGTTTTACATTGACATTCGCTTTGCAAGCTCTGTCAATGAGGGGCATTCTGTAGACACTCGATTTTGCACCCATAATTTAATCTTGAAAGATTACTAGAGTGACCATTCATATACCCAAATTTAGAGTTGCATCACTTCATTCATTGCATATCATAAAAATGATCTTGAGATTCTAATGATCGCGACAATATGTCTGATTTCCAAATCGGACCGTTGGATTGAAAGATATCCCATGATCAAGTTTTCACAATCTGCATGCATTTTGTTTGGGTGGAGCCAATCACGCATGATTAATTTAAATTAATTCTAATTGGTTGGACAATTAAAATTAATTAAATAATTTTGTGATTTGTTGTTAGTTAGTATCAAAAATAGGCCTGCTTGTATAAGAATAAAGTGGATAATCATAACAAAAAAAGTTGGGGATAATCAATTCTTTTTGGAATATTTATCTACAAAATAATTATCACTTTAAAGACCTGAATATCAAGAAAAATGGATTAATTTTTAGAATACGGATTAGAAATGCGTCTAGGTACGATTCCCAATTCAAAAATCCTCAAAAACGGAGTCCAAATTGGACCAAAACTCAAACGCAGACCTAGCACCCAAGAGGGCCATTCGGCACTCTTAAAGTGCTGATCGGCACATGGCAAGTACCGACTAGCCCAAATTTTTGGCCCAGCCTGGGGACTTCTTGATTAAGATAAATCCTTTTTTTTTCAACTTTTTAGAGATAAGGACATGTTCCAATTCGTATCTGATCTCATTCATCATCCCAATCTCTATAAATAGGGGAAACAAATCAAAAATAGGGGCTTTTCTTTTATGACTTTTCTACTCCCCTTACATCAAAGATGTTCTAGAGGCTTTTACTTTAGGAACTTCTTTTTTGTAAGTAAAGTATTTTAGACCTCAAAGAAGTGAATAAACTTCTTTGATTTCTAAAATATTCTTTTGCTAGAAGAGCACGCTCATGCAAGAGGTATTCTATTTTTCTTTCTTTTCTTTTTCCATTAATTATCATGTTTTTGTGTTTGATTCATGAATATGATTAACATGTTTTATTATAACTTGTTCTTAATAAATAATTGTCATGCTTAGATGCTTTAGATGATTGTTTATTTCAATTCTTTCTCTTTGACTTCAAAATCTGTAATGACTGTCAAAACTTTTTTATGAAGACACAAAAATTGATCTTCATTTTCATTAAACACAGATCTGATTCTTTCGAAACTCAAAACTGATCTGTATTTTCATTAAATACAAATATGATTTTTTTCTAAACTCAAAATTGATCTATATTTTCATTAAATACAGATCTTTTTTTTTTTTTTTTTGGAAAAATTTTCTTTGTTATAAAAGTGCAGATTTTGAAATTTAGGTTGAAGTTTTTTTTTTTATATGTGATGCATACATAATAAATTTGTCTCATGAATGTGGATCTTCTTTCAAAAGCATTTTTTATTTGTTTCTAACAACATATCTTATTTTTCTTTTACAAACCCAAAATCAATTATTTTTTTTCTTTTACAAGAACTGATCTAATTCTTTTTAACAAAATCTCTTTTTTTTTTCTTTTTACAAAAACAAATATGATTTCTACAAATCAAATCTTATTTTTTAAATTTTACACAAAACAGATCTGATTTTTCCTGATAAAATCTTTCTTTCTTTTTTTAACCCTTCATAAAAACAGATTTGATTTTTTTTACAAACCAAGTCCTTTTTTTTTTTTTTCTTAATTTTCAAAACAAATCTGAATATTCTTTTTAAAAAAAGGACATCATTCATAAGACAAATTTATTTAAATTAATTTTTGTTAAGTGTTTGTCATGTGTATTGAACATATCATTCAACATCATACAAAAATGGTATATTGGTCATTAGAGTTTAGAAGACCAGGCTCCATTTAAGTGGAATGGGTGTCTAACACCATCCCATTCCATAACCTAGCCCCCGAGCCTAGGATTTTTGGATAGGTAGATTAGTATTTTGTCTTTTAATTTTGGTAGATTGTAACTAAGACCCAAAGCCTTGTAAGGTTAATTTACCAAAGTTGTACGTTTCTTTATTCAATCAATGACAATGAGTATTTTGAATATGTAATTTGCATTTATTTATTTATTTATTTATTTATTTTTGTATAGAAAATAAGTGGCGTCTCCACACCACTTACCCAAAAAAGAGGTGCCTTAATGTACCCAAATCTCTTTTTTGAGAGCACCCTTTTTGCGATCTCTCACAAATAGTTCTACCTTTTATTTAATGTCTATGTTATGCAAATCATCAACCTATAAATATATGATAATGATAAAAAAAAAAAAAAAAAAAAAAAAAAAACGTTATAGATAAGATTATGAAAAATATGATAAAACTTTTTTCTTTTTTTAAACTTTTTATAAAATCTAGGGACGAAAATAGTATTTTACCTAAAAACTTATCAAGCACAACGCTCAGGTGATCTGCGACTAGTATATATATATAAAAGTAGAGATCTCATGTGGGAGAGCATGAGGTCTTGCCATGTGGCGCTCTAATATTGCATTAAGCCTCTTTAACCTCTTGTCATTAACTTTTTTTTACTGTTACCCAAAAGATCATGTTTTTTATTTATTTATTTATTTACTGTTATCTAAAAGATGGGTTGTTGTTAAATTAGACCAAATCAGAACAAACCTTATGAAAAGCCCAAACACATTTATTCCTCTACATATTAAGACCTAGGCATGATCATTTCCCATATGTAAATGAAAGTTAAGACTCTAACCCACTTACAAACTCTCTTTCCCCAAGTGTAGATGAAACTTGAAAGCCAAGATCATAACTCACTTAAAAGCTCTCTTCTTTCATAGACTACATACGCTCTTCAGCTTCTTTAAAAACAATGGTTTGCAGTTCGAATTCAGTGATCCCATCTGACAAAGCCAACGTTCATACTCATTTTTCAAGTCTTAATTTAGTCTTTCTATGTAAACTAATGGAGATATATAGTCAAGGAAAATATACAATCACTGAAAAAAAAAAAAAAAAAAAAAAAAAAAAAAAAAAAAAAAAAAAAAGGAATCATACAATCTAACCTCAACAGTCTCACCACTATATTTTCTCTTCTTCTCTCAAAACTTCTCTCTCTCTCTCTCTCTCTCTCTCTCTCTCATTTTTTGAGTGGTATATTAGGATTCTCCAAATTGAAGATAATATTCAATCTTACCAATGCGCCACACATTGGAGCCCCTTACTACAACAGTCCTGGTGAATATGACATCACAGACATCAATTCCCCAAGAGACTCTGAAGGTCATGCAACACTTTGCATGGAGAGCAGGTTGTGACATTCTCGCCACAAAAATGAACCTGGCAAAACTGAAAATCGCACTGAGTGTTATTTGTGAGCTGTGTGGAAAGGAGGAGGAGACTGTCAGCTATTTGCTTTGGTTCTGTGATCACCCTAAAGGAGTTTGGACGAAAAGTAAATTGGTGCTACCGTTTGAAATCTCTCCGAGCTGGAACTTTTTGGATGTGGTGGAGAATTTACAGAGGTGGGATGATACCAATCCTGGGCTGCTTGAGAAGGTCATCACAATCTGTTGGGGTATTTGGAAGAATCGGAACGTGCTTCGGTTAGGTAGAAAAGGTAAGGCCGGTCGTTCTCTCTGGACGGGTGCCATGCACTTGGTGGATGAATTCCACGCAGCAAATGAACTAAAATCCGAAAATCGGATTGAAGCTACTCCCATGGTTTCATGGCAGCCTCCAAGACATGGGCATTATAAAGTCAACACTGATGGTGCAGTCTTTTCAAACAGAAAACAAGCAAGTGCAGGTGTTATCATTAGGGATGACGCTAGGGAAGTGGTCACAGCTTTGAGCAGAAAGTGGAATTGCCCCCTGGGTGCTGTCGAAGCCGAAGCAAAAGCCTTGGAAGCCGGTGTTAATTTTGCTAGGGACGTGGGAATTAGAGACACAGAATTTGAGATTGATTCACTAGAGATCTACAACGCAGTTCTTGGACTAGCCTCCCCGCCATCTTCAGTGGCGAACGTGCTTGCTGGTCTCATGGACCAAGCCTCATTATTTAGACAATGGAAGTTTTCCCATACCAAACGACAGGGAAATGTCCCTGCTCATGTTTTGGCCCAGCACGCCAAGAATGTTGAGGACTATGTAGCCTGGTTAGAGGAATGTCCTAGCATCTTAGAGCATGTGTGTGATCATGACAGACTTGTATTTGACTTTTCTAATATTTAATAAAATCTAGTATTTCCCATTAAAAAAAAAGTTGAATTGTGTCGCAGAAATGGAAGGTGTAATTCAGTGCTTCCAAACCACATACAAAAGCTTCACACTACAAGGTCATGGGATTTCATGGGATTCCCGTCAAAAGGCAAACTTGGAAGCCCTCAAGAAGGAGACGTCATTATTGGGCTTCTTGACACAGGTCACCATTTTGCTTTGCATAAAAGACAAAGAAAATGCTCAAATTTGAGTTTTTTCACATCCGTTGTGTTACAGGAATCTGGCCAGAATCGGATAGCTTCAATGATGAAGGGCTCAGCTCTCCACCTAGTAAATGGAAGGGTAAATGCCAAGGTACCAACTTCACCTGTAACAAGTGAGCTCTCTTTCTGCCTGGAACTTATGTGAGCATTGCCATGGGTAAGAATGAATGAGATTGAGAAAATTTAAGAGAAAATAAAATGGGTCATGTTAGTGACTGTCTGAAGGAATAGATTATCAACAAGTAGAGATACGAGTTTGTTTTATTGATGGCAAATAACCAACAACTAAAAAGGTCAAAATCGTGATTAGCACAAATAAGATGAGTCACTACATTTTGAAGATTATTCCATACTAGGGACACAAAATCATTAGTGATTGTCTTGCAACTTTTGGGACAAGGGACACAGGTAACTATTATATAACTTGAGACACAAACTTAAGACATGATAAATGACATTCATCTGTCAGGCATTCATCTTTGATAGCAACTCACAGAAATTCTAAAATGACAGCAAGATCATTGGAGCCCGTTACTACAACAGTCATGGCAAATATGACACCACAGACATCAAATCCCCAAGAGACTCTGAAGGTCATGGTCCCATGGAACGCATACATCCTCAACAGCCGCAGGGAGGGAGGTAGCTGGAGCGAGCTACTTTGGGCTAGCAGAAGGAACTGCAAGAGGTGGAGTTCCTGGTGCAAGGATTGCAATGTACAAAGTTTGCTGGTCATCTGGATGTTACCCAGCAGACATCCTACCCGCATTTGACGATGCAATAGCAGATGGAGTGGACATTATTTCGGTGACCCTTGGTTTCAGTGGGTTTCGTCCATACTTCGAAGAACCAGTTGCTATTGGGTCTTTCCATGCCATGAGAAAAGGCATCTTGACCTCATGTTCTGCTGGAAACTCAGGGCCTGTCCCATTAAGTGTTGCTGCCAGCACCATTGACAGGAAATTTGTTGCTCAAGTTGTGCTTGGCAATGGCAAGCCTACACTGTTGAGTTTTTTTATTGAAGTTATTCTATTTAAAATAATGCATTTCAATAGAGTAATCTTCACTAATACCATACTAATTGTTTGAATGATCTAATGAAGGGTCTCTCCATTAATAGCTTCAACCTCAATGGATCATCATTTCCCTTGATTTGGGGTGGAGATGCTGCAAACTACTCTGCAGGTGCTGACCTGGATATTTCAAAAGGTTGCTATGATGGTGTCCTGAATTCATACAAAGTACAAGGAAAGATTGTTTTCTGTGAAGCAGCCATCTATGGCACTGGCATCCTATTATAGCCAATGGTGTGGGAACCAATATGGCTGACTCATCATTTACTGACGTTGCTTTCAGCTTCCCGTTGCCAGCAACAGTATTTAGTGTGGAAGATGGCCTCAAAATTTTAAACTACATCAGATCAACAGAGTAAATAAATTGCTATACTAATTATCTTTAAATAAATCATTGATGGCATAAATTGCTTACTTTCTTCAAAATCCTAATGAAATACTTCAAACCCTTGTTAGAAAACCGATTGCCACTATTCTGGTTGGTGAGACATGGAAGGATGTCATGGCACCTTATGTTGTATCATTTTCTTCTAGGGAACCCAACCCTATCGCCCCAGACATTCTCAAGGTGATATAGAAAATGAGTACTTAGTTTACAAAACTGTTTTCATCTATAATTTTAGATTCAGTTTTAGAACATGGCTTGATATGTTAAAATTATGTTTGGATGATATATATGCAGCCTGATCTCACCGCCCCTGGAGTGGATATTCTTGCTGCTTGGTCTCCAGTGGCACCACCTTCCGTGGACATGGACAGCACTAGAAGTGTCAAATTCAAGATAGAGTCTGGGACATCAATGTCTTGCCCTCACACTTGTGGTGCAGCTGCCTGTGTTAAGGCTGCCCATCCGAACTGGTCACCTGCTGCCATTAAATCTGCCCTCTTGACCACAGGTGAAGTAATAAACTTGACTTCTAGAACATGACTTTGTTCAAGTCAATTTTGTCACAGAAAATGTTAAAATTTCCACTAATTTAACTATAAAAGGTTTACAAATTAGCGTGACAAAACCTGAGAAAATGGTAAAATGATGCAACATGCCTTACTTTCTACTGTTTTGTTGGAAAAATTGAATTCATAGACTATTAAAGTCACTCTGATATGGACGCACATTATAAAGCGTAGTTTACTCTCTCTCACTCTGATATGGACCCAAAGAAGCATGAAGACCTTGAATTTGCTTATGGATCTGGGCACATCAACCCATTGCAAGCAGTAGACCCTGGGCTTGTCTATGATGCATATGAGGCAGATTACACAGACTTCCTTTGCATGCAAGGCTACAATACCACCACGTTAAGACTCATCATCGGAGACAACAGTAGCTTTTGCAATACCCCAAAGCCTGGAAGAGCATGGAACCTTAACTATCCCTCATTCTCTGTTGCCGTGGAAGATGGCCAGCAGATTAAGGCTGTATTCACTAGGACAGTCACCAACGTTGGCCCACCAAACTCAACCTACACTCTTATTCGTACATTCATCCCAGCCTCTATTACTGTTACTGTGGAACCGTCTGTGTTGTCATTCTCTACCGATGGAGAGAAAAAAATGTTTACTGTGCAGGTCTATGGTCCAAAGATTGCACAGCAGCCAATTATATTTGGTGCAATCATGTGGAAATATGGAGATTATATGGTGAGAAGCCCACTTGTGGTTTGCACAAATCTCCCAGGTTCTCAATACGGATACCCTTCCTTCTCAACGTCTCAGGAAAAACCAGATTCCAAAGGTTCTTCCATGTATCACAAGAACGGGATCCTCAAACACAAATATTGACAATAAAAGTCTATCACACAAATTTTCCTACAACTTTTTGAGGTTGCAAGTTAATAATAATAAACAATAAAGTTACTTGGCCAAAATTTGGGGCTCTTACTCTCTCAACATGATCATGGTTGTCAGTGGTGTACTTACATCAAAATCAATAATAAATTTTCAACTTAGCAGTTGTAAACAAATAAATTAAAAATAAAAATTATTTGTGTTTTAGTACTACTAGCATTGAGGTTTGTACGTGCATTTGAGATGACCGTCAAATTTGTACCCTTTTTCTAAATTGAAATAATGAAACTAAGGCGGTATTTGAAAGAGTAGTTTGAGTTAAGTTGTTTGAGTGTTTTTGATATACGTGTGAATGAAAAAGTACGTGAAAATGTGTGTAATGCTGTTTAAAATGTATAATTTTGTGTTTGAATTAGCTTGCCAAACAGCCCGAAAGCACCTCTCTGTCTTTCCGCCCTTTCTCGTCTCTCCCTATCAGTAGCATTGTTGATCTATCTCATAAAATGGAAAACGTGATAAACCTAGATATCATTCTAGCTAGAACTCTACAGTTTTCTATAAATAAAATTTTCAATTTTATTGAAAACGAATTGTTGCTTTCATTTTACAGTTTACAAGCCTATTTGCTCCGAAAAAACCTTATTTTCAAAAAAAAAAATTCTTAAACATATCCTAATTAATACAACTTAATTTTGATTTTAAAAAAGCATAGAAATTCACTTAGAAGTTAGAATCAAGTTAATAAAAACGGAACTCCTAAAATTACGAAAATTACATAAAAATATATTTAAAAAATTAACGAACATAAAAGTTGACCCTCAAAACCACCAGGCTAATGCAGACTACATAGACTTCCTCTGCAAGCAAGGCTATAATACCACCAGGCTAAGACTCATCAGTCATCACTAGAGACAACAGCAGCTTTTGCAACACCTTGAAGCCTGGAAGAGCTTAGGACCTTAACTATCCCTCATTCTGCCTAGCCATGGAAGATGACCACCGAATCAAAGTTGTATTCAATAGAACATTCGCCAACGTTGGCTTACCAAACTCAACCGACGCTCTCAGTATGCACATGCCCGCCTCTATTGCTGTCACCATAAAGCCATCATTCTCGTCGTTCTGTGTCCTTGGAGAGAAAATATCGTTTACAGTGCAGGACTATGGCCCAAATATTACACAGCAGCCAATTATATCTGGAACAATCATGTGGAGTGTGGTGAGACGGTTTACACATTTCTCCCTGGTTCTCTATACTCTTCTCCATGTCTCAGATTTTAAAGATTCCTCCATGTATCACACAAGGATAGAGGAATGAGGGTACACAAGAATGGAATCCTCGGACACTGACATTGAGGTCTTTGTGCATTTGAGATAGCACGTCAATTACTGCTATTGTTGTCTTCTCATTTGAAGAAGGAGACCATAAATGATGACAATTTTGAGCCAACCTATGTTTTTTAATATTTTTTCAATGACTTTCAAATATTGAATTTTCTCTGTTCAATCATTATACTTCCACACTAGAACTAGAGGTGAGGAAATTTCTGGAACAATTACAAAGTTCGGAAAAGCTTGGAATCAGGAATGGTTTACTACTGATTCACATGCCTATCTACCTCTCTCAAGGTAGATATAACATTCTCATGCCTTGGAAAGATGAAATCTTTCAAAGACCAGACTGCAGTGGTAAAGAAACCAGTATTTTTAGGATCAATAAGATTTGAACATTATTAATCCTAACACCAAGCAAAAGCAATCTTGTCTATAAGTAACAATCTAATCCCATTTTACAACTGATCTTAGATCCAAAGAGAGGAAAATATTACGAATTCAAAGGCAACTAATTCATGCAACAAAAATAACAGGATCCTTGGCCCTGGGCAGCTAACTTATGTTGCGTGCCCATGCTGCATGTCTCAAGAACTTTTTTGGTTTAAATGTATCTTTACCCCCATAACAAACCAAAACAGATACCTTTGTCTTGTCCAATTAAAATCCTATAGTATTGTGATTAATTGATTATTACAACAGGCTACAAAATTAGGGAAGAAAAAAGCAACTACTTACACTAAGAATTAGAAATTGTATGACAGAGATTGAAAATCTAATACTTAAGCAATTAAGCTCAACCAAAAAGCAGCTGCCGTCTGATAAAAAAAAAAAAAAAAAAAAAAAAAAGCAGCTGCCATACATCATAAGCAAAAACAGGTCACCAATGAAGTATTTAATCTACCACATTCCCAATTAAATTGCAAAATGCCAAACATCAGAAAAATCCCAACTCTCAAATATAAAGCAGTTTTAGCCATACAATACAGAGAAATAAATAAATAAACATTATAAGAATGTAGAACTTGAAATATCACTTCCAATCAATTTATTCATCACCAATTGGATACAAAATATGACATTCAAATACAAATAGGGCAATCAAGAGAGTTGTGTGGGAAGAGGGGGAACTCATGATGGGAGCTCTTATCAAACCCCACAAGAACAAAATAAAATAAATAGCAGGGAAAGTGAAAAATTCGAACCTAAAAGTATTAAGCCCCAGCAGTCTTCTTATTTGGTTGAAATACATTCTTAATGAGTGATTCCTTGATGGACAAGAGTTCAGGGAATTCCTGCTTCAATTTTGTAGCATCAAGCTCATTGTTGCTTCTTGGGGCAACGATCACCTTAGCTTGCTCCTCAAGAGTAAAGTTCTTCCATGTGAAGTTGGGGTCAACGTACTCCCTGTACATCTCTAGTATCTCATTGTGGCTGACCACTCCGGGGTTCGTGAAGTTCCAGATTCCAGTGAGATTTCTCTTTGCCATTTCAATTGAGATTGGGAGTAGTTCATCTAAGATCGTCATTGAGTTTGGAATGTTAACTACCTTCTCATATCGAGTTATCTTTGTGATGAAGTTGCGAGGGTTGGATAAATCAGATGAGATAGGCATTCTAACACGCAAGGTACAGACATTTTCATAATTCTTGAGCAGATCTTCAACCTTTCAAATATCAAATAAGGAGCCAGAGTCAGAATACCATACAATCTATACATCGGAACGGCCATCAACTATTCATCTTGCTCTATTTTACCACATATGAATGTGAATGCAAGAGGATGAATGTGTGTTTGGTTAACGTGTATTAAAGTATAATAGTCACAAAAGATGAACCATCATTGTCACATCAGAAAACTATGACCAGGCAACCATCAACTTCTTATTCAACTATTCAATCAAAACCAAAAGCCTGCATCTAAAATTGAGAAGGATTTTAGATGAAAATTTTGATCTAAAATTTGAACTTTACTAATCAGATAATTGCTGATCCAATTGGCCAATGAGATTTAAGCTCAAAAATGACACCACCTCCCCACTTATTAAGACTAATTAAGGTGGATAATGAGATCGTGGAATTCACGACCTACCTACGATCTACTATTACATGAGTAACTTACAAATAAAATAAAATTGTTGATCTAATTGTCTAAGATCATGTACCCTTACTCCAATATATTCTTTTAAAAAATAAAGTATCGTTTTTTTATGAAAATAAACATACTAAGAATTTTAAGATCCATGTTTTCGTTACCATTTTATTTTTCCACATTTTTTTAATGATAGGTTCGATTACAAACTTTGATTTATTGAACAAGTACAACGCACCATAAAACAAGAATCTACACAAGCAAATGCAACATTTCTTGGTATCATTTCAATATATGCTTTTTTTTTGTTTTTGTTTTTGTTTTTTCATTTCAATATATGCAATCATGCAAAATGCGACATTTCAGCTCAATTTCACGAAGTCAAAAATGTACCACTTAGAAACATCATGCTTACGTAACTGCTACAAATCCAATCAAATCGTTGTGTCAGATCTAGACAGGGAAAAAATCTTACGAATCAAAATGTCAGATCCAACATGTTTAAGAAGGCCCTAGTTACCTAAAACGTTACATCTACAATGACATTTCATTTCTAGCCAACCACCAAAAAATAATTAAAATTACAAATTAAATTAAATAAATAAATAAATAAAAAAAGAGGTTTGAAGTTTAAACCCAGTACCATGGCCTTGGTCTTGGAATAAAAAGATCCGATGAAATTAGGGGTGTCCTCCTCCTTGTACCCGATACCGGATCCAAGTGGATGATCCGAATCATACTCAAAGATACATCCAGTGGCGTAGTTGATCAAGACAATACCCTTATCTCTGCACACGTCAGCCAAAGTGAGTGTTCCAGCAACGTTGGTTCGAATGGTCTCGACTTTGTGGGACTCGCACCAGTCGACGTTAGGGCGGCCCGTGACGCCGGCGGCGTTGAACACGTGGGTTGGCTTGGTGGCCGCGATGTCGGCTTCGAGTGACGAGCGATTCTCGAGACGACCAGAGCCATAGACGAAGTCGATGCCTTGAGCTTGGCAAAGCCTGCCCAGTAAACCGCCAATCCAACCGGTGCGACCATAGATCAGGAATTTGTACGGCTTGTCGGTTGCTGAATCTCCATTTGCTGGAAAACCCATCTGATATAGATAGAGATGATGATATTATGTAAGAAATGTGAGAATGTGAGAGATTTGGATCTGGTGGGAGGGTATATATATATATTAGTGAACACACAATATTTGGGAATATATACGGGATCTTTGTAGTATAGCCTGATGTATTTTTTTAGGACAGTGACGGTGGGACCTAGGCGGTGCTTTAATCTAATATAAAGAGTTTGAGGAATTATCAGAAGTGGGGACCTCACTCGTTTTTATCATGGTTTTTTTTTTGGTTAACGTTGTGAGGAAATAAATTTTTTCGATAAAATAAAAAACTTGCCTGAGATTTGGACTAATAGAGAAAAATATAAATTTCCAGTCTCACACTTTTTTGTTTTTTAATTTACTGATGGTAAAAATCTAATTTGGTTCTTATTTTTTACACTATCATAATTTGGTACCTAATTTTTTAGTTTTGTATCAATTTAATTATACTATATTTTAATTTGGTCTTTACCCTTTTAATTTTGTGTCAATTTAGTCAATGTCGTCATTTTTTTGGATGAAATTTACTAACATAAAAATTGGTTTCGTAACTAGTGGCAAAAAAAAAAAAAAAAAAGAATAAGCTTCTATTGATGTGGCAATAACCTGAGATTTATGTTGTTAGGACAAGTTGTTGAAAGGAAGTTGAAGGAGTAGGAAACTTTCAAAAGCATAAACAAACTTAATAATTTTCACAACAATTGTGTTGACAAACCTTTACTAATTCTATAAGCTCATTATTGACATCATTTTTTTTTTTAAATGACTCATTTTCTAGAAAGAGTAAACATTCGGTCAGGCTATGGACCAGTCAATAAGAGGCTGCAATGTCATCTTCTTTTAATGAGTCACTTAAATCTCTCTCCAAAGAGTCCAAACAGAGACCGAATTGAGAAAGAAGACCCATAGCCCTCGGACATAAGATGGAAAAAAATAGTATTATTTTAATAAAAATATTTCATCATTCTCTCTCTCTCTTCACAATTACTCTCTCCCTCTCTCTCTTCTCACTTCTTCCTTTTCTCTTCTTTCTCTCTCATTCTCACTTTTTCCTTTTCTCTACCATTTGTCTCCACCACCACCACCTTGAAGGTGATGGTAGCCATGGGTTATGGATCGTTGTTGGCTGGGTTTCATCAACTCTCTCTCAAAAAACTTAGACTTCTCTCTCTAAAAACTCAAACTTCTCTCATCAAATCAAGGCTCTCTCTGCCAATCTCTCTCGATGGTGGCGACGCTATGCTGGTGGCTTGGTCGTGGCAGTGGTGGCATGAGGGTTGTGGGCTGTGGGGTTGTGGGTTTTGTGGCATAGGTTTTTGCTGGATTGTAGGGTGGTCCAATGGTTGTGGCGCGGTGGTGGAGTGGTCACGGGCCATGGTAGCATATGGGTTGTGGGTTGTGGACTAGAGATCGACGTTGACAGCTCGTGGTGTGTGGCTGGGAACAGCGGCCTCTCTCTCTTCTTTCACTCTCCGATTCTCTCTCTTCTCTCTTCTCTATTTCTCTCACTCCAATTCTGTCTCTCAGATTGAGTTTTGGTTTTGGTTTGATTTGGAGAGGAATTTAAGTGACTCATTAAAAGGAGATGACGTGACAGCCTTCTATTAGCTGGCTTAAAACACTGGTTTTACGCCACAGCCTGGCCGAATGTTTACTCTTTACACAATTCTATGTAAATTGATGTTAGTAAATTTCAGATTTTTTTTTTTTTTTTTTTTTTGAGGAACGGTAAATTTTAGATTTAATTGGCTAAAATGTTTTCATTATTATGCAAGCACAAATACGAGTGCTAACCATAATATTTTAAAAATGTTGACATGGAAAAGTTTATATTTTATGTCAAAAGGTATTTGGTCAAGTTGGGAATGTATATTTGAGATTCTTTTTAGTAGCTGAAAGAAATAATCATTACAACAAGAAAACAACAAAAATTTAGAAAGTTTTGGGGGCAATGTCTCTTTTCACTAGGACCACGAGTTCTGTAATGACTAAGTGTTATAGTGAAAATAAGTACATATATAATCACTTTTACGTCAATGGGAAAAAAATGTGTACATAAATAAGAAGACCAAAGCCAAAGTCATGAGAAAAAGAACTGTTTTATTTGTATTTTATTTCCAGTTGTTGAAAAAATTGTTAATATTTATGAGTAAGGCTTAGCTCAGTGCACTTGACTTGATGTGTCCAAAATTTATAACACATTCTTGAATAGAGTTAGGAAAGCAAAAACATTTTTTTTAAGCAAACAAGCAAAAGCATTTAATCAAACTGAATGGCATAATTTGTTGGATCACTTCAAGATAATCGCTTATTGGGAAGTTTTATTTGTTTGATTCTAATCTTCTGAAAATTGCGTTTTTTTTTTTTTAAAACAATAGTCAATTTACAATAGAGTAGGAGATATTTAAATTTTAGAAATTTTCATTGAAAATACAAAAAATATATATCAATTAAGTTACGAGACTTTTAGCATTTATTAGTTCTTATGATTTTTTAGATACATAAATGGCACCAAAATTAAAAAGGGTCATGTTAACGAATGTTTTTAGGGCATTTGTTAATAGATTATTTTAAGAAAGTTTTAATACTACTTTTGTAGGAAATATAGAAAGTTGTCAAAAAAAAATTCAATATTTTTTTCTTTTCTCATAAAAAGTTCTTAAAATCTCTCATAAATCAATACTCTTAGAGCATCCATTAACATTTTCCAATTAAAAAATAGAAAGCATTTGAGGTCACCAACATTTTATTTATTTTCTTGTATTTAGGATATCTTTGGCACATTTATGCCGTGGCAGCATTATGTTCAAGCCAGGGGGTTCAAATGAACCCCCTGACTTGTTAATTTTTTTTTTATAAATTTTTTTTTTGACCCACCTTAAAATAAAAATTTGAACACCTTGACCCTAAATTTTATTTAAACCCAACTAAAATAAATTTGAATATGATCATCTTTTTTTTTTTTTTTTTTTTTTGAGAAAGTGAATATGATCATCTTAATGCTACTTTCACAATATTTTCACAATAAATGTTATATGGCAAGTTGTAACTGGTTTTTATTTGGACCCACAATTAACATCACTTTTTACCTACCATTAATAACTTGTTACCTAGATTTTGTTATAAAATTTTTGTGAAAGTATTGTGTATTGAATTTTATTTAAAAAATGTTTCAAATTTTTGCTCCTTCGTTAAAATATATAAATCTTCTCTCCGGTACTCTGGCTTACATTACTGTTAACAACAAAATGAAGTTATTTTTCCCTATACTTTTTTTTTCATAAGCAAAAAATTACACTACTGTTACAACCAACAGATTTCTATCTACATATGTTATTCTTTCCCATTCTCTTTATCTCTCTTTCCCTCTTCTATATTTTCTTAGTTTCTCTCTTTATTTGATCAAATAGTTTGATAGATGCTCTATAGATTTCCAAGTCCAAGAAGTCTTTTAGTGCTTGCTCAAATTCCAAGAGAGCGATCACGTGTATGATTAAAAAGCCATATACTTTAAAAGCAAAAATTTATATTAGTTACTATTTTTTTTCTTAGTTTCACATTTACTCCTAGAGTCCTAGTTCTACTCCTAGGTGTGTTACTATTTTTCTTTATCATTTTTTATTTATTTAATTGATAATGCATATAAATACAATAAGTTATTATTAATTTGACAAAAATGTAGGGTTAATTATTTAATTATATTTTTTGTCTTACCGATCCTTAAACTATTAATAACTTTTTTAGACTATTGTACAATATAGTCGTATTGCACACTGAATTGTATTTAGAATACTATTTTAGATTATTGTATATAATATGGAAGTTGTGTGTACAGAATATATATATATATATATATATATATATATCATTTTATTTTTTACTAATCTCCATGACAAATTTCTAGCTCTATCATTGTTGACACCCTAGAAAAAAATCATGGAGCCACCACTGCATTTATGGCATGATTTCAACAACTCTAATGAGTAAGTTAGGAAATAGGATTAAGGCATAAACTACTTATTGCTTATGGTTGTTGTCTCATATTTGTATCAATGAGTCCTTCCTTATATGGAATTTTTCTTATGTAATAGACATTAGTCACATAACTGACTCCATTATGAGTCTATGACCGAAATTCTTTATCCTTGCATCATAATTGTCAATTTCCATAATAGAATTTAAGCAACTTTCTTGAATTTGGTGCTCAAATCTTTGTGGTTGGGTAGTCGGAGAAATTATTTACACCAATGGAAGGAGTCCTCCACCCCCCCCCCTCCCCCCGCGGGCGCCCCTCCTCATCTCATAGGAGATGTGGTCCCCAAGTGTGCAATAAATGGTGGGGCCTACAACTCCAACAAGAGGAAGGAGGACTCCTTTCCTTGGAGAATACATTCATGGGCAAAGTTGAAACCATAGTTTTAAAAACCAGATTGGACCGATCGGTTCAACCGAGAACGGTATCGGGCACTAATTCGGTTCAATAAAAAGTCCCAAAATCGGTCAAAAATTAGATAAAACTAAGAACCAAGACCAAAACTGGTTCTTTAACAATACCGGTTTTTAAAACCATGGTTGAAACTTCACCTATTTGACTTTTGTGTTTTAATCTTCCTAAGGATTAACTAGTTGATAAAGTTATTCTAATAAGATAATTTGTGTGCCTTCAGTGATTTGAGTTATGACTTAGGCACTACTCTTCCGATGATTGTAGTGTGCTACTTTTTCCATATTATTATTGGAGTTAAATAAAATACTTTTCACCTTTGTTTTTGCGTTTTATTGCCTCTTACCCCCCCCCCCTCCTCTCTCTCTCTCTCTCTCTCTCTCTCTCTCTCAAATTTTTGAAGCCCCTCTCATTCTTAATCCCTTAAATAGTTGCATGAAATTGCTTTGAAAATATATATATATATATATATATATATATATATATATATAATAATGTGAAAGATTGACTTGAACTCCTAGATCATACCTTGTTGGATTTGTTTACCAATTGAAAGATTTATTTATTTATTTATTAAAAGTGGAATTGAAATATAATATTACTCCTATTATTAGTTAAATCAAAACTACTTGGAGTCATTCTTGAATTTATTTATTTATTATTTTTTTTTTAACTTGGCTTGGATCTAGTATATTGGACTCATTGGAATAACGATACGTGATTAAAAGTGGACATGTGTCACAATCATGATGGATTCTGTACAATTGAACATTGAACCCAAACTTTATCTCTTTTTTTTTTTTTTTTTTTTTTTTTTTTTAAGAGTGTATTTTGTAATTTGCATGATGAATATAAATTTCAAACCATGAATAAGTTATCTTGGAAATTAGAACACTCTTTTTTTAGTTTAATTTGGGATTCACACTTATAAATTTCATATATTGTCATTAAAAAAAAAATCATATACTGATTTTGATCCGATCATATCTATTTTTCACTTAAAAAAAAAGTTATAAATATAATTAATGCAAAGCTAATGAGAAGCACTACATCACATGGGTTTTTTTTCTTCCTATTTTATTGTGCGGGTAGTATATCTATTTAAGAAAAGTGTTGTCCGCTTGTGATCTGTTGGATAGTGAGTTGTTACTTGTTATGGTGCACAGAGGATACTGAGTTGTTACTTGTTATCAACTCATCGTGCGCCAAGGATCGCACTTGATGCCCCTGCAGAGTACTGAATATTATACCCCGTTGACTTGGATCCGATTCCTATTGTCCAAAAGAACTCTGTCTCAGTCGTTAAACGGAGTGCCGATGTATGAGAATTTATCTAAAGTGACATCATATTTGAATATAATATCTATTTTCTTATACCATAAATTTGTTAACTATTTAGGAAATTAGTTTTAGTTTTGCTTAATAGTTTATTAGTGTTTCGTAATAAAATTAACCAATGTATTTATAGGTCAGATTAGTAAGATGGTTAAGGGAAATCACAACACATCACTTTAAAGAGTTGCAGTTAAAATAAATTAAAAAAAAAAAAAAAAGATGAAAGAAGAAACAAATGAAAGAAACAAATAAAAACCTCCAATTTTATTGGCTATAATATAAACAAATCATTTGGAAGTAGGTTCACAACTTATGATTAATTAGTTAACATCCAATGTAAGCCTGTCCATAGGTCGGGCCAGGTCGGTATTGGACCCAGCTTGGACCTGACCCTTTGGCGTCGGGTGGAGGGCCGATGGACCTGAAACTGACCACCAATGTAAATCAATCAAGTCGATTTCGAGTTCGGGTGTGATTAGTGGTAAACTTTGTTGTAAACTGCAAAATTTTGCCGAAATTTGCAAAATTTCTGTCGAAATTTGCAAATTTTTGCTAAAATTTGATATGATTTGGCCGGATCTGGCTAAATCTCACTAGATATGGTCAAGATCTCACCAAATATGGTCAAGATCTCACCAAATTTAGCTTGATCTTGCCGGATTTAGTTGGATTTTGTATATAGCTCCAGTCGGGTCGAGTGGCTTGGGTTTTGGATAAGGAAACCCACCACTCGACCCGCTGGTGTCGGTTCTTGAAAACGGAGACCCGCCACTAACCAACTAGAGCTTCAGTTCTGGCTGGAATAGGGTCGACGTCGGGTGGTTTGGTCGAGTTTTTAGGCTCCAGTTGGGTTTGGATAGCCTTAATCCTATGTTATATTTGGCATCTGATATTGCTGTTTTGGTTTATGATTACAGGAATTTATTGGACCAGCAATAGACCGCTCATCCAAGTCATGTATTTGGTGAGGCTAATAGTTGTGTGGATAGACTAGCAAAAATGGGAAGAGAGCAAGCAAGCAAAGTAGAAGAATATGATAGTTGCCCTTCTTTTATTTACCGTTGTTATGTATAAGACTTAATGTATTTGGAGAGGGAGTGCTACTTTTGTATAAACTCTCTTATTTATAAATATTAGCCCTCTCTCTCTCTCTCTCTCTCTCTCTCTCTCTATATATATATATATATGTAACCTCTAATTTTCGATTATATCATATGTCACTATTTTTTTTTATTAACAATGATCCTATATATGTGGACAATATTGAATGCCAAATGTTTAGGATATTACACTTCTTAGTATTAAAAAAAAATACAAATTACTCTATTTTAATTTGGACAATTATCATTTTAAATTTTTGTAATTTCATTTTTGTAATTTTGTTCCATTAAATTCAACCATGTTTCCATGTTCATCCTTCCATTAAAAAGGTTGTTGTTAGCCATTGACGAAATATTTTTTTAATAATTAAAATTTATTAAAATATTTTAAATAAAAAATAAACTCTAAAATTAAAACAATTAAATAAGAAAAAATTCACTAAATGGAAGCTAATTAGAATACTGAATCATTGACAATTGAAAGCAATCAACCATCACGGTGCACTTTTGGCGCGATAGTCACTTCACAAGTATAAGTGCTTATAGAATGTGAGAGGCAAGGGTCAGGATTCAAGTCTCCAGAAGAGAGTTTCACACACATATACATTTAAATTAGACTATAGTAGAATTTTTATCTTGTATTAAAAAAAAGAAAAGAAAAGAAAGCAACCAACCAACCATTGCAAATGAAAAGTTAAACCCTCACAACATTTTTGCGATCCCATGTTTCAGATGTTAAGAGAAAAAAAATATATATATATATATATATGTATATATATATATATATATATATATGTATGTATATATATGTATGTATATCAAAACTGAATTACAATCTCAAACCCATGTTTCATCTATTATGAAAAAAAAAAAAAAAAATCACATTTAGTAAAATAAAAACTGAATAACATTAATCTCAAACCCACTCAATTATTGCCTAATAAATCCCAAAATTTCAACCATTTTGCCCGTAACAACATATAAATCAAACCACAAATCACCTTACTCAGTTGGTCACTTAGAGCCCCACTAAACCACCACACCGTGAGCCACCCAATGACCACACTTGAAGGCTCAAGCTGTCGGAAAGTATTCTTGTTAGAGCAGCGTTGGAACGTTTATTTTGGAGCTCCGATCCTGTGGCTTTCACATAAAACTTATTTTTGCCTATTTGAACTTAATGGATCAAAATGACAAAAAGAAACTTTAATAAAATGACAATTGCCCAAATTTAAAGGGTGTAATTTGTATTTTTTTTTTTCTTTCTAAAAAATATTATCACATGACGTAACTGCTGAATTGGTAAGCCGTACTAAAAAAAAACAGATGAAATTGGAAGGTAGAAGAACTATTCAACTTAGAGAATATTTCTTTTTCAATTGTGGATCGAACAACCTTTTCTTTGAAAGTTCACAGCCAACACAAAAAGATGCTCCTACGTAGGGTCATCTTCTTTACAGTCTGTCTTTAATAATTGAACAAATAGGCTAACAAATGTAAGTTCTAATCCTACCTTAGGATACATAAGAATGGATGAACAAATATAGGCAAAAAAAAAAAAAAAAAGTGTACAATTAAATCTTGACGTGAGATAATGGAATTTGCTAAACATAGAGTGGAAGCACATATGCTCTCTTCATTGGGAACATAATTGGTCTAAATTGTCAACAATTCTGGGATTAGGTATCATGAAGTGGATCAGATAGTGAGGTTTTCTTGAATGACTGTAAATGTCCCAGTTATAGTTCCTCCTACGTCTGGGAATGTTGCACAGCCAGGAAGAGGCTTCACCTTGCCTGTTCGATCAACTTCGAGTGGGTACTTTAATAGGTGACCCTTCATTTCTGTTACCTCATCAGCTACATATTGTCTCCAGTTGAGCTCGCTCAAGGACTTTACCCGCCTCACACATTCGAGGCTCTCTGGGTGCTTGAAACATCCTTCGAGAGCTCCAATGTGCTCTGCCCATAATGATACTCTATATCCATATATCTGCATCCATACATAAGAAGATAGTGGTGAATTACAGAAATCAAAATATGAATGCCAATAGCACTTGTTTTTTGTTTCCTTAAGACAATATTAACATTAAACTTTTCTGGGTGAGCATCAATAATGGAGAGTCCAATAGTTTCTCCTAAACCCAGATTCTTGGAAATATAATGATGTCCATGATTGGTTAGGCAAAATTTTTGACAAAATGAGATTTTTATGTTATTTATTCCTAAATTTTTTGAAGGATCATCTCTTTTTTTTTTTTTTTTTTCATCTAAAGTTCATATGAAAAAGATATATAAACTTGAAATATATGTTTTGAGTTTTCTTCATACAAGAAAAGAAAAGATACCAAAAGTATCATGTGAATTCATATATTAAAAAAAAAAAAGAGTTACGACATAGGATAAACACCTTGCATTGGTTAGTTTTAAATATAAATTGATTCATAAAAAACACTTTGCATTACTATACTAAAAAGTATAAACGTTGTATGCTCTATTTTGTAATTGTAGATTGACACTTGTGTGGTTTAATTTTAATTATTTATGTGGAGAAAATAAATCTCATACTTCTTGACTTAAAAAAAAAAAAAAAAAAGCATATACTTTTTTTTATAATTTTATTATCTTAACATTAAATTCATTAGTTAAATGGGGGGGTGGGGGGGCGCGGACACTGTCCATTCTTTAAGAATGTGGATACACCCATATGTTTTGGGGGACTCCACATTCCCACAAATTTGAGGTTTTGTGGGAATGTGGATGCTGAATCCAGATTTCCTTGAGCTATTTACAGCCAAACAGAGAATCCTCTTATGATTAAAAGATGACCCAAACTAAATTCCATGCAAGAGTCTTTCTCAAGCTTTGATCATATTATTCTTCAAAAGACAAACCATAGAGATTTATAAGCATTTTTCAAACAGATCAAGCAAACCCATAGGCTATAGCCAGAACCACACTCAGACACATTTGTTTTTTGTAAAGTACTTATTGCTATGATAATCACAAACTTAGACAACTAAACAGTAACTAAGGAAAACACTCACACATAACACACCTACATAATTTGCTAACTGGCTCGTGAAATTTCAATGCTCAGAGCCTCACACAAGAAAAAATTATTCAAGATAATTTTGCAGTGAATTACTATTTTATTGTGCCGAAAATATCTTCCTCAACTTTAATGAAACTTAATGGAATTTTTTTCCCCTATACTAGTAGCCTTCTAGTTCACTTAGCATCTTTTACATGTACATTTACACAGACATATCTAGCAGTGAGGTAAATGCAAAGAGTTCTGTTTTGTTAAGCTTACCTGTCCATGTGGACTAGAACGTTTGCTTGCCCAGGTATGATAAGGCTGATATGCACCCATTGCAATTTCAGTGTCTCTGGTGCCTTCCATGGACCGCTGATTTATATTTGCAGATCCTAGTATCACATACTCATCATCCACTATCATTCCCTTAGAGTGGACATAAACCATAAAACGCCTACTCTTCTGAGTAAGTACCTACATAACCAACACACAGTACACTTAAGCAAGACTGAAAAAGGTGAAAGAATGATCTAACTGTAAATGGAAACTTAACATTTCGGAAAAAGAAAACTGAAAACTGTACTCAGGCAGATAAAGGGAAATACTTGAGGAGTCTTTACCGCAGCAGAATTTCTTGCACCTGAACTGTCTTCCGTATCTGGTGCCTCACGATTGCCCAGGCAGAAGAAATTCAAATAGTCTTGTGGCTCATATTTGTTCTCAAGTCCAACCTCCTTTAAAGCATTGTAAATCATTTCATACATCATCTGCATTGTTTTATGCTGCAGAAATCAAAATAAAACCAGGTAAAAATTATGTGGCAAGAAACCCATAAACAATGCCTTACGGTCTCAAGCATTAGTGTTGATAGACATGACAACTACATGAGAATAACAATCTACCTGCCAATAGAGAATCCGCTGAATGGGAGTGCTTGTAGGAACACCTTCTGGCCACATTGGGATAATGATATATGCAGAGAACCTCTGATTCGCTTTTATTTTGTTAACAATTTTGAGAGCAATTTCCATCGGTATTAAATTATTGGCACCTGCAGGGAAAAGTATACTTTATTGCTTATAACTATGAATTCAATGATGTTCCCAACCCAACCCAACTTGTTATTATTTCTTCTCCAATATCCTCTGAAAAATTGAAAGAGCATACCTTTACTGCCACATAGACAATTACCAGAAACGATTCAAAATAGCATAAAATACTGCAAGTCAGCTTATTGTAGAATATCCAACTATCACATTTAAAAATTCAAATAGTACATCAATATTATTAAATAAACATGGTTTTTGGCCACCAAGCTAACTGTGTTGAGACCCTGTCTGAGAATTAAATTGGTTTACACCAAGACTACACAACAAGAGCATGTATATCTTGAGCTTTTTGCTATATCTAAATTCTCATATCTGAAACACCAGTGCTACATGACCATGTCCAGTAATGCCTTTTTTTTTCTTTTGCAGGTCACTGGGTTGGATCACATATTTGTGAGAAACACTGAAATCTCTGTCTGTGTTCTTGTTATGTAAATAAAATCAAAATCAAGGCAGTAACTAGATTGCAAAACCAAAAATTGACAGAGCATTTATGCTAAAATTTGACTAAGAAAGTATTAAATTTTATGACAACATACATTACATATTAGTAATAGAAATACAAGGACTGAAACATTCAACAAGAAATGGAATCACTTTGAATACCATTTCCATGCTGTCAAGGAAATTTCAAGAAAGGGAAAAAGTAACGAAGGATGATTTTTATAGTAGTATGTTCTAAAGATACAGAATTATGACTCACTTCTTTATTCTTAACCTCATTTGGTAGAGTTCCTCACCTAAGTCTTTGTGAGAATCCCAATTGTATGATGACCCAAGGAAGTACTGGTTCTCAATATAAATGAATTTTTGGGCAGCACGGATTGCCTTCACATATGCTGTATGTATGCTCATGTCTATCAGTACATTCTTCCCACATAAGAGATTCTGTTACAACAATGTAAACATATTAGTTCATTACCTTCATTGGGACATAATCAAATGTCTTATTTTAACAAGTGATTTGAATATCCAAGGATTTTTCTCACCATGCTCATAGCATCTTTTGGGTCCTCTGGAAATCCTTTCACAGAATTGGAATCAATTGAACGAAAAACCTTCAATTGTGGCAAATTTTAGTCCCAAAAAAGGAGAAGAAGAAATCATGAATTGAAAAATCCAACTCCAATAGAAGATTCACATCAATTGTACCTGTACATGCCAACCCCCTGGATCATTCTGAGTTTGGCAAGGAAACTCTGCTATCCCAATGATGTCAGGAATTCTTTCGATCTTAAGTAGAGCATCATCATGTGATGATGCTTTTAGCTTTCCAAGCCCGTGAGGTTGTGATGCCTTCTGCCAACGCTCCTCAAAATTGGTAAGGATGTCATATGCAGCTGGACCCTCAATACGACAATGCAAATCATGCCACGGTTCTCTTGGACAGCCAACAAGAGGCTCCTATTTTAATTAGAAGCCAAATAAAGGTTAAAATGGGGGGAAAATGCCCACATGAAACTTATCATATTTTCTAAAGTTGATTCCTCATGCTCAGCCTTGTCTATTATATTTCAGGTGTAAGATGAGACAAAATTAACACAATAACTAATAAACCATATGTATGTTATTGCATCCTGTTATTGGAATGTACATCAAGCAACTGCTTGGGTGCTTGTCTGTTTTTTTTTCAACAATAATAATTTTAGTTCTTCTCAGTTACCCCAACAAAATCATACATGTATGCATGAGTTTTGCAAATAAAATATTCATCTTTGCCAGATATATCATAGGACAAAAAAAGGAGAATAATGATATTCCAAAATCTGGATCAACTACACTCATGGAAACTAAAAAAATTAAACGAATGATTTACCGTGAAGTTGGTGTTACGATAGTCATCTTTGTGCACTGTTTGTAAAGTCCTAAAAAGAGGATGTTTAGGAGTATCATATCGGCCCATGCATAAATCAAGACCTCCAACAAATGCCATGATCTTTCGTTTATAGTGACCTGCATCGGCATCCACAATCACTGTTTTCTGATGATGGGTATAGATTGTTCCAACTTCCTGATAATAAAACATAAGAAAACAAGAAATTCAAAGCAAGTACCAATACAGAAAATCTCATTTGAGAAATACATGCATGTCTGTACAAATAAATAAATACATACATACATACACGTATGTATAAAACATTCATAAATAGTAAATGTTATGTTTGTGTGTTTGTATGCAAATACATCCAATAAAGAAAATAAAAGTAAAATGAATCTTCAGAACCACACCACTAAATACACAAAAGACAAAGATTTAATAGGTTCATCCAATAAAGCAGTATCAGGTAAGATTATGAGACGCAATTCTGCAGCTGCTGCATTCAAAGAAACGGCATGTAGTTGGACAATTGATAATTATATTGCAACTTATCTATATCAAACCTGCTTTTTAACCCAGCTATGTCCTTTTCCAGCAGATCGGGGGCAGAGTAGAACTTGCACTGAAGAGTGGTTAAAATAATGGCGAGTCTCCTCATCATTGGTATGCATGATGCCTTCCTACATTTCATAGAAATCAGTGAATACATAATGACAGAGGATATAAAAATAACTACTTGATACAAGAAAGAGAAAAATGATGCATAATTCTCCTCAAATCAGAAATTTAAATGATAATAAGCTGCTTGGGGTCAGCCACTTGAATTGTGTTTTACCTTCCTGTCATTAAGTGGACCAAACAAAGGAAGAAAATCTTGAGCAAAAGATAAATAATGGAACGTGTACAAACAAATACAAACTAGATAATTCATTGTCTGATAATTGAAATCTCGACTAAATTCAGAAGGGCTATTGTGAGGAATAAAACAAAATTGTATTTCTATTGTAATTTCACTTCACAAAACAAAAAACCATAATGATAAGGAAATTCACTAACCATCGTAGTATTTGAAGACAAAAAATTTTTTTAACCAGAGAAGTATATAATGATATTTGATCCCAAATTGTGCTATATAATGGAATAGTGGTGACATATGCTAGTAAAATTTCTTAGTTCCTTACTGTTTTTAATCCCAAAATGCTCCTAGAGGTAGGGTCATCCCATACAAGGAGCAGCACTCTTACACCTTCTTGTGACTTGATTTTGAGAAGATCCCCCAACATGCAATCTGTTGCATTATTACCATCTCGAATCAGTTTAACCTTGTGGTACACCGACCACCCTGCAATGTATATCAAACGACGGGCCTGACTTATTGCTTCAAAGATATCATGCCAACAACTCCTGTGCTCATACTGAACATCACCATGAAGCTTCAAACTGGGAAGGCAACCATCATGAACATGGGCATCTTGATATAGTGTCACTTTTCCGCATTTCCTAAGTGGAAAGTAGGTGCCAGGGACCCCTTGGGAATGAGGACTTGAATCTACTCCATGATAAATGTTCACTTTATCCACTGGGGTGTACTGAATTGATAAACTCAAGATAGCTCCAGCCTTACAGGGCTTCCCACTGGCATTAAGAATTGGGAAGGTTCCCTCAATTTTCATGCCCGAATATAATTGCTCCACTGGAATTCCCACAACACCCATAACCTGTGAGCCAACAATATCACTGTCTTTGACAACAAAATGCACTTCTGCAGCATAATGTGCAACAGGAACATTAAAATTTTGCCTCCAAACTGGGTTCTCACTATTACTAATCACAAATGTCCTCCCAATTACAGCACCTGATACTGATACTGTGACATAAGGATCACTTGTTATCTTATCAGACATATGCCCCTCAATTTTGTTGTTAACCTTCCCAGGCAATATGGAAAACATTTCTCCTAACTTTTTATGAAACAAATCCAAATTAGGAAGGTTTTTGGCCTCCTTTACCCAGATATCTAAGTTCCCATGTAACAGCAAAAACTTAAGGGAACTCTTGTTGGTCTGAAATGGCACAGCTTGTTGACCCTGACCATGGTTTGAGCCTCCAAATGAGTATGTTTGAGCATATGCAGCATGCTTCTCCATAGAACAACAAATCTTTCAGTACTTATAAAGCTAGAATTGTATGGGACACTCTTTTATGTGTCAAAATATGCAATCAAGAACTTGAATTAGGCTGATTTAGCAGATTGAAGTTGAACAACAACTACACTGACTAAGAAGAAGTAAACCCAACGACAATAACAGAACTCAAGATCAAAATTTGAAGAATACCCAATGAATATAGGCACTTAATAATGTCTTGTTGTTCAACACCAAAGGAAGGCTTGGCGATGAAATAGATTGGTCAACTAAAAACAGAACGAAGCTGAGACAGCTATTGGGAACTTGCTATTTGACTTTATAATCAATGCAAAGATGTGAAGCAAAATAATTGGTCAGGTGGGTATGCTGAAATTGATAAAAAGTTAGAGAAGTGAGAATATCATCTTGGAGTTTAACTTTGATCGGTAATATACAGGGGAGCTTTGACTGGGGCAAACGTAAGTGAGAGACCAAGAAAAAGATGTTGATGGTGGGGTTCAAACTTGAAAATCTGAAAATGGGTAATGGGAAAAATAATGTTGTGAAAGAGTAATAAATAATAACAAATTCAAAGAGATTGTGGAACGAGTAGAAAGAAGAAAGATAGCCATCAAAGTTAAACATGACAAAATATTAGCTAGTGGGCAATGGGAACTATTCAACACCAGATTATTATATGCAAACACACGCACACACGCAGCACAAATTGCGCGTTTGGATACTAAAGAAAGTGGCGTCTGCGGCCACGTTTTACACTGTCGCGGGTTTAAGGCCTTTTTTTTTTTTTTTTTTTTTTCTCAGCTGTGCTGTGATTGTTGACTTTGGTACCACACGCACACCTCAACTACTTGTCAACACTTTAATCAACTTTTCAGCATTTAAAAATTATTTTAATAAATTTTTCAGTACCTTTTATGTAATTTTTTAGTAATTTTTCAGCTATGAGATTCACAAATTTTACTTTTTAACAATTTTTTCATTAAAAATGATTCACACGGTATTATTTATACATTTAAAAATTATTTTGTTATAATATTTTCAGTTTTTAGTTTTTAATTTTCAACCGTATTCAAATAGATAATCTGTAAGAGAGAGAAAAAGAGAGACCGTTGAAAATTGTTTTATTTATGAAATACTGAATTCAAGGGCGTCTAAGCAGAATGCCTGAATGGACAAAACAGAGAGGGGAAGCTTCGTTTAGAAAATTAGGTTTGCGTTTTCCCTTGTTTTTTCAGTCAAATAATAAAAATAAATGCTTTCTTACACCTTAGCCGCCCCGAACAAAAAATAATAACATTTTGGGAAAAAAATATTTTTTTTTTCAAATTAATATTTCAGGACAATTCATTCAATTAAACCTCAAATAAATAATATTTCAGGATAATATACGGATAATTATATGCACGGATAACTCAGCAACACCACTCCAATTCCAACCCCAACTTTCTTTAATTTTGATATTTTTAAACCTCTTAGTTTATAAATAATGGCAATCAAAACATTATGTTCTTACTAGCTTATAACCCATCTGTACATATACAAGGGAATACTTAATAATACCCAAAAAAAAAAAAATATATATATATATATATATATCATTTATGTTTATAGATACAATAGAATTATTTTTTATCATAAGATCAAACACACCAACCAGTTTTTTTTTTTTTTTTTTTTTTTTTTTTTTTTTTTTTTTTTTTCAAACAAGAGACTTTGCTTATTTAGCTAATTGAAATTCACTATAGTAATTGTGGGGTCCGAAGATTTGGCAACCCCGGTCCACTCCATATCGAGTCCAAGGCCCATGCCGAGAACAAGACAGTATCCGAGGATGAGCGGGGAAGGCCTAAATTGTCAAGGAGCATTGCCGAGGACGACCATGTCCTCGGCCTACCAATATTGAAGAGGGGAAGGTTGGCGCCCCACCAAAAGCACCCTCCTAGGGCATGCCAAAGAAAAAGACAAGTACCCAGGGTCGGACAGGGGAATATGGTGAAGGAGTAACTCATAGGGGAGCTGTCATCCCACATTAAAAGCACGCAACTGACACTCTGGCCGCATTAATGAAGAATTGACCGTTGAACAGTGATGCCTTGGTTACTTCAACTAACAGGAGGTCTGGAAAGGCGGCTGATGGGACAAGCCCTCAGACACAGGCTCAGATGACCAACAAGTGAACGACAGAGATCAGCTGAACAGGATTATATAATAGAATGAACCCCCAGACAAGGAGGGGTTCGGGGGGTTCAGGGACAACCCCTATTTTCATTAGCACTCAGGGAAGAGCTCCTCAGACTGGGTCGAGGGTGAAGTTCCCCTTAGAAAACTTAGCTAAATCTCACTTAATGATCTTGTAAACCCACATCAATCGTTGTATCATTCACTAATGCCTAGTCCTTCTATCCACTCTTTAAAAATTCATTGTATGGGGTTAACTGGGCTTGGGTCCACTCATCCCCAGGAGGGAAGTGCCCGAACCAGGTCCCTACAATTGGCGCCATCTGTGGGAAAGGACTTGAGGATTAACGAGTGCGATGGTCGGTGTGGAATGATCAATAACAACACTTCTTCCGAGTTTAAAAAAAAAAAAAAAAAAAAAAAAAAAAAAAAAAAAAAACACAAACAACGACAACGTACTCATTCAGAAGGCAATCATCGTAAAGAAATGAAAGATTCAAGAAGTAAAAAAAAAACGAAATGTGGCTACTTCTTTATTAAGTAAAGAAAAGTTACATTGTACAACAAATGCTTAAGCAGGCTTGTTCTAAAGCTAAAATAAAATAAAATAAAATAAAAAGGCCTAGGCAGGCTTGTTTTAAAGCCAAGCTAAGCATGGAGGGAGAGGCGGAGACAGGTCTGTTCTAAGACCGTCCATAGCTCCCGAGCCAGCAGGGGCGACACTGGTTATGAAGAAGAAGAGGAAGCCGTGGCGGCTGATGGTCCCACCTCAAGGTTTCCCTTGATTCTCTCCCAGTCCCACGACGATCGGGCGTTGGCGAATCACTACCAGCTTGGAAAGCCGGTAGATCCGCGCGCGGAGGAGAGATGTTATGTTCCTTTCGGATTTCCCTCATAACTGCAAGGGGGGTCCTCTCTCTTGCTAGGTTGAAAAGAAGGAGGGTCTTTGTCCTCTGCTTATTTCACCGCCATTACGTCGTCCAAGATCGGGGTGGCATTCTCGGCTCCTGAAGGGGGCTTGGCTTTCTTAACCCTGCCCTTTTCCAGGGCCACTCCATCTCTTCAAGCACAAGTTACTATTTTGGCAAGGCCTTTGAAAATGCCCAGAAAACGGAGAGCCTTCAGTCCCTACTGAACCCAAGTGTTTGTAAAGCTTGAGAAAAAGATTATCCCAAAATGCCTTATATAGAAGGCAAGAGTTGGTGAAAACCAGCCCGCGCAGAATCCTAAGGAAGAATTACTGGAGGTATTAACTCCACTCAATTTCCAAAGAGCTTGCCAGCCGCTGGATCCTCGTAAATCCGCAAGGATATTAATAAGGATGTGCCTCGCGCACCAAAGTGTCAAGCACGTTACTCGAATAGCCCAAAAGACACCTCGTAATTGGAAGTGGTGCGCCGGGCCAAGAAGCCAGACCGAAGAAGGGTCCCCCCTCGGCGGAGCAAGCTGAAGGCCGTTATCACTCTAAGGGCAGGCTCTTCAACGCTGAGGATGAGCTCCCTCCCCCCAAGCACTAAAGAAAACTCTAAGTGTTAGACAGAATCAAGGTCTTGCATGGTCCTCGGACTCAAACCTATGGGGAAACTAGTCACTCAAGAAGAATCAAGTGCTAAACAGAACTAAGGTCTTTCATGGTCCTTGGACTCAAACCTATGGGGAAACTAGCTGCTTCAGAAGACAAGTGTTAAACAGAACAAAGGCCTTCCATAGTCCTCAGACTCAAGCCTATGGAGAAACTAATTACTTCAAGAATTAAGTACTAAACAGAACCAAGGTCTTGCATGGTCCTCGGACTCAAACCTATGGGGAAACTAGTTACTTCAGAAGACCAGTGTTACACAGAACAATTGCCTTGCATAGTTCTCGGACTCAAGCCTATGGGGAAACTAACTACTTCAAGAATCAAGTACTAGACAGAACCAAGGTCTTGCATGGTCCTTGGACTCAAACCTATGGGGAAACTAGTTACTTCAGAAGACAAGTGTTAGACAGAACCAAGGCCTTGCATGGTCCTCGAACTCAAGCCTATGGAGAAACTAACTACTTCAGGAATCAAATGCTAGACAAAACCAAGGTCTTGCATGATCCTTAAACTCAAACTGATAGGGAAACTAACCACTCAAGAAGAATCAAGTGCTAAACAGAACCAAGGTCTTGTATGGTCCTCGGACTCAAACCTATGGGGAAAATAGCCACTCAAGAAGAATCAAGTGTTACATAAAACCAAGACCTTGCATGGTCCTCGGACTCAAGTCTATGGGGAAACTAACTCCTTCAGGAATCAAGTACTAGATAGAACCAAGGTCTTGCACGGTCCTCAAACTCAAACCTATGGGGAAAATAGCCACTCAAGAAGAATCAAGTGTTAGACAAAACCAAGGCATTACATGGTCCTCGGACTCAAGCCTATGGGGAAACTAACTACTTCAAGAATCAAGTACTAGACAGAACTAAGGTCATGCATAGTCCTTGGACTCAAACCTACGGAGAAACTAAACTATTTACTTCAGAAGACAAGTGTTAGACAGAACCAAGGCCTTGCATGGTCCTCGGACTCAAGCCTATAGGGAAACTAACTACTTCAAGAATCAAGTACTAGACAGAACCAAGGTCTTGCATGGTCCTTGAACTCAAACCTATGGGGAAACTAGTTACTTCAGAAGACAAGTGTTAGACAGAACCAAGGCCTTGCATGGTCCTCAGACTCAAGCCTATGGGGAAACTAACTACTTCAGGAATCAAATGCTAGACATAACTAAGGTCTTGCATGGTCTTCGGACTCAAAATTATGCGGAAACTAGCCACTCAAGAAGAATCAAGTGCTCGACAAAATCAAGGTCTTGCACGGTCCTCGGACTCAAACCTATAAGGAAACTAGCTACTCAAGAAGAATCAAGTGTTAGACAGAACCAAGGCCTTGAATAGTCCTCGGACTCAAGCCTTTAGGGAAACTAACTACTTCAAGAATCAAGTACTAGACAAAACCAAAGTCTTGCATGGTCCTCGGACTCAAGCTTATGGGGAAACTAACTACTTCAGGAATCAAATGCTAGACAAAACCAAAATCTTGCATGGTCCTCGGACTCAAACCTATGGGGAAACTAGCCACTCAAGAAGAATCAAGCGCTAGAAAAAACCAAGGTCTTACATGGTCCTCAGACTTAAACCTATGGGGAAACTAGCTACTTTAGAAGACAAGTGTTAGATAGAACCAAGGTCTTGCATGGTCCTTGGACTCAAGCCTATGGGGAAACTAACTACTTCAAGAATCAAGTACTAGACAGAACAAAGGTCTTGCATGGTCCTTGGACTCAAACCTATGGAGAAACTAGTTACTTCAGAAGACAAGTGTTAGGCAGAACCAATGCCTTGCATGGTCCTCGGACTCAAGCTTATGGGGAAACTAACTACTTCAAGAATCAAATACTAGACAGAACTAAGGTCTTGCATGGTCCTTGAACTCAAACCTATGGGGAAACTAGTTACTTCAAAAGACAAGTGTTAAACAGAACCAAGGCCTTGCATAGTCTTCGGACTCAAACCTATTGAGAAACTAATTACTTCAAGAATCAAGTACTAGACAGAACCAAGGACTTGCATGGTCCTCAGACTCAAACTTATGGGGAAACTAGTTACTTCAGAAGACAAGTGTTACATAGAACCAAGGCTTTGCATAGTTCTCACACTCAAGCCTATGGGGAAACTAACTATTTCAAGAATCAAGTACTAGACAGAACCAAGGTCTCGCATGGTCCTCGGACTCAAACCTATGGGGAAACTAGTTACTTCAGAAGACAAGTGTTAGACAGAACTAAGGCCTTGCATGGTCCTCGAACTCAAGCCTATGGAGAAATTAACTACTTCAGGAATCAAATGCTAGACAAAACCAAGGTCTTGCATGATCATCGGACTCAAACCTATGGGGAAACTAACCACTCAAGAACAATCAAGTGTTAGACAGAACCAAGGTCTTGTGTGGTCCTCGGACTCAAACCTATGGGGAAACTAGTCACTCAAGAAGAATCAAGTGTTAGATAAAACCAAGACCTTGCATGGTCCTCGGACTCAAGTCTATGGGGAAACTAACTACTTCAAGAATCAAGTACTAGATAGAACCAAGGTCTTGCATGGTCCTCGGACACAAACCTATGGGGAAACTAGTTACTTCAAAAGACAAGTGTTAGATAGAACTAAGGGCTTGCATGGTCCTCGAACTCAAGCCTATGGGGAAACTAACTACTTCAAGAATCAAGTACTAGACAGAACTAAGGTCTTGCATGGTCTTTGGACTCAAACCTATGGAGAAACTAGTTACTTCAGAAGACAAGTGTTAAGCAGAACCAATGCCTTGAACGGTCCTCGGACTCAAGCCTATGGGGAAACTAACTACTTCAAGAATCAAGTACTAGACAGAACCAAGGTCTTGCACGGTCCTTGAACTCAAACCTATGGGGAAACTAGTTACTTCAGAAGACAAGTGTTAGACAGAACCAAGACCTTACATGGTCCTTGGACTCAAGCCTATGGGGAAACTAACTATTTCAGGAATCAAATGCTAGACATAACTAAGGTCTTGGGTGGTCCTCGGACTCAAACTTATGGGGAAATTAGTCACTCAAGAATAATCAAGTGCTAGACAGAACCAAGGTCTTGCATGGTCCTCGGACTCAAATTTATGGGGAAACTAGCCACTCAAGAAGACCAAGTGTTAGACAGAACTAAGGCCTTGAATAGTCCTCTGACTCAAGCCTTTGGAGAAACTAACTACTTCAAGAATCAAGTACTAGACAGAACAAAGGTCTTGCATGATCCTCGGACTTAAGCTTTTGGGAAAAATAACTACTTCAGGAATCAAATGCTAGACAAAACGAAGATCTTGCAGGGTCCTCGGACTCAAACAAATGGGGAAACTAGCCACTCAAGAAGAATCAAGTGCTAGATAGAACCAAGGTCTTGCATGGTCCTCAAACTTAAACCTAGGGAAACTAGCTACTTTAGAAGACAAGTGTTAGACAGAACCAAGGCCTTCCATGGTCCTTGGACTCAAGCCTATGGGGAAACTAACTACTTCAAGAATCAAGTACTAGACAAAACTAAGGTCTTGCATGGTCCTTGGACTCAAACTTATGGAGAAACTAGTTACTTCAGAAGACAAGTGTTAGGCAGAACCACTACCTTGTATGGTCCTCGGACTCAAGCCTATGGGGAAACTGACTACTTCAAGAATCAAGTACTAGACAAAACCAAGGTCTTGCATGGTTCTTGAACTCAGACCTATGGGGAAACTAGTTACTTCAGAAGACAAGTGTTAGACAGAACCAAGGCCTTGCATGGACCTTCGACTCAAGCCTATGGGGAGACTAACTACTTCAGGAATCAAATGCTAGACATAACTGAGGTCTTGAATGGTCCTCGGACTCAAACATATGGGGAAACTAGCCACTCAAGAAGAATCAAGTGCTAGACAGAACCAAGGTCTTGCATGGTCCTCGGACTCAAACCTTTGGGGAAACTAACCACTCAAGAACAATCAAGTACTAGACAGAACCAAGGTCATGTATGGTCCTTAGACTCAAACCTATGGGGAAACCAACTACTCAAGAAGAATCAAGTGTTAGATATAACCAAGACCTTGCATGGTCCTCTTACTCAAGTCTATGGGGAAACTAACTACTTAAAGAGTCAAGTACTAGATAGAACCAAGGTCTTGCATGGTCCTCGGACTCAAACCAATGGGGAAACTAGTTACTTCAAAAAACAAGTGTTAGACAGAACCAGGGCCTTGCATGGTCCTCGGACTCAAGCCTATGGGGAAACTAACTACTTCAAGAATCAAGTACTAAACAGAACTATGGTCTTGCATGGTCCTTGGACTCAAACCTATGGAGAAACTAGTTACTTCAGAAGACAAGTGTTAAGCAGAACCAATGCCTTGCATGGTCCTCGGACTCAAGCCTATGGGGAAACTAACTACTTCAAGAATCAAGTACTAGACAGAACCAAGGTCTTGCATGGTCCTTGAACTCAAACCAATGGGGAAACTAGTTACTTCAGAAGACAGGTGTTAGACAGAACCAAGGCCTTGCATGGTCCTTGGACTCAAGCCTATGGAGAAACTAACTACTTCAGGAATCAAATGCTAGACAAAACCAAGGTCTTGCATGAGCCTCGGACTCAAACCTATTGGGAAACTAGCCACTCAAGAAGAATCAAGTGCTAGACAGAACCAAGGAATTGTATGGTCCTCGGACTCAAACCTATGGGGAAACTAGCCACTCAAGAAGAATCAAGTGTTAGATAAAACCAAGACCTTGCATGGTCCTCGGACTCAAGTCTATGGGGAAACTAACTACTTCAAGAATCAAGTACTAGATAGAACCAAGGTCTTGCATGGTCCTCGGACTTAAACCTATGGGGAAACTAGTTCCTTCAAAAGACAAGTGTTAGACAAAACCAAGGCCTTGCATAGTCCTCGGACTCAAGCCTCTTGGGAAACTAACAACTTCAAGAATCATGTACTAGACAGAACTAAGGTCTTGCATGGTCCTTGGACTCAAACCTATGGAGAAACTAGTTACTTCAGAAGACAAGTGTTAAGCAGAACCAGTGCCTTACATGGTCCTCGGACTCAAACCTATGGGGAAACTAACTACTTCAAGAATCAAGTACTAGACAGAACCAAGGTCTTGCATGGTCCTTGAACTCAAACCTATGGGGAAACTAGTTACTTCAGAAGACAAGTGTTAGATACAACCAAGGCCTATCATGGTCCCTGGACTCATGCCTATACGGAAACTAACTACTTCAAGAATCAAATACTAGACATAACTATGGTCTTGCATGATCCTTGGACTCAAACTTATGGGGAAACTAGCCACTCAAGAAGAATCAAGTGCTGGACAGAACCAAGGTCTTGCATGGTCCTCGGACTCAAACTTATGGGGAAACTAGCCACTCAAGAAGAATCAAGTGTTAGACAGAACCAAGGCCTTGATTAGTCCTCGGACTCAAGCCTTTGGGGAAACTAACTACTTCAAGAATCAAGTACTAGACTGAACCAAGGTCTTGCATGGTCCTCGGGCTCAAGCTTATGGGGAAACTAACTACTTCAGGAATCAAATGCTAGACAAAACCAAGATCTTGCATGGTCCTCGGACTCAAACCTATGGGGAAACTAGCCACTCAAGAAGAATCAAGCGCTAGACAGAACCAAGGTCTTGCATGGTCCTCAGACTTAAACCTATGGGGAAACTAGCTACTTTAGAAGACAAGTGTTAGACAGAACCAAGGCCTTCAATGGTCCTCGGACTCAAGCCTATGGGTAAACTAACTACTTCAAGAATCAAGTACTAGACAGAACTATAGTCTTGCATGGTCTTTGGACTCAAACCTATGGAGAAACTAGTTACTTCAGAAGACAAGTGTTGGACAGAACCAATGCCTTGCATGGTCCTCGGACTCAAGCCTTTGGGGAAACTAACTACTTCAAGAATCAAGTACTAGACAGAACCAAGGTCTTGCATGGTCCTCGAACTCAAACCTATGGGGAAACTAGTTACTTCAGAAGACAAGTGTTAGACAGAACCAAGGCCTTGCATGGTCCTCGGACTCAAGTCTTTGGGGAGACTAACAACTTCAGGAATCAAGTACTAGATAGAACTAAGGTCTTGCATGGTCCTCGGACTCAAACTTATGGGGAAACTAGCCCCTCAAGAAGAATCAAGTGCTAGACAGAACCAAGGTTTTGCATGGTCCTCAGACTCAAACCTATGGGGAAACTAGCCACTCAAGAAGAATCAGGTGTTAGATAAAACCAAGACCTTGCATGGTCGTCGGACTCAAGTCTATGGGGAAACTAACTAATTCAAGAATCAAGTACTAGATAGAACCAAGGTCTTGCATGGTCCTCGGACTCAAACCTTTGGGGAAACTAGTTACTTCAAAAGACAAGTATTAGATAGAACCAAGGCCTTGCATGATCCTCGGACTCAAGCCTGTGGGGAAACTAACTACTTCAAGAATCAAGTACTAGATAGAACTAAGGTCTTGCATGGTCCTTGGACTCAAACCTATGGAGAAACTAGTTACTTCAGAAGACAAGTGTTAAGCAGAACCAATGCCTTGCATGGTCCTCGGACTCAAGCCTATGGGGAAACTAACTACTTCAAGAATCAAGTACTAGACAGAACCAAGGTCTTGCATAGTCCTTGAACTCAAACCTAGAGGGAAACTAGTTACTTCAGAAGACAAGTGTTAGACTGAACCAAGGCCTTGCATGGTCCTTGGACTCAAGCCTATGGAGAAACTAACTACTTCAGGAATCAAATGCTAGACAAAACCAAGGTCTTGCATGATCCTCAGACTCAAACCTATGGGGAAACTAACCACTCAAGAAGAATCAAGTGCTAGACAGAACCAAGGTCTTGTATAGTCGTCGGACTCAAACCTATGGGGAAACTAGCCACTCAAGAAGAATCAAATGTTAGATAAAACCAAGACCTTGCATGGTCCTCGGACTCAAGTCTATGGGGAAACAAACTACTTCAAGAATCAAGTACTAGATAGAACCAAGGTCTTGCATGGTCCTCAGACTCAAACCTATAGGGAAACTAGTTACTTCAAAAGACAAGTGTTAGACAGAACCAAGGCCTTGCATGGTCCTTGGACTCAAGCCTATGGGGAAACTAACTACTTCAAGAATCAAGTATTAGACAGAACTAAGGTCTTGCATGATCCTTGGACTCAAACCTATGGAGAAACTAGTTACTTCAGAAGACAAGTGTTAAGCAGAACCAATGCCTTGCATGGTCCTCGGACTCAAGCCTTTGGGGAAACTAACTACTTCAAGAATCAAGTACTAGATAGAACCAAGGTCTTGCATGGTCCTCAGACTCAAACCTATAGGGAAACTAGTTATTTCAGAAGACAAGTGTTAGACAGAACCAAGGCCTTGCATGGTCCTTGGATTCAAGCCAATGGGGAAACTAACTACTTCAGGATTCAAATGCTAGACATAACTAAGGTCTTGCATGGTCCTTAGACTCAAACTTATGGGGAAATTAGCCACTCAAGATGAATCAAGTGCTAGACAGAACTAAGGTCTTGCATGGTCATCGGACACAAACTTATTGGGAAACTAGCCACTCAAGAAGAATCAAGTGTTAGACAGAACCAAGGCCTTAAATAGTCCTCGGACTCAAGCCTTTGGGAAACTAACTACTTCAAGAATCAAGTACTAGACAGAACTAAGGTCTTGCATGGTCCTCAGACTCAAGCTTATAGGGAAACTAACTACTTCAGGAATCAAATGCTAGACAAAACCAAGATTTTGCATGGTCCTCGGACTCAAACCTTTGGGGAAACTAGCCACTCAAGAAGAATCAAGCGCTAGACAGAACCAAAGTGTTGTATGGTCCTCAGACTTAAACCTATGGGGAAACTAGCTACTTTAGAAGACAAGTGTTAGATAGAACCAAGGTCTTCCATGGTCCTTGGACTCAAGCCTTTGGGGAAACTAATTACTTCAAGAATCAAGTACTAGACAGAACTAAGGTCTTGCATGGTCCTTGGACTCAAACCTATGGAGAAACTAGTTACTTCAGAAGGCAAGTGTTGGGCAGAACCAAGGCCTTGCATGGTCCTCGGACTTAAGCCTATGGGGAAACTAGCCACTCAAGAAGAATCAAGTGTTAGATAAAACCAAGACCTTGCATGGTCCTCGGACTCAAGTCTCTGGGGAAACAAACTACTTCATGAATCAAGTACTGGATAGAACCAAGGTCTTGCATGGTCCTCGGACTCAAACCAATGGGGAAACTAGTTACTTCAAAAGACAAGTGTTGGACAGAACCAGGGCCTTGCATGGTCCTCGGACTCAAGCCTATGGGGAAACTAACTACTTCAAGAATCAAGTACTAGACAGAACTAAGGTCTTGCATGGTCCTTGGACTCAAACCTATGGAGAAACTAGTTACTTCAGAAGACAAGTGTTAAGCAGAACCAATGCCTTGCATGGTCCTCGGACTCAAGCCTATGGGGAAACTAACTACTTCAAGAATCAAGTACTAGACAGAACCAAGGTCTTGCATGGTCCTTGAACTCAAACCTATGGGGAAACTAGTTACTTCAGAAGACAGGTGTTAGACAGAACCAAGGCCTTGCATGGTCCTTGGACTCAAGCCTATGGAGAAACTAACTACTTCAGGAATCAAATGCTAGACAAAACCAAGGTCTTGCATGAGCCTCGGACTCAAACCTATTGGGAAACTAGCCACTCAAGAAGAATCAAGTGCTAGACAGAACCAAGGAATTGTATGGTCCTCGGACTCAAACCTATGGGGAAACTAGCCACTCAAGAAGAATCAAGTGTTAGATAAAACCAAGACCTTGCATGGTCCTCGGACTCAAATCTATGGGGAAACTAACTACTTCAAGAATCAAGCACTAGATAGAACCAAGGTCTTGCATGGTCCTCGGATTTAAACCTATGGGGAAACTAGTTCCTTCAAAAGACAAGTGTTAGACAAAACCAAGGCCTTGCATAGTCCTCGGACTCAAGCCTCTTGGGAAACTAACTACTTCAAGAATCAAGTACTGGACAGAACCAAGGTCTTGTATGGTCCTCGGATTCAAACCTATTGGGAAACTAGTTACTTCAGAAGATAAGTGTTAGACAGGACCAAGGTCTTGCATGGTCCTCGGACTCAAGCCTATGGGGAAACTAACTACTTCAGGAATCAAATGCTATACCAAACCAAGGTCTTGCATGGTCCTCGAACTCAAACCTCCGGGAAAACTAGCCACTCAGGAAGAATCAAGTGCTAGACAAAACCAAAGTCTTGCATGGTCCTCGGACTCAAACCTATGGGGAAACAAGCTACTTCAAAAGACAAGTGTTAGACAGAACCAAGGCCTTGCATGGTCTTTGGACTCAAGTCTATGGGAAAACTAACTACTTCAGAAGACGAGTGTTAGACAGAACCAAGGCCTTGCATAGTCCTCGGACTCAAGCTTCTGGGGAAACTAACTACTTCAGGAATCAAATGCTAGACAAAACCAAGATCTTGCATGGTCCTCAGACTCAAACCTATAGTGAAACTAGCCACTCAAGAAGAATTAAGCACTAGACAGAACCAAGGTCTTGCATGGTCCTCAGACTTAAACCTATGGAAAAACTAGCTACTTTAGAAGACAAGTGTTAGACAGAACCAAGGCTTTGCATGGTCCCTAGACTCAAGCCTTTGGGGAAACTAACTATTTCAAGAATCAAGTACCAGACAGAACCAAGGCCTGCATGGTCCTCAGACTCAAGCCTATGGGGAAACTATTCACTCACAAAAGACCAAGCATCAGACTGAGCCAAGGTCTTGCATGGTCCTCGGCGTCAAACCTACGGGGAAACTAGTTGCTTCAAGGAAATCCAAGTACTAGACAGAACCAAGGTCTTGCATGGTCCATGGACTCAAACCTATGGGGAAACTAGTCACTTCAGGAGGATCTAAGCACTAAACAGAACGAAGGTCTTGTATTTTCCGCGAACCCAAACCTGCAGCGAGGCTGACCACTTTGGTTCTAGTAATGAGCACTGCAGAGGATGGTGACCTTTCCTACGATGGGATCTCAAGATCAAGCCCATGAGCATCACTTAAAGCATTCTAGGGTTCGATAGACTTGGTCCTGATCGGACCCACGTCTAGAGAGTTCTCCTATTTCCATAACTTTAAACACTTATTAAATAATTGAAGGGTTTGGTGACCTCGACCTACCCCGGTTCTAAATTAAAAATAAGAGAGAGGTAGGTCTTCATTTGCATAAACCTCCATACACTATTATAATCATCGATGTGGTCAGCTGATACGCAATTAAAGCCAGGATTGTGCAAGTAAAAAAAAAAAAGTAATAGTACAAACAAGACAAATAAGTGAAAATAAAATATGCACTTCATTGAATCTTTAAAAGTTACACAAGGCAAAAGTGCCATTACAATGCTTAAAAAAAAAAAAAAAAAAAAAAAAAAAAAAACAAAGTTAAGGCACCATGGAGGATCATTCCTTCAGCTTCATCTCAATTCCTCTCTCAAAGGGCTGGGCAGAAAAGGTCTTAGGGTCCTCGTTACCCTCGCTTGGGATTACAGCCTGGGGAGGGTCAGCTGAAAGAGATATCTCCTCAACGTGAGGGACCTAGACATCAGCTAAGGGGTCCACAGCCTCTTAGGACGCATCTGCAGTGGGACTCTTGCTTGTCTCAACGGCCCAGAAGGAGCAGCTTCCTTTGCGGGCTCGTTCGAGGTGGTAGCAGCCAAGGTGTCTTCATCAGGAACAGCCCCAACTCCCTTAGGAGTCACCTCGGCCTCGGAGTTGGGAAGAGCAGCCTCACGAATGGCAGGAGGGTAGTACACACTCTCCACATTTCACAGGTTAGATGAAGCCTCAACACTTACTTGTTTCAAGACTTCATTCCACACCTAGGAACAGTAAAGTCTACATACCCCAGGTACTTGAGCTTTAAGGGTGGCTTTTGTCTCAGTTACCCCTGACTCGTAGGCCTCCTGCTCGGCCTTACCTTTGGAAGCCTCAGCCTCGGCCTTGGCAGACTCAGCCTTTTCCTTGCCTTTCAAGGCCTCATCCCTGGCGGATTCTGCAATGCCTCTAGCCCCCTTTGCCTCGAGCACCCTCTTTTCCAAGGTCACGACCTCTTATTTGGCGACCCTCAGCTGATCCTCTACCTTAAGTAGGCGCTCCGTTTGATCCAGGGCCTACTTTTGGGCTCTAGCAAGGCCTGATTCGACGATGTCTCGAGCCCTCTTTATTTCCTCCAACTCCTCCCTCGCCTTTGAAAGATCGGCCTTGGAGACTTTGAGGGTCCGCGCAGCGTCTAGCAGCTTGTCATGCTCCAAGTTCGCGGCCCTACTTTGGCTACTGGCTATACCCTCAAACCTAAAGGTAACTTAGATAGCCTGCCAATTAAAACCAATGCGCAATAGACAAGAAGCCAAAAGGAAGGAAGTCAAGAGAATCACAAGTGATCAGAAAACTTACTATGCCCAAATATTGTTTGAGGCAAAGAAAGACCTCTTTGCTCCCCATAACCTTCAGCTGGGCTATGTCCATAGAGAGTAGCAAGGACCTCCCCAATGCATCAACCACATGCGCACCCTCGCCCCCTCGAGGGTCCCTGAGAGAGGCATCATCCATCAAGGGCTCCCCATAGAGCATGGGGGTAGGGAGCCAAGTCTGGGCCCCGGGCTGGACGGTGGCCTATTTGTCCTGACCTCGGCGCCCTGCTTTTAGCTGCTTCAATGGCTGCCGAGCATCATCATCGCCCTGGGAAGGATTAGACTCTTCGCCCCCCCTAAACCTCTTTCCTTTGTCTTTCTTCTGCTTAGGACTGGTGGGCTTAGACCCAGATGGCAAACTCTGTTGGGGTGGGGGAGGAGGAAGCTTGGGAGGAGACTTTCCCGGCGCATCCTACCCCGGCTGCCCCTCAATCAGGGCCAGCAGGCTTGTCTGAGGTCGTCTCTTGAAACTCATTTTCGACTGCGGAGAGACTTCTTTGGATAAAAAGTCCGCTTCAGCTAAGCTGGGGTCACCCAAATCGCCAAAAGGGTCCTCAGGCGAGTGGAATTGGTTGAACACGTCAAACTCGTCCTCGGACGGACTTGAATCAGTTACTTCCTCTTCTCTTGGCTCTCCCCCTTCAGCCTCTGCAACTTAAGGTGATGAAGAGGTACTCGCCAATGGTACGCCCTCAGGAACGGGAGATCCTTCGGGGATTAAAAATCCGTGCTCTACTATGGTGATCTTACGCAGCCGAGGATCTTTAGCTCGGATCACGTACTTTAGAGCCGAGAACGATCTTTGAATCGGATCGTATCCTAGGATCTCATAAGCGGCTCTAACTTGATTGTCGGCTTTATTCACAAAAATCTCCGACCTCAGTACGGTTTGCAAATCCTCCTTATTGACCAAGCCGAAGTGACGTTCAAAAGCATGCAGATCTGCATAAAAGAAAACAAGTTCTTGTTAACAACCAAGCAAAGCAGAGCACGAAGGCATAAGAAATTAGACACTCTCCTAGTCTGAATGCCCCACCTGGTGTACCCTCCATTGTTGGACAATAAAGGCCATCGTGCCACTCTCCGGACACAATGAGGAAGTCTTTGTTCAAACCCTTGTTGGACTCAGGGAGGCACTGGATGAGCTGGACCCTATCGTCCCTTATCTTCATGTAAAAAGACTTCCCCTTAAGGCACTGGAGGTTGTAGCACCAGTTTACATCGTGGTGGGTTAACCCCAGCCCCATCTTCTCATTCAGGGCATCCACACAACCTAAGATCCTAAACACATTGATGACACATTGGGTGGGAGATAAGCCGAAGTGCCTGAGATAATCCTTCATCACTGGCCCCATTGGGATCCTCATACCACCCTCCAGAAAGGCAATTATAGGAATCGCCACGTCACCCTCTTTTCTCCTAATGCACCACTCCCCTTCTCCACAGTACCTCAGACCCACTGTATCAAAGATCTAATAATCGACAACGAATTTTTCCATCGCTTCCTTAGACTCAACTAACTTCTTAAACCTACCCGTCCTAAAGAACTAACGAGGGGCTCAGGGAAAAACAAAGGAGAGAGAAAGAGGAATAAGAGGACAAGGAACTCAGGCGGAAAAGTATGAATCGGAAAAAGAAGAGAACTTACAGAAATGAGGAAAGGTTCCTCGGACAGGCCTTTTATGTTGAAAGGAGGCGTAAGGTCGATTGGAGGTTTGACCAAGTTCAGCGTATGTGCAAAAGAGCTTTTGAATGTAAAAGTGAAGGGGCAAATCGGTTCGATTGGGTATTTATACCCCCAATTAAAAGTAACCACACAAGCTTTCCCGCCCATTAAGTCAAAGGTATCTCTACCGTTAATTCATCATCACACCTGAATGTGGAGGACATAGAGCCGCCAAAATTTAATGAAGGTGCGCTCCAAGTACCGAAACGCTAGGAGCATTCCCTGAGCAGTCAGAAGGATTTTGGTACTAACAGGAAAACAAGATTTGCCAGACCATGACAAGGACCCGAGGACATCAAAATCCTCCTCCCCGCCCGAGGAGCTGAGCAGCAGAATTTTGAGGGGCTATTGTAAGGCCCGAAGATTTGGCAACCCCGGCCTACTCCATATCTGGCCCAAAGCCCATGCCGAGGACAAGGCAGTATTCGAGGATGAGCGGGGAAGGCCCAAATTGTCAAGGAGCATCGCCGAGGATAACCATGTCCTCGACCGGTCGATATTGAAGAGGGGAAGGTCGGCGTCCCACCAAAAGCACCCTCCCAGGGCATGCCAAAGAAAAAGACAAGTACCCAGGGTCGGACGGGGGAATATGGTGAAGGAGTAACTCATAGGGGAGCTGTCATCCCCACATTAAAAGCACGCAATTGACACTCTGGCCGTATTAATGAAGAATTGACCGTTGAACAGTGATGCATTGGTTATTTCAACTAACAGGAGGTCTGGAAAGGCGGCTGATGGGACAAGCCCTCAAACACAGGCTCAGATGACCAACAAGTGGACAGTAGAGATCAACTGAACAGGACTATATAATAGAATGAACCCCCAGAGAAGGAAGGGTTCGGGGGGTTTGGGGATAACCCCTATTTTCATTAGCACTCAGGGAAGAGCTTCTCGGACTGGGTTGAGGGTGAACTTCCCCTTAGAAAACTTAGCTAAATCTCACTTAATGATCTTGTAAACCCACATCAACCGTTGTATCATTCACTAATGCCTAGTCCTTCTATCCACTCTCTACAAATTCATTATATGGGGTTAACTGGGCTTGGATCCACTCATCCCTATGAGGAAAGTGCTCGAACCAGGTCCCTACAGTAATATATAAAAGTATAATAAATTTAAAGTAGGTCATTCTATATTTCTATGTGTATGTACATGACTGCATGTATTTATATTTGACACAAAATCAATATATATATATATATATATATATATAAAGTAGGAACCTCAAATGGAATAGTCTAGGATTTTGTCACGTGGATCTATTTATTTAAGCTTTTATCTCAACAAAGTTTGTATTTATACCAAATTGTTATTTTATGGAATATGCTTATGGAATAAATGAATATACTAATTATCTATAGGTGCGTACATTTTTGTAGTGTCACTATCTCTCTCTCATGCGGAGAAGAAAACAACCACTTACTACATGCATAATGCCATTTAAATGAGGACAAAGTTTGGCTACAAAATTGGTTGTAATTTAAAACTACAACTTTACTCAATAAAATAAACATTACTACATATTTTGAAAATCTAACTATTGAATTGCATGTTCATTACGCTCTTAATATACATGTCAAATTTTGTGTTAATTGGATATTATTTACTTTATGATCTATAAGCTTATATTTTATGCATAATTTTAAATTATAAAAACTTGCAATTTAAACAATTTATTGATAACATAACTATAGATTTTTAATTTTCTAGAAATTTTGCAAGCGTGGAGTACATAAGAAGAAGACCTAATCTAATGGTAGATTTATCAAAATTTACTTCCAATAAAAAGATATTGAGTAAGGTTGTAGCCTTAGGCTACAACCAATTTGGTAGCTAAACTTTATTCTTTACATAAAATAGGTGTCAATGAAAATTTTCCTCTCACCATAGAGGTTGCTTCATTAATGGTTGTTAAGGTGTGTTCGTATAGACTATTGCAAAATTGTTTTTTGAGTTTAAAATGAGCATTTTAAAAATGTTATGAAGAGTTGCTGTCAAGGGAGTAAATATCATACTGGAGGTTGTACCGGTTTGACTACTGGTACGATATATTTCGAATACTAGTCAATACTGATATACCATTTAATTTACCGCTATTTTATATATTTTATATATGTATACACACACACACACACACACACAAAATTTCTATTTACCATAAAACATTACCTCAAAAATTTTTGTTTATCATAAGAGTCAAATTGGGAACAGTTTATTTAGTTTAAAGTGAAAAGTTTTTACTTAAAATACGTTAAAAATGAAAAATGAGAAAAATAAAAAAGTTAGTTAATTTTGATTTGATGGTCACATGGGTTATTGACTTAGACACATAAAACAATAAACGTAAAAAAAGATAAAATTGTTTTATTAGAATTGTGTTAGCACTCAGCAGACTCAGCACATAAAAAGAGAAAAGAGAAGTAATAAGAATTTGAAAAGGTAAATGAAATAGAATAGAAGAAAAAGGCATCTGGTTTGACTGTATGGGGAAGAAGAAGAAGGGAGCTCGGCAAAATGGAATCGCCATCAGCAACGTACTCCTGGCGGTAGGGAAACTAAATCAAAATGTTATTGCCTTAGGAACATTAGATCTGTAAGCGAAACTTTTTTATTTTTTTTTCTTTTTCCTTTTTCAGATCTGAAAGCCTTGATTTTTCTGTTCCAGGCTGGTATAAGTTTTTCGGCCGAAATACGGTATTTGCTCCGGTATGGCCGAAATAACCCAATATGACCGGTATTTTAACCGGTACAAAACAAAAGTATTTTTGTACCGGTTTTGGTTCCAGTAAGAAAAATTCTAGTTGTACCGGCCGGTACGGTACGGAATCGACTCCACTGGTTGCTGTTGTGAAATGAGGTTTTGGGTTTTAAAAATGCTCTTTTAGGCTCTTAAAACGCCTAACCAAACAGATCATTAATAAATAATGTCCAAGGGTTTAGATTGTGATGATTTATAAAGTTTAGAATTTAATAGGGTAAAAAAAAAATAAAACAAGGTTTGATTTGACACAATGAGCAAACTTGGGATATTTTAGGGCTTTCCCCTTACATTTTTTTTATTAAAATTTAAAATCTATAATTTAGCTATGTTACCCTATAATTTTAAAGTTAACAAATTCAATCTTGAAATTTCATAAATGTAACACATTAAACCTAGAGTCCAACGATATATCTTCCCTTTTACAAGATCGACTTGAGATGAAAAAGAAAACCCTGAAGTTCCAAGAGAGATAAAGGGGAGGTTGAACTTGGTTACTTGGTACCTGTTTATCGCAATATGCTTAATTCGTATTGCTAATGACTTTGATCTGTATAATGCCATAATTGGCTCTTCTTTCACGGCTCTATTAGACCATTACTATATTTTCTCGAATAGTAATTTTGTAATGGGATTTTTTATTATTTTTAAACTCAATTGTACAGTGGAGAGCGGATATTAAAATATTGAATTAAAAAAAAAAAAAAAAAAAAACTAAAAGATACTAACTAATTGAATTACAAAACTCTTGATATTTTACCATGAGAATTGAAGCCTGTTATTCTGTGTATATAATATAAGCATTACTTTTCTTTACATGGCCAACTTAACTCCTAGGCAATTAGCTACAGCTCCCAAGCTTGATACACATGTGAAGATAGAGGACCTTTGATCTAGCTAGGTGAGTAGGTGTTTTAATTTTGTTCTTTTACTTGTTTTTATTTTGGGTCTTGCTCAGTTGTTATTACTATTTTTTTTTTCAAGTAGCCAATTATATGATCATGTGAATGGGTGTTTTAATTTCGTTCTTTTACTTGTTTTTATTTTGTGTCTTGCTCAGTTGTTATTATTATTTTTTTTTTCAAGTAGCCAATTATATGATCACGTGAGTAGGTGTTTTAATTTTGTTCTTTTACTTGTTTTTATTTTGTGTCTTGCTCAGTTGTTATTATTTTTTTTTTCAAGTAGCCAATTATTTGATCAAGTGAATAGGTCTGTAGGTGTTTTAATTTTGTTCTTTTACTTGTTTTTATTTTGTGTCTTGCTCAGTTGTTATTGTTATTTTTTTTTCAAGTAGCCAATTTTATGATCACGTGAGTAGGTGTTTTAATTTTGTTCTTTTACTTGTCTTTATTTTGTGTCTTGCTCAGTTGTTATTATTATTATTATTATTATTTTTCAATTAGCCAATTACATGATCACATTTTTGACAATTCAAATCAACAATTCACCAAACACATAGAAAAATAATCATAAAGTAAGAAACACAACGATATGATGACAATGTGAAAAACCAAAGGAGAACGACTCTAAAGGAAAATCCACTACAAAGGATATTACTGCCCAAAAATGGAAATCCACTATATGAGTAGAAGTTTTATAATTTAGTTCATACCCATGACCCTAAATGCTACTCGGTAGTTTAACTTACTAACATGACCCCACGCCACCTTTAAACCTTTTGAACTCCTCTATATGAATCCCTTCTTCACAAACCTTGTTTGTGATCATGCATGTTCAAACCTCTACCAACTCCCTCCTTGAAGATTTGATCTCCACAACAGCAATATTGGGATGAAGGCTCTTTGTTTTCAAACTTTGATCTCACTAATATGAAACAACCCAAAGGAATATAGGTTCACCATGATGGAGGCTACAAATTTCTCTTTGAATGGTTTAGGGTTTCTACCTCTCCAATCACTATAAAAGTCATGTATATATGAGTCTGTTGATGGTCATTTTCGCTAAGAAATTCCATAAGCCCAATACAAGCCAACGCTGACCTCTTATTGGGCCTAATTCATGTATTTTATCTCATTTTATATTATTTTGTATGGCCCAAGCCATGTAACTTAATGGGGACTTAAAGGAATGTGGTTTGGGGGTATGTCCGTATGTGTAGGTTTTTTTGGGGACCATTTTCATAAGCCTAAAATGTGGGTCTTGCTAAGTGGGTTAGGGCCACTTGCAAAATTTTAGAGTTTATAAAGGAGGTCACATGCCTACAATTTTCACCCAAATGGAAGGCTGTAGCTCTTACTCTATGTTAATGAAATTTTAGATAATCATTTTGATGCATCTTGTCACATAGAGTTGCTTCCCGAGGGGTCGAATGAGCTGGGAATATGCAACCAAATGACCAATCACATTTAGTCAAAGTCTTTCCTTAATTATGACAAAAACGAAGGTGGATCTAAACCTTACCACTAACTATTTTAACACCATTAGGTCCTTGGCCTCTCTCATTATCCATAGACCAATTCTTAAGGACATCCCAAACCTACTATAAAACCTCTTCATCAAATCTAACACAATCTAATATAAGATCATCCATTGAAACACTACTTTTTGAACAAAAGCCCACGTAGCAACTTAGCAGTAGTATTCTGAGGTCTTGAGGTGAAAGTGGAAGCATAGAATAGTCTTCTCTCTCTCCACCTCTATTAAATTCTCATTCTTGCTATATGTGTGAAACAATTTTTGATTTAATGTATTATGCATATTTATCCACCCTTTGTTGTCTAGCACTTTTATTTCACTCTTGATTAGCTTTTATTTACTGAATATTAGAATTTTGGGCTTGACTCTTCCTACTTTATCACATTTTAAAGAACCCAAGGGGAGTTTGGGGCATATTTCTCCATATTTTTTTCCATTTTCACAAACCTTCCCTTGACGTAGTCTTTGTATATTAGACTTTGTAGGGTTTCAAAACTCGTAGCACATTAGCACCGATGTAATTAAAATATGTCAGAAAACTTAATTTTTTTATCTTCAATCAATCAAGCTGGATTGAAGAGCCAAAATCCTCATTCAATTGATCAATCAGTGATTGAAAGTTTGTAGAAACTTTGATTTCGATCAATCAAGATTCTGGCAAATGGCAAATGAACACCTAGCAAAATGTCTTGTTTAAGCTACATCTTGACACTTTGATCTTAGATATAAGTGAATGACAGTTACAAACACATTTACACTGTTATGGGAAATTTTTTGAAAAGTGGCCTATTCTTCTGATTCATTGCAAATCTCATTTCTAAGTACAACTACTAAACAGGTGTTGCTCGTTGCTGTGTTGAGTTTTCCTCTCTAGAAAAACTCCACCAGAACGTAGCATTGTTGTCCCTTCCTCGGAAGGTGATTATGTGGAAAAAATTGGCAAATGCCCTTTTTGAGTAAAAATTGTAGCGTTTTGCCCTCTTTCCCAAACTAATTAGGGAAATGCCTCTCTTTTGTAACTCGATTTGAGATAAATCGAGTTTAAAAAAAAAAAATTTATGGAGCCCTATAGTGGTGTTTTAAGGAGCCTATAGTGACGTTTTAAGGACCTATAGTGGCGTTTTGTAACTCGACCTCCATGAACTCGAGTTATAAGCAATTTTATTTTTTATTTTTTTTACCTATAACTCGAGTTCATGGAGATCGAGTTACAAAATGCCACTATAGGTCTTTAAAACGTCACTATAGGCTCTTTAAAAACACCACTATAGGACCTAACTCAATTGATCTCAAATCGAGTTTCAAAAGAGAGGCATTTCTCTAATTAGTTTGGGAAAATGGCAAAAAACTACATAATTTGCTCTAAAAGGGCATTTGCCCATTTTCTCCGTGATTGTGTCCTTTGTAATAACTCTGTTATTGCAAGGCTAGTGGGTCTGTTCTTTTAGGGGCTTGGGAAACACTAAGTAAGTATTTAGGATATTTTTTAGGCATGGAAGACTTGACAAAGCACTGGAGATCACTATCTCTTTCGGAAATAGAGGGACCTAGTCTACGTCTAAGGAGCGACCAAGCCACTACTGAACATGGTATCGTCGCAAGGTTCCTAACCAAGCGTCCTTTAAATATAGAAGCCATCACCAACACCTTCACCCCTCTCTGGAGGTCCAAGTCATGTTTCAAGGTCAAGAACATTGGCGACCATGTTGTCCTTTTTTCTTTTGATAATAAGTTAGAAGTGGAACGTATTCTCTCCGCGGAGCCTTAGAGTTTCAACAAGCACATTATGGTTCTCTCACGTTATGACAAGGATATCACAGTTAAAGCCTCAGAACTAACAAAGGTTCCCTTTTAGATCCAAAATTTTGACATCCCACTGCGCTTTAGGCACAGAGAGATTGCAGAACAAATTTGTGAGCCATTATGAACGATTCTCCTTCCTAATGAAACGACGGAGCTAGACGGAGGTAGCTTCATACGAGTCCGAATGTTGCTGGATATCTCTCGGCCTCTTTGCAGAGGTAGACTCATAACCTTGGAAGATGGCAAGACTCATTGGGTTTCCTTCAAATACGAAAGGCTCCCCAATCTCTGCTATTGGTGTGGTTGTCTCACACATGATGACAGAGATTGTGAGATGTGGATCGAAAGCGAGGGAAGCCTTAACTCCAAAGACCAGCAATTTAGGTCCTAGCTCCAAGCTTCCCCTTTTAACACCTCAAGGAAGAAAGTGGTCTCGATCCCTGGTTTTTTTGCAAAGAAGAAGCCGATCAGCCCCACCACTCCTAACGCGGCCCCACCTCCCAACTTGCCAGTGATGGTGCACCAGGCCACCTCGGGACCTATTCCTCCTTCCTCGAGAGCATTAAATGAGAGCCCTGGGAATCAAGGGAATGAATCTGTCAACGTATTGGTCCCCGCTTACCAAGGTATTGTGGAAAAATCTAAGGAGGGTTCAACACCGATTTCCTCAAAACTCGGTGACTTTAAGAAGACATTACAAGACTTGGACAGTGATATTCACGGTTTTGAAAAGGTGGCAGAAGAACACTTGGACTCAAATGATTATTTACCCGTTTCAAACCAAGCCCACTCTACCCAAACAGCTCTCTTCATAGGCCCAGCTGTTAAGACCCCCTTAGTTTAGCTCACTAAGCCCACTCCACTTAGGGACCAATCTATAACGACCCCGCCCCAACTGTGTAGATATTGTCCGCTTTGGGTCCCATACCCCTCACGGTTTTGTTCTTCCCTAGGTTGCGCTAGGGAAAAGGCCTCTGCACATTAAAGGGAGGTCATTCCTTATAAACACATTCTCATATGCTTCCCTAGGCGATGTGGGATTCCATGGAATGCAAGACCCCTCTTTTTGGGTCACTACAATCCACCCCCCTTACGAGCACAAGCGTCCTCGCGTGTGGGACCCACACTTTCGGCTAGGGTATGGCTCTGATACCATCTGTAACGACCCCGCCCCAACTGTGTAGATATTGTCCGCTTTGGGTCCCATATCCCTCACGGTTTTGTTCTTCCCTAGGTTGCGCTAGGGAAAAGGCCTCTGCACATTAAAGGGAGGTCATTCCTTATAAACACATTCTCATATGCTTCCCTAGGCGATGTGGGATTCCATGGAATGCAAGACCCCTCTTTTTGGGTCACTACACAATCAAACATGGATTTGGACCACAATAACTTTAAACCCCAATCCGAAGGTAAATGGCTAAGAATACAAAGGCTTGTCCATTCCAAAGAAAATAATATCCCAGAAGCTGTCTTAGGTAAACGCCTTCCACTCATCCCTCTAAAGTCATCCATTCCAACAAAAAGCAGAGCCCGTGCCGGCGCTGCTCAAAATGAAAATGATCCACCATTGGCGGAGGTTGTTCTTCAGCCCCGTCAAGGAAGATGAGTTGGCTTTGTTGGAACGTGCATGGGCTTGGGAACCTACGCACACTCTGAGAGCTCAAGGTAGTAACTCGGGCACAAGATTCCGCTGCAATGTTCTTAGCCGAAACGTGGGCAGAAGATGCTAGGCTTCGACGACTGTGTGCTGAATTGAAGTTTGATCACTACTGGGTTGGTCCAAGCATGGGGAAAACAGGATGTTTAGTTTTGCTGTGGAAGAACTCAGTTCGCGTTGATGTTGTTTCGTAATCTCTGAATCATATCGACGCTTTAGTTGGTGTTGACCCTGATGACTAGTGGAGATTCACGGGGGTTTATGGCTTTGCAGACTCGACTAGGAAACATGAAACTTGGTCTCTCCTCCGTAGCCTTCACCGTCGATTCTCTCTTCCTTGGATGTGCGCTAGTGATTTTAACGAGCTTCTTTGGTCGCACAAAAAACTCGACCTTGGTCCCAGACAGGATTGTAAGATGAACGATTTCGTGATGTCTTAGATGAATGCGGCTTTATGGACCTTGGTTATGTTGGGGATAAATTCACTTGGGGGGGGGGGGGGGGGGGGGTAAAAGAGCCGGTGGCTTGGTTTTGGAAAGACTTGATGCCAAAGAAGGCAATGGTTCTTTCGCCTGGAAGAGTATATTAAGGGTAGAGAGGTGATTAAGAAAGGTGTGCAATGGAGGGTGGGAAATGGGTCATTGATTCGGATCTACCATGAAAATTGGCTCCCTGATCTTTATAATAAAAGTGTGGTCTCTCCAAGGGATTTCCTTGGCAATGATGCCCGGGTCTCTGTGCTAATTGATAGTGACCAACGTTGTTGGATGAAAGAAGCAATCAACAACATATTCTTGCCCCACGAAGCAACTTTGATCCAATCAATTTCGCTCAGCCTTAGAACTTGTGAGGATCAGTTTTTTTGGCCACATACCCTGGATGGCTCATACTCTGTCAGGTCGGGGTACAGACAGCTCTTGAAGGATGAGCTAAAAGAGGAGCCTTCAACCTCGGATTTGACAACTACCAGAAGCATTTGGAAGGGTGTTTGGAGCTTGCGCGTCCCCAACAGGGTCAAAACGGTGTTATGGAGGGCAGGATCAGACTCGCTGCCCTCAAGAGCTAATTTAAAGAAAAGAAAAATTGCTACTGATGACCTCTGTCCGGGTTGCAAGCTCAAGAGTGAGACCACGCTACATGCTCTTTGGTCTTGCACTGCCTTGCGCCAGTTTGGGCTACCAAGTTTGCTTGGCTTGTGAAGAAAACCAGAAGCTGCATGTCGATGGTGGATGTCATCCAGTGTTTCTAGGAACGTAGTGACTGCTTTGATCTATTTGCCATGATTATCTCTCAGCTTTGGACTCGCAGAAATAAGCTCCGTGTAGTGAATGTGTGGCACCATTGGCGAAAATAAATGCCTTGGCTGCTGACAGCTTGATGGAGTTTCAATGTGCCCAGTCTTCTCCCCAATTTGCAACGAAAAGGGTAATAACTTCCAGGTGGTCTCCTCCTTCAATGGGTTGGGTGAAAGTCAACTTCGACGGGGCAACTTCAAAGATAAGAATTTAGCAGGTTTTGGTGGTGTTATTCGTAATGACAGAGGTCTTGTCATGGCTGCCTTTACACAAATTATTCCACTGCGTACATCAGTAGAGATGGTGGAAAGTGTTGGCAGCACGCAGTGCTTTGGGTTTGGGCAAGAACTAAGTCTGAATCAGGTGCAACTTGAAGGTGATTCGGAAGTAATATTCAATGCTCTCTCTAAAGGTGGTATTGACTCTTCAAGCTACGGGCATATCATCAAGGACATCAACCATCTTTCCTCGGCCTTTCAGTGCTTATACTTCAGTCATACACGTAGGCTAGGAAACAAAGTAGCGCATTTTTTAGCGAGATCAGCTTGTAAGTTCTCCCCATTCCAGGTTTGGATGAAGGAAATTCCCCTTGAGTTCGAATCTGTGTACTCTGCTGATATTCCTTAATGAATTGTCTCTTCCCCCCTCTTTCTGGGGTGGTTTCTCATAAAAAAAAAACATTGTTATGGAATTTGCCGAACGTAGAACTTAAATACTCTATTGTCGGTTGTTTTGTTTCCTTGCTTTTGCCAAAAATTACAAAAAGTAAGAAAAAAGAATACCCACTTGAACTTCCTTTACAATTAACAAATGCGATTTCAAATCCTACCTCTTGATATATAAGAAAAGAAATAACAAATATAGGTTTTTTTTTATTAAAAAAAAATCAGTGTACGACTGAATCTTGACATGAGATATTGGCATTAGCCAAACAGAGTGTCATACTCTTCACTGGGGAACTTATATTGGACTAAATTGACAGCCATTCTGGGATTGGGTATCTTCAACTATATCAGATAGTGAGATTTTCATGAATGTATGCAAATGTCCCACTCCCAGTTACAGTACCTCCTATGTCTGGGAATGTTACACAGTCAGGAAGTGGCTTCACCTTGCCTGTTCTATCAACTTCGACTGGATACTTTAATAGGTGACCCTTCATTTCTGTTACCTCATCAGCTGCATATTGTCTCCAGTTGAGCTCGCTCAAGTACCTTACCAGCCTCACACATTCGAGGCTCTCTGGTTGCTGGAAACATTCTTCAAGAGCTCCAATGTGCTCTGCCCATAATGACATTCTATATCCATTTATCTGCATCCATACACAAGAAGACAGTGGTGAATTACAGAAATCAAAATATGAAATTATGAATGCCGATAGCACTTTGCTTTTTGTGTACTGAAAATAAATCTTAAAACAATATTAGTCTTATACTTTGCGAGGTGAGCATCAATAGTGACTGACCAATGTCATGTCTAGCACATCCAGATTCTTGAAGCTATAATAATATCCCCGTTTGATTTGGCAATATTTTTGAGAATGAGATTTTTATGTTTGGCTTATTCCTAGAAAATTTGAAGAATTGCGTTTTGTTTTTCCCCTCTAAAGTTGTTCTGGATAAGATATCCTTGAAATATATACTATATATACTATATACTCTGATTTTCCTTAAATTAACAATTACATTAACTCAAAAACCTTAAATAAAATGAGGGTGAAAAACCTTACATAGGATAAACACCTTGTATTAATTAGTTGTACATATAAATTGATTCACTTTGCCCAAAAAAAAAAAAAAAGAAGAAGAAGAAAAAAAGTAGAAGAAGCTAGGACGTAGAATAAAGCATTAATCTGACATGGCTGTTTTTTATTGGAGGGTGTAACAAAGTCTTTTACATTGCATCTGGATGGAATTTAATCTCTTGTAGGAATGTGGTTGCTTGTGCGAATTCATACTTCCTTGGAATACAAATTTTCTATCTCACTTATAAAATAACTGGCATTTAAAATGGATTAAAAAAAAAAAATCAAACACATAGCATACTATAATTTGTGGAAAATAAAGTGCAACACAAAAAGTAAAATAGAGAATTTGTACTAGAGGGTTGTATTCACTTCATTAAGATATTTACTACAGTTAACAAAAGACTAAACTGGTTTAAGTGACACATGTCAAACACTTGCCACGTATCTACATCTCAATGGATCTAGAGCATAAGAACATTGGACCCAATCCTTGCCTTCAAAAGAATGTCTAGAAATACACTTATGATTCCCAAAAATCTTGAGCCGTTGAAATTTAAAAGCATTTTTCAAAAAAAATCATGCAAATTTGTAGCCAAGGCCACACTCAAAACAATTTTTTTTTTTCCTTCTTTTTTTTTTTTTTTTTTGGTTAAGTACTTATGGCTTTGAGACTTTGATAATCACAAACTTAGACAACCGAACAGTCATTCAGATAAAAAAGATAAACAATTACTCATACATGCCATACGTAATTTGCGGATGTGGCTCATAAAATTTCAATGCTCAAAAAAAAAAAAAAAAAAAAAAAATCATTCAAGAGGATTTTGCAATGAATTACTATTTTATCATGCCGACAAAATCTTCCTCAACTTTAATGTAACTTAACGTAATCGTTTTCCTTATACTAGTAGCGCTCTAGTACACATAGCATCTTTTACATGTAAATTTATGCAGACATATCTAGCAGCGTAGTAAACGCAGAAAGTTCTATTTTGTTAAGCTTACCTGTCCATGTGGACTAGAATCTTTGCTTGCCCAGGTATGATAAGGCTGATATGCACCCATTGCTATCTCAGTGTCTCTGATTCCTTCCATGGACCGTTGATTGATATTTGCAGATCCCAGTATCACATACTCATCATCCACTATCATACCTTTGGAGTGAACATAAACCATAAAACGCCTACTCCTCTGAGCAAGTGCCTACATAACCAACATACAGAACAGCACACTTCAGCAAGACTGAAACAGGTGAGAGAATGATCAACTGTAAATGGAAACTTAACATTTCGGAAAGAGAAAACTGAAAACTGTACTCGGGCAGCTAAGGGAAATACTTGAGGAGTCATTACTGCAGTGGAATCTTCTGCATCTAAACTTTCTTCCCTGTCTGGTACCTCACGATTGCCCAGGCAAAAGAAATTCAAATAGTCTTTTGGCTCATACTTGGTCTCAAGTCCAACCTCCTTTAAAGCATTATAAATCATTTCATACATCATTTGCATTGTTTTATGCTGCAGATATCAAAATAAAATCAGATGAAAAATATGTGGCAATAAACTCACAAGCAATGCTATACTGTCTCAAACATTAGTGTTTCTTCTAACTGATAGACATGATCAAACGACAACTGCATGCATCAAACCGACAAGAGAATGAAAATTTACCTGCCAATAGAGAATCTGCTGCCTGACAATGCTTGCACCTTCTGGCCACATTGGGATAATGATATATGCAGAGAACCTCTGATTCGCTTTTATTTTGTTAACAATTTTGAGAGCAATTTCAATTGGTATCAAATTGTTAGCACCTGCGGACAAAAGTATGCTCAATTGCTTATAACCATGAATTCAATGATGTTCCCGTCCCAACCATGTTTTTATTCCTTCTCCAATATCCTCTAAGTAATTGAAAGAGCATACATGATTACCAAGCCTTGGAATCTGTGCCCTAGTCCCTGAGATTATATAAAAGGCTTGCTTAGTTCATTACAAGAGAGAGAGAGAGAGAGAGAGAGAGAGAGAGAGATTTCTGTGTGCGCCAAGGGTTACTATACCAACAAGCGTCGAAGATTTATTTGGTGTTTCAAGTGGAAGCTTTTGTACCAACTACAACAATCAAGCTGTTGCCACGGTGTTACTTGAAGTCCTACTATATGTACCGGTACTAGGATCAAATATATTCTTGTATTATGTACTTTCATTTTACTATAGTGGACTCTTCGGTTGGGTTGTTATTTATGATTTGGTTGTGTACTTATTTCACTGAATTGGAACTCAATACATAATTGGTAAATTAATTAAGTTAGTTAAATAAGTTGAAACCAATCAACCAGAGTCTAAATAACTATCAAAATATAATATTTTTTCTAATTAAATATATGACAATTGGATCATCCCGTTCCATATTAGTAACTGATAGACAAGGACTGAGACATTCAACACAGAAATGGAATCACTTTGAATACCATTTCCATGCTTTCAACGAAATTTCATGAAAGGAAAAAAGTAGTAGAGGATGAATTTTCAAGTAAGATGTTCTAAAGGAACAGAATTATGCCTCTCACTTTTTTATTCTTAACCTCATATGTCAGAGTTCCTCACCTAAGTTTTTGTGAGAATCCCAATTGTATGATGACCCAAGGAAGTATTGGTTCTCAATATATATGAATTTTTGGGCAGCACGGATTGCCTTCACATATGCTGTATGTATGCTATTGTCAATCAGTACATTCTTCCCACATAAAAGGTTCTGTTACAACACCGCAAACATATCGGTTCATAACCTTCACTGGGAACATAATCAAATGCCTTATTTTAATAAGCAAGCTGAAAATCCAAAGATTTTTCTCACCCTGCTAGTAGCATATTTTGGGTCCTCAGGAAATCCTTTCACAGAATTGGAATCAATTGAGCGAAAAACCTTCACTTGTGACAAATTTTAGTCAAAAAAAAAAAAAAAAAATTTGAAGAAGATAAAATCAAGAATTGGAAAATCCAATTCCAATAGAAGATTGACATCCATTTTACCTGTACATGCCAACCCTCTGGATCATTCTGACTTTGAGAAGGAAACTCTGCCTTCCCGATGATGTCAGAAATACTTTCATGCATAAGTAGAGCATCATCATATGATGATCCTATTAGCTTTCGAAGCCCACGAGGTTTTGATTCCTTCAACCAGCGCTCCTCAAAATTGGTGAGGATGTCATATGCAGCTGGACCATCAATACAACAATGCAAATCATGCCACGGTTGTCTTGGACAGCCAACAGTAGGCTCCTATTTCAGTTAGAATCCAAATAAAGGTTAAAGTGGGGGTAAAAAGCCCACATGGTACTCATTATATATTCTAAAGTTGATTTCCTCATGCTCAGCCTTGTCTCTTACATCTCAGGTGTAAAATAAGACAAAATTAACACAATAGCTAAGAGAACTTTTATAGGGGTAACCACAAGGGTAGCACACTCAACTGCCACCAAGCTTTATGTAATGTAGATTCTGACCCTCCCAATTCCCTTTTATTTTGGTTGTTTGGGGTGGGGGGGTTGTCTTTTCTCTGGTGCCACTGACTTATCAATTAAACCAAAAAAAAAATCAATTGGAAGTAGTTTCAGGGAATTCCCCTTTCATATTGAACGTATCCAATTGTAAATCTTTTCAGTTACACTAACAAAGTCATACATGAATGCATGAGTTTTTTAAATAAAATATTCAATCTTTGCTAGATATTTCATAGGACAATTATAGGAAAATAATGAGATTCCAAAATCTGTATTAATTACACTTACAGCAATTAAGAAAATTAAATGAATGATTTACCGTGAAGTTGGTGTTACGATAGTCATCTTTGTGCACTGTTTGTAAAGTCCTGAAAAGAGGATGTGTTGGAGTATCATATCGGCCCTTGCATAAATCAAGACCTCCAACAAATGCCATGATCTTTCTTTTACAGTGACCTGCATCAGCATCCACAATCACTGTTTTCTGATGATGACTATAGATTATTCCAGCTTCCTGATAATCAAACATAAGGAAACAAGAGATTCAAAGCAGGTACAAATACTCAAATCACATTTTTTTTTTGATAATCAAGGAATTTTATTCACCAAACAAACAAAACTACAAAGAGGAAACAAGAGCCTCTTCCTCAATGACAAGCTCAAAACAGGAAGGGCCGAAACCTACATCGAAAGAACCAAAAATATTATTTACAAATGACCACTTAACTAGAGAATGAGCTGCTTTATTTGTCTCCCTAGGGATCCAGGCAACCTGACAACCAGGAGAAAGAGACAACAAGTTGAGAATTTCATTGCACGTACCTCTAATTCTCCAAGGAACTTGTTTACCAGATGGAGCTATAGCGTCTACACAGACTTTGGAGTCACTCTCCACAATCATAGAAGCTACATCAAAACTTTTAGCTAAACTTAAAGCCCATTTAATGGCTTCAGCTTCTGCCTGAAGAGGGAGGTAGGAATATACTCTCTTAGCACATGCAAAAACCACTTCACCTCTCCAATCTCTAGCAACCGCTGCAATGGAGGATTTATCATCTTTGAAAGCAGCATCCACATTTATCTTGATTGAATCTCTAGGTGGTTTCTTCCACCTTTGAACTGGTATTGGCAAATGGAAGCCCGAATGGATTGCAAAGGACATTTTATGCTCAACAAAGGATTTATCAACTTTCAGGCATAACTCAATTGGATTAGTTTCTTTACCTTCAAAGATAGCAAGGTTTCTAGCCCTCCAAATAGCTTCACACATAACAGCCCCAAACAATAAGAATTCACCCCTTTTAACTCCCACAATGTTAACTTCAGCGGGGGGATTAAGGAGGACCCCAATAAGATGAGAAGGAGAGATTAAGTTCAGGTTTTCTAACCTTAGACCCCATTGGGAATTAAACCACACAGCTTTTGTAAAGGGGCAAGAGATAAATAGATGGAGGCTAGATTCATCAGCATCCTTGCATAGAGGGCAAAGGACATCATCAAGATCACAAAATCTGGCTAAACTATCTTTAGTAGGTAAGCAATTTGCCGCAATACGCCACAGGTGCATTTTAAGCCTTTCATGGATTTTTGTCTTCCAAATGAGACCGCGAAGCGCGTCTTGGTTTATGGGAGGGTTAATGTTTCTACTTAACCAATAAGCAGACTTGACCGAAAACTCTCCTGAGACATTTGAGATCCAGATCCAACAATCATTTGGAGCAAGCCGTGAGAGGGGAATTTTTTGGATAAGATGGGATGTGGTCTCATCAAAAGTATTTCTTAATTTGGTGAGATCCCAGCCATCTTGGTTGACTAGTTGTGAAACAATAAGTGCCATTTCTGGACTGGACCCCTCCCTTGGACTCGGAATAAAATTAGGAAGATCTGGAATCCACGGATCCTCCCATATTCTAACTGTGTTACCATTTCCTATCTGCAAGCAGGCACTGTGAGCAAGCAGAGATTTCGCACCTTCTACACTTCTCCATATCTTGGAGGAAGACCCCACAGTCTTATGGTTGAGCCAGTTGCCCCTAACTTTGTATTTTGCTCTGAGCACTTTAACACATAGACAATCTTTCTCTGAAAGAATCCACCAGGCTAACTTGGATAGAAGAGCTTGATTGAAGTCCCAGAATTTTCTAAAACCCAATCCTCCTTCCTTTTGAGGCCAACATAAGGACGACCAAGCAATAGGAGTCATGAACGATCCAGAATTAGATTTTGGGTTCCACCAGAACCGTCTAACAACAGCATCCAGGCGCTTGCAAAGCTCTCTAGGAAATTGAATGGTTGTCATTGAGTAGGCTGGAATAGCCTGTGCAACTGATTTGATGAGGGTTGCTCTACCTTGCCAGGATAAGTTTTTACTCTTCCAACCCAAGAGTTTATTTTCTAACTTCTCTTTGATTGGATTCAAATCCCTGGTCCTACTTGCCGAGAAGAACAGAGGCACCCCCAGGTACTTTGAGTTTGGGGGAAGTTTATTTATACCCCAGCAGCTTTTAATTTGATTTAAAAATTGTTGGCTGACTCCCTTGGACGGAAAGACTCCAGATTTTTCCACACTAATGACCTGTCCCGACCAGTCACAATATTTCTCCAAACAATTTTTTAGAACATTAAGCTCAGACATTTTAGCTTTGCAGAATAGAATTAAATCATCAGCATAACAAAGTTTGGAAATAGAAGGGCCATTACCTGAGACTTTAACCGCAGACAGCCGCCCAAGAGAGATCTCTCTGTCTATAAGCCTCATCAGCACTTCACTACCCAAGATGAAAAGATATGGGGATAAGGGATCCCCTTGTCTGATCCCCCGTGTTGGTGTAAAGCTTGGGCATTGACCACCATTGAGCAGAATAGAGAAATGAACAGAAGAGATGCATTGATGGATCAAACTTGTGAATTTAGCACTAAACCCAAATGCTTTGAGCACAATGATTAAAAAATTCCATTCCAAACGGTCATATGCTTTCTGAAAATCAAGCTTGACCCCCAGAAAACCTTTCTTTTTTTGTGTTTTTTTAAAACTATGCACAACTTCTTGAGCGAGAGCCATATTCTCTGTTATCCAGCGATTTGGCACAAAAGCTGCTTGAGCTGGATCCACCATTTTTGATAGGAGGGGCCTTAGCCTATTAACAATGATTTTGGAAATCACCTTATAGCATACATTGCATAGACTAATAGGCCGAAATTGGTTAAAATTACATGCTCCCTTTTTCTTTGGAATTAGAGAGATGAAGGTCTGGTTAAATTCTTTAAGCAACCTTCCATCTCTGAAAAAACTTTGAGTGGCTGACACAATTTGATCCCCTACTGTCCCCCAATAGTGTTTGTAGAAAAGTGCTGGAAAACCATCTGGCCCCGGGGCTTTAAGAGACTTCATCTCAAATATAACTTTCTGTATTTCATCTCTCGTTGGCACCCTGCATAGTTCATCGTTTTCAATATTTGTGATGCATGGCTCTATTAAGTCTTCCAAATTTTCTGGAACATTAGGCGAACCAGTTTGATAAAGAGCCTTAAAGTTCTCAATAAAATACTGTTGAATATCTTCCCCTCCATTTATCCAAGTTCCATCCTCCAATTTGATTTCTTGAATACAATTTCTCCTTCTTCTAATCAAAGTTGAGAGATGGAAGAAACGAGTATTCCGATCACCCTCTCTTATCCAAATCTCTCTAGATTTTTGTTTCCATTTTAGATCCTCTCTTGCCAACCATTCATCCAATTCTAAACTCAACGAAGCTTCAAGCTCCAAATTTTCTTTTGTGGCCTCTAAACTCTGAATTTGTGCTATCTTCTGCTCCAGCTCTTTAATTCTCTCTCTTGAACTTCCAAAACAGCTCTTATTCCATCTTTTAAGATCTCTCCTAGTTGCCTCCAGTTTTCTCAAATCACATTTGGGAAATAAATGTATGCATGTATATATAAATAAATACATACATATGCATATCTAAACACACACTTATACAAATACCATGTTTGTGTGTTTATATGGCACATATCCATATATATATAAATCAAAATAGGTGAACCGATATAAAATCTGAAAAGAAAAATATAGCAAATTGATGTAAAATGAAAATTCAGAACCACACCACTAAATACAAGAAGGACTTAATAGGTTCATCCAAACAGCATCAAGTAATATTATGAGACACAATTCTGCAGCTGCTGCTTTCAAACAAATGGCATGTAGTTATACAATTGATAAATATATGGTGACTCATCTATATCAAACCTTCTTTTTGACCAAGCTACGTCCTTTTCCAGCTGATCGAGGGCAGAGTAGCACTTTCACCGAAGAGTGCTTGAAAAAATGGCGAGTCTCCTCATCATTAGTATGCATGATGCCCTCCTACATTTCATAAAAATCAGTGAATACATAGTGATAGATGGTATAGAAATAACTACTTGATGCAAGAGAAAATGAGTCCTCAATCCATCTATTTAATCTATGTCCGGTGGCAAAGGCTCTTTGGTTCAATAGTAAGTGGGGAGTAAGGTCTGATGCTCTCGGGTTTTCTTCAACCTTGGAGCTTGTTAATTTTCTTTTCTTCCCCCCTTTTTGAAATAATTGGAATCATGAGCAGAGAAATGACTTTTTGTTGTTTGGTGCTGTTCTTTTTGATGGAATTTGGAAGCTCAGGAATCAAGTTCTTTTTGAAAATACCCATATTAGTATTGATGACTTATCTACTAGTATTGGGAGGTTCCTTGCTGAATTCAAGAATCCCAGATCTGCTGTGAAGGTTACTACTGTGGCTGCTGAGGTGGTTCCTACTATGGTGGTTCATGATTGGTCACCTCCTAGGAGATTCTTAATTAAAATTAATGTGGATGCTGCTATTGGGCCTTATTTTTCTGCTGTGGCTGCGGTGGCGAGAGATTGGAGAGGGAAGTTGGTCTTTGCTTGCTCTCAAAAGGTGAAGTCCATTTTCCCTCTTCAAGCTGAAGCTGTTGCGCTGAAATGGGCGCTGATGTTGGCAGACAGGGTAGAATTCGAGGGTATATACATTGAGTCTGACTCCAAGATATGCTGTGATGCTATTATGAATCCTAGTCAAGCTTCTCCTTGGAGGATTAGATCTATTGTTCTAGATATACAGGTTTTACTTTCTAATTTGTCTAATGTTTTTGTTTCTTGGGTTCCTAGATCAGCCAATATGGCTGCCCATTGTCTAGCAAAGTGGTCATTGTCTTGTAATTTGTTTGGATCCTTTGACCTTGGTTGCTGCCCTCCTGATTTTGCTTCAGTTGTTTGGGGTGATTCCGGCAACTAATGGGTGTTTTGTTGTTCTCTTTTGCTTGTTTAATAGAATTTTCCTTCATCAAAAAAAAAAACTACTTGATGCAAGAAATAAACTGATGAGAAAAGAAAGCGAAAAATGATATATTACTGTCCTCAAATCGGAATTTTAAACAATAATATGCTACTTAGGTTCAGCCACTTGAATTGCGTTTTACCTTCCTGCCATAAGTGGACCATACAATTAAAGAGAAAAAAACTCAGCAAAAGATAAATAACGTAAGTGTACAAACACGTGTAAACAAGATAATACATTGTCTGATTTGAAATTTTGAATACATTCAGAAGGGTTATTTTGAGGAAAAAACAAAATTGTATTCATAACATAACTGCACAAAACAAAAACCTACGTTGATTAGGAAATTCACTAACCATTGTAGCATTTGAAGACAAAAAATTAAAACCAGAAAAGTATAGAATTAAATTAAATCCCAAATTGTGCTAATAATACAATAGAATAGTGGTGACATATACTACTAAAATTTATTTGGTTCCTTACTCTTTTATGTCCCAAAAAGCTCTTAGAAGTAGGATCATCCCATACAAGGAGCAGCACTCTTACACCTTCTTTTGACTTGGTTTTCAGAAGATCCCCCAGCATGCAATCTATTGCTTTATTAACATCTCGAATCAGTCTAACTGTGTGGTACACCGACCACCCTGCAATGTATATCAAATGACGGGCTCGAGTTATTGCTTCAAAGATGTCATTCCAACAACTCCTATGCTCATATTGAACATCACCATCAAGCTTCAAATTGGGAAGGCAACCATCATGAACATGTGCATCTTGATATAGTGTCACTTTTCCACCTTTCCTAAGTGGAAAGTAGGTACCTGGGACCCCTTGGCAATCAGGACCTGAATCTACTCCATGATAAATGTTCATTTTATCCACTGGGGTGTACTGAATTGATAAATTCAAGACAGCTCCAAACTTACAAGGCTTCCCACCGTCATCAAGGATTGGGAAGGTCCCCTCAACTTTCATTCCAGAGTATAATTGCTTCACTGGAATTCTCACAGCACCCATAGTCTCTGAGCCAACAACATAACTGTCTTTGACGACAAAATGCACTTCTGCAGCATAATGTGCAACAGGAACATTAAAATGCTGCATCCAAGCAGGGTTCTCATTATTACTAATCACAAAAGTCCTCCCAATTACAGCACCTGATATTGATACTGTGACATATGGATCGCTAGTTCTGTTATTATCACACAAATGCCCCTCAATTTTGCTGCGAACCTTCACCTTCAATTCGGCAAACTTTTCTCTCAATCTGCTATGTAACGTATCCAAGTTAGGAAGGTTTTTGGCCTCCCTCACCCAGATATCTAAGTTCCCATGTAACAGAAAAAACTTAAGGGAAACCTTGTTGGTCTGAAATGGCACAACTTGTTGACCCTGAACATGGCTTGAGGCTCCAAATGATGATGTTTGAGCATATTCAGGTTGAGCCATTAACACTTTTTATGCCTCAAAATATGCAATTTAGAACTCAACTTTGTCTTGTTGTTCAACACCAAAAGAAGAATTGGCAATGAAAATATGAAATAGTTTAGTCAACTGTAAAGAAAGAACTGAAACTAAAATTGATCTATTGGGAACTTAGTATTTGACTTCTTCTTTTGGTTATGTTTTATTTTTTTATTATTATTTTTTTTTATAATACTTGGTATTTGACTTGATAACAGGTAATGGTAACGCAAAGATAAAGATTCTACCTAGTGCATATTAAAGGGTTTAGAAGAGGTTATGGCAGAGAACCTTAACCCATTTTTTGGAGATACCGATTTGCGGACTCTAACTTGCGACCTGTCGCTTTGGGTGGAAGGGCACTTGTCATTGCACCAAGGGCTGAACTCTAATGGTAATGCTAAGAAGTGAAGCAAAAATAATTGGCCAGATGGGCATGCTGAAATTGATGATATGAGAGGTGCCAGAAGGATAACATATAAAATATAATCTTGGGGTTTAGGGAATATATATATGTAATATACTGGGAATATTTGAATGGGTAAACGGAAGTGGAAGAGCAAGAGGACATGCTGGGGTTGAAAATCTGAAAATGAGTAAGTTGATGTGGATGAGTAACAATTTGAAAGAGATTGTTGAACGTCCGAGTACAAAGGAGAAAGATGACACTCAAAGTTATACATAGATTAAATATTAGACGAAAACATCATTTTGGTCTCTACATTTTGAAGTCACATCATTTTGGTCTCTACATTTTGAAGTTACATTCAATTTGATCCCTATATTTTTATAACAATCAATTTGGTTTATGTTATTTTTAATTTACAGTCAATTTGGTCTATATACTATTAATTTACTAACGAAAATGTCTACGTGACAAACAGTGTGCACTATTGACCACTTAACTCTTACGTGGCAACTAAAATAATAATATTATATGCCATATCATCTAGAAAATTTTTGATTTATCAGCTTTAAAGAAGAAAAAAAAAAAGATGTAAGAAGAACGTGAACCCAGAAAAATCCAACCCAAATCCACTTCCAGCATATTCTTTAAGCAAATCCAAAAATAAAATCAAACAAAAATCAAATAGTTAAAAAGTAATTACGGCCCTGCATGTAAAGCTTCTTGATGAGGGCCATAGGCTTGCGTTTCAAACCCCTTTGAAACAATATAGATCAGACCCATTTGATTACTTTACATTCTCATATATCCTTCTAGAGCTTGACGTGCTCATCAGTATACATGTTGATAAGATCATCCAAATCGACTCCTCTGAAGATGAACTTCTTGAATGTCCTCTTCTTAGACTGTCCCACCGCTGCCACAGCCACGTCGGTCTCAACGTCCACCTGAAACAAACTCACATAGAGAGAGAGAGAGAGAGAGAGAGAGAGGAATTAGTGGTGGGATTTGCTTAAAGAATTTGTTGTTTATGTTTGCTTTTTGTGTTCTTTGCTTAACGTAATTGTGACCAATGAATTGGAAAATGGACTTTTGGATTTCATATATGCTATTGATTGATTGATTTGGTGTTGAATGATGAGAGATTTGTGCTTGAAGAACTGAGATTTGTGGATTTGGGTTTGATTTTTCTGGGTTCATGTTCTTCCCATAACTAAATTTTTTTTTTTCTAAAAAAATGATAAATCAAAATTTTCCAACGTTGATGACGTGGCATTTAATATTATTATTTTAGTTGCCAGTAAGCTTAAAGAGTGCTAATAGTACACACTGTTTGCCACATAGGTGTTTCTGTTAGCAGGTTAATGGCAGGAATCAAATAGAATATATATTAAAAATAACAAAGTCCAAATTGATTGTTACAAAAAAGTAGAAGCCAAATTGACTATAACCCAAAAATGTAAGAACCAAAATGGTGTTTTCACCTAAATATTAACAAGTGTGAACTGGGAACTACTATTAAAATCTCAATTAGTAGCACTCAGAGAGAGAGAGAGCGAGCGCTGACAATAGTTGATGAGTTGTTTGAATGCAAGGTATCAACTATCAAGGAGACAATGAATAGTTTTCGGAAGGCAACGAATAGCTAGAAGGTTTGCAATTTGAGGCTTATTATAGGTTTTGTATTATTTATTATTTAGCTGTTTGGTTTAACATTGACTAATTATCTATCCGATAAGGATTGATAATTGAATTAATTTATTAAAATGAATATTTAAGACATTGTTATAGGAGACTAATAACCCGAAAAAAGAACAGACTTCTCCAAAAACATGCTTGCTTTCTTGATGGTAATGTAATACTTGGTCTTTGATACCTTAAAACATCTCATGTGAAGTGTGGGGATATGTGAAACTTTTGGTGACCAAAGCTAGTGATAAAACTACGCTCAGATCGGGAACATGGCCCCCTTGGATTTTTAATTTTGATAAATATTATAGATATAATACATAAAAATTTCAAATTACATTTCAAAATAATTATATTTGACTCCGTCAAATATTAAAATTAGTCAACACAACCCGATAAGCAAATGCATCCCATTCTCGCTGCATATTGTGCAAAAGTTTTATATGCGCCCAACACATGAGATAACTTCTCTTATACTGTGAGATCAAGTGTGTTTCTATAGGGCAAGAGCATAGTTATAAATTTTTATTTGGAGGGGCCAACTTATAATACTAATTTATTAGTTTATACAAACTTTCATAAACATGCATCATTGGACTAGCTCAAATTTTTGGGGAGGCCAAGTCCCATTTTTGTAGGCTAATAATTAAAATGTTAAATATTTATATATAATATTAAAATATTTTTAAAATTTTTGGTGAGGCCATGGCCCCCCACTCATGCATGTAGCTCCGCCCTTGCTGTGGGGTGTGTATTTTTTTTTTTTTTTACTTTTCATACACTTAAAAAACATATTGATTCCCATCAAAAAAAAAAAAAAAAACATATTGATTAATTACTTATACTTTTCTTTTATTCCTATTCCAATAACTTGTGTTATTAAGTTGTTTGGTTTTGACTGCTTGTTGTTTAGGATTCAAATTAAAAGTGTGGGTAATTTTTTTTCTTGACAATGCTACTTAGTTTTTAATTAGTTTTTTAGTTCAAAAAATATTTGGAATATAATTAGATAATAAAAATGATTTTATTTGATTGGTAAGTTATGGGAAACCTAACTACAAAATTTGATCTTTCTTCTAAAGAAAATTGCAAATAATTCAAAAACAGTTTTTTTTTTTTTTTTTTTTTGTCTTTTCTTTTATTGATTGGTAAAAAAATATATATTTAGAATGGTGACAAAACTATTATAAATTTTGGTAAAAAAAAAAGTGGTAAAAAAATTGGTATTTTTTTTATTATCTATTATGCAATTAATGGGTTCTCACTCAATTCGTTGTTACATTAGTTTGTAAACTTTTAGTAAAACTAGTGTGTAACCCTATGCTTATGCATGGGTAAAATTAAAAACAATCACAATTACACGATTTAAATTATACATTTTTTTGAGAAGATGTTCAAATTACACATGATATTAGCTTACATATATATATATATATATATATATATAATTTAGAATTTAATTGAATTTAAACTTAGTTTTTGTACATAATAATTCACTTGCTACAACAATTAAAAAATTTGATGGAAGCGTAGCATAAAATTGAACTCCAATTGCAATTTAGTTGAATTTTCTCTCAACTTTGGCTATATATATATATATATATATATATATATATATATATATATATATGCGCTAAGGTTCTATAGAACCTTAGCATTTTCCTAGTCAACATATTATCAATACTAAATAAATATTAGTTTGCATTAAAAAAAAAATGGTTAATACTTGCCCCCCAAAGTAAAACCCTAGTGACCAAAGCTTTTCCTCTAACGTGGAGTGTGGGTGCATTGTGAAACTTGTGGTGACCAAAGCTGGAAATTAATATCAGAAGAGCTACTGGATCCATTAACAGTTGGAATTGCGAGCTGTCAAATTATAGGCCCCTGTTAACAATATGGGCTTCCATAAAAAAATTTCTTTTATGGAAGCCCATAGAACATGAAATTATTCAGGACCAAAGCAAAATTGAAGAACATGAAATATATATATATATATATATATTGCAAAAGACTTAAATTTAGTGGTAGGCAGTTGCAAATTTGTTGACGTATACTAAGATTATTAGAGCACTACTGCTTTTAGGAATGGTTGAAAAAAGTTTAGCTTTTTACTTTGTCTCAATTTTTTTTTTCAAACAATCTTACTTAATTTTTTAAAAAATAAACTAATTTTTTTAGCCTTATGTAACACATTTAATATAAAAGTTACGAAAAATTATATTTTTTTGATAAACATTATGCAAATAAGCTACTGAAAATAAATAGTTCTAAAAATATAAAATAAAATAAATGGATAATTACAGTAAACCTACTTGAGGTTAGACCCGTTTTCACTTTACCTACCCGTGGTTCAAAACTTAATACTTTGCCCACCTGAGATGCCTTCCGTGAGGGATCTGTTACCCACCTCTCCCTTTGCCGTTAGAAAAACACATTTTTAGGAAAAAACAAACATAACAAAGATCAAAAAGTTATGATTTTTTTTATTGCTTGAGAACTTCTATGAGAACAAAACACAGGAATGGCACACAGATCAAAGGCTCAATGAAATCACTTTTAATCTATATTAATATCAACAATCTCATAACAACTCAAAATTGTGAACCAATTTTTACAAGAAGACCAACAATCTCAAAACAACCAGCAACGTTATTAACAAAAGAGAGTGAGATAGAGATAAGCAATCAACAACCAAAGAATGAGGTAATGAGAAATCCAGTCGTGGGTTTGGATTGTGGTAGATCAGCCATGGGTTTAGTGGCGTGGTGGTGACCCTAGGTGCTGCTTGTGCCTCTCCTAATTCTCAGTCCTTTTCTGCACAACCAAACACCATCAACCCAGGAAAGGAAAGGAACCTTCCAACTTCAAACCCACCCACAATTCCAACTTCAAACCCACTCTAAATCCCAGCCATAGTAGCAAAACACCTAAATCCGAATCCGACTACCATTGTCACAGTAGCAAAACACTTGAATAATCAACCTAACAAAACCGAATCCGACAACCCCACAACTCGACGAATCCGACGGTCGGCTCTCCTTGCAGCTCCTCAACCCAGATCATGATTGTGATCGTGATCATCTTCAGCTTGCGAAGATGAAGAGCACAACCATTGTCACAATAGCAAAACACCTGAATAATCAACCTAGTGAAACTGAATCCGACGACCCCACAACTCGGCGAATCCGACGGCTCTCCTTGCAGCTCCTCAACCCAGATCATGATCATGATCGTGATCATCTTCAGCTTGCGAAGTTGAAGAGCACAACCATCGTCACAGTTGATTCCATGACAGAGTGGGACAGTCTAGCACCGAAGTTGTTTAGATCTCACCAAAGATAGCACCAAAGTTGTTTGGTAGCTCTGTGCACGTGTTGCTTATTTGCTTGTGGGTTTTGAGTATATGGGTGCTGTTTTGATAAAAAGGAGATTGCTTTTTAGGCAAAGAAATAGCTAAGAGTACAGATTCAAACTAATACATGTTTGAATAACCCATTGGACAAGAGAATAGCTTGATTTGTGTTTTGTTCTCATAGAAGTTCTCAAACAATATAAAAAAAAAACCCTAACTTTTTGATCTTTGTTATATTTGTTTTTTCCTAAAAATGTGTTTTTCTAACGGCAAAGAGAGAGGTGGATAACAGATCCCTAACGGAAGGCACCTCAGGTGGGCAAAGTGTTAAGTTTTGAATCACGGGTAGGTAAAGTGAAAACGGACCTAACCTCAGGTAGGTTTACTGTAATTATCCCTAAAATAAACTATTCTTGTTGTTGTTGTTGATGTTTACTTAATTCTGTACGTTGGTACTAGGTTTTATTAACTCAAAAAGCTATGCAAAATATATGAAAGTTGGATTTTACCAAAGTGAAAATATTATTATATGTAAGAAAAAAAAAACACACATATATACGCGAGTAACATTATAATACAAGGACATGCATGATATTCTTTCCTCTTACATAAATCCAAATAGTGAGACGATGGACTATCATATTCTTGTACTCCAAATTGTGAATAATTTCCTCTATAGGGCACAAAATGCCTTACTTTGAGAAACTTTGGAACAACTGCATTTTGCCTATGCAGAGAGACCAAGCCCAAGCCCAGCATTGTGATTCCAAACAACTCAACAGGTCGACTGAGTGGTAGCTTAGGAATGGACTTTTGTGTATTCAAGAACCACACCACCTCTTCCATACAAGGCCTCCCATTGTTCTCACTCAAAGTACAACTCAAACCAATTTCCAAAACTCGAAAAACCTGTTTGATATTAGCTCGAGGTCCGACCCTCTCATCAACAACCTTTGCCTTCTCTCCTCTCTCATGCATGCTCCATGCAAACCCTAATATACCCATCTCAACTTTTCTTCCATCAAAGTCTGTCTTTTTCCCAGTAATGGTTTCCAACACAAGCATTCCAAACTCAAACACATACCTATTCTTGCTAGCAACTGACTTAACCCAACTTGACTCTTTCATAAAGAAAACGAATCTATAATCACCTAAAACAAATTGGTAATTAGGGTCGGGAAAGACACTGCTTCTCTTTAAGTTTCCATGAGTGAGTCCTTTTGAGAGAAGGAAACACACTGCCTTAGCAGTCTCTTTTATGATTTTGAATCTTTGACTCCAAGGAAGAACACCAAGTCCAAACAGCCATCGATCTAGGCTTCCTTTTTGAAATAATCATTTGCAATAATAGTCTCGTTGTTATCACAACACCACCCACGAATTGAAGCAAAACTTGGATGAGTTATTGGTGCTAATTCGCCAATTCTCTTTAAAAGCCATGTTGAATCCAAGCGTGAAGATTTCAAAAACTGGCTCGAGAACCTTTTCACCACCACATGATACCCATTAGGGAGTGTCCCTCTATACAACACACCTCTAGAATCAATTCCCACGATTTCTAATTTGCTAAAACGCCGTGTGGCTAGGAAAACCTCGAGAATACTATATCGACGAGTCTTTGTTGTTGGTGTGGGCCTTCGCTTCTTATCGACAAGACTATGTTCTCCCTCTTCATACTATTGAAATAGAGACAGATTAGAGCCACTATACCATGTATCATGACAGAAACAAAGATCATGAAGCTACTTGCTGGTGCAGTGTGACCTTTACATGAATATTTGGAGACTTGATGAGCCAAATTTTAATGGCAAATTCTCGTTGAAGGCATTGGGATCAAAGCTTGATTTGTAGAGAAAAAGTTCCATGATAAAATGCTATGTATTTGCGCTAAATTTCTTGTGGAATCTGAGAACCCAATGAATATGTATTCCTTAAGGAAAGGAGAGAGGTTTGGCAGAAAAGATAATATTGGATGTGAAGGTTTAGGCTCACCATCCAATCTGAGATGGACCTCAATCCATCTACGTTGTCTATCATAGCGTATCCAAGCTCAATGAGCTATAGTAGTATTGTGACGAGAAACATTAACTTTTGATGAATTCTCGGTCTTGAAGGAAACAGCGCTGCCAAGTTTGATTCCAACGTGGTCCTCGTTAGGATCACCAAACTCTGGATCGTAACTCGTATCGAACTCCACAACAAAGACCTTGTAGTGGCTACATGCATTGTTGAGAAAGCCGAGCCAAGGCCTTGATCTTCCAACGGTAAACTCATCTGGCACTCTAACAAAAGTGAGGCCATTGCCACTATGAGTAGCCTTGTCGGGAATTGACCCATCAGTGGTAGTAGCAGTGAATTTGAAAGAGAGGGTGGTTTAGAAAGAAGCTGGGGTTTTGGTAAATGGGTCAAAGAGGCAAATAGGAGAAGTGTAGATGGCTTGGCCTACTTTGTGTTTAGGATCAACGGTTGGTGATGATGCATCAGGGATTTGAATGATACCATCTAAGACTTAGGCGCTACCTAGAAGCTTAATATTGTCTTGAGGGTATGGATTTGAGTTAAAATTTGGGAAGTAAAGGTTCTTGGTTACATTTGTTGGGGTTCCATGGTAGTGACTTTGGTGTGAATGTGTGTGACACAGGTGGTTATGTTGTTGGAGAAGTAAAAATAATGTGGTTGCAAAGACTAGCAACCACCACAAACAAGAACGGGACTCATCTATATTGGTCGAGAGGGGAGTAGAGGGACATGTTATATTTTCCTATTCATAAAATCCATGAGTGTCTGAGTGTTGCTATACTCTATAATCGGATAGAAGTGTTATAGGAATGCATGGTCTATTTCCACCATCTTACCATGAAGATGATAGGTCACCAACAAGATAGATAGTGGAGATATGAAAAGGATGCACGCTTTACTCTTGAATCCTAGGAATATTCTCCTATAAATGATCATTGGTTAGTTTTCACAATTTGGCAAAGTTCCGAGTGGTTTTACATAAATGGGTCATGAGTATTTTAATTTTACGGGAAATTTCCTTTTCCATTATTTTACATCAATTATTTTCCAAGCAATATCCACAATTAATACTAAATATCCACATTTTAAAACATGAAAGTGACAATAAAAAAATAAAAAAAAATGAATGATGAATGTGTTCTTACATCATTTTTTGAGAATAAAAAATTTATGAAAGTGTCACCAACTAAAACTCTTTAATTTGCGAGTAATTCAAATTCTATATCTAAACTAACTAGTAACAAGACTAAATGAAATCTGCTTGTTATACTTAGTCCACATATGTATAACTTGAAGGTTTTTAGAGAATGTCATTAAGAGTGTTGTTAGGTTTTAAAAGTTTAGAACAATTGGCAAACCGTGAACACAAATTTGACTAGATATAGATCTTAGTGTCTATAAGATATATTAAACAATGCCCAAGGTGTTGCAAGTCAAAACATAAGAACAAGGGAGCTGCAAGTTCAAGGAATTCAAAACATTCCAAGTTTGACCAATCGAGAAGAAGGCTTGACTGATCAAGACACGGATCTGCAAAATTTAATTAAAACCCAACAACTCATTAAGCCCATTAAGTGATTAGGGTTTCAGATCTAATTTTCCTAGTATTTAAAAGAAACCCTAAGTCACGTTTTAAAGTGGTTTTTAGAGAGAGAATAATGCATCTTGTGCCTCCTATTGTAGATCTAGGATTTTTGTATCCAAAACTCTCTTAAATCTTCTATCGTTGTAATTCTTTGAAGAAATTCAAGATCCGATATTGTAGAATTTGCTTCAACAAGATCAACTACTACTGATAATCTAAACCTTTGAGTGAGATCTCAAAGTCACAAATTTGAGTGTTTATGTGCAACAAAATCAAATAGAAGAGTTCATGGATTTGGAGCTGCATAGTCACTTGAGTAAGTACTACAAGAAGTAGCATTAGATTTAGGGAAAAATCTATTGTAAACACTTTCATTATATTTAGTGAATTTGTTTTTTGTAGATTGCTTAGGTTAAATTCTCTCCAGAGTTTTTACTTTAAAACTAGACGGTTTCATTGGTTTTCCTGGGTCATCATATCGCTTGTCTTCTTTATTTTTCCGCACTTAGTGATATAATTGTTTGTGTTAAACCTAGATCTGAATAACTAAGTAACAACTTAGTTAATTAATTAGGTTAAACAATCTGAATTTACGGGGTCTAAATAAATAAACAAGTGTTAATGTTATTCACAGCATCAAACAAGCTTATGGACTAGCTTGTTCGAAACTCTTTTATCATTTGGAGGGGTATTAGGGTATATCACAATAATTATAACCACAAATTCGGGCTAGGCTGGCCTTAACCAGACTTAAATTGGTAATAGCATCTAGCAGCTGCAAAAATTAGCTAGTTGGAGTTCTTAATTTGGAAGAAAACAGTAAAATTCAGTACAGGCAATAAAACCATATTGTTTATGCTCCTCTCTTAACTTTATTGACTTTTCCTTTTTACACGCAAAATAAGTAACCTATTGGACCCTTATATTGCTCTAGAAAACATTCATTATAAACTTGTTGCTTCTTTTTTATCTTGTACTTTCTTTTCTTAGGATTGTTGGTGAACAAGATTGGCCCTTGTGTTCCACTTGCTGGCCATCAGTAGCAATCATGATACATATTTGATAATACAGCCAAATGCATCACTCTTAGCACATCTTGATTTTTTGCCCCCTCTCTCTTTGGACCTTTTGTTTTTATTTTTTCCATATCACACAAGAACTGATAGAGCAATTTTAAAAATCTCTTATTTGCTTTTTGGAAGAACTGTTATTTTTTCAATATCAAACAACTAAAATTGTAACATTGAGTCACATTTTTCAAGTTTGAAATCATAATTTCAAGTTACAATTTTAGTTGTTATATGCATTATGTGTATATACACACTATATACAACAAGAATTACCCTATGAATAAAAGATGCACTAGCATTTTTTAATTATTTCTCACTTTTTGGAAAGAGAGAGACTATTGTTGTTGATTAATTATTAGGTTCCATGTTAATTGGCTTATATAGTCACTGCAAATTTAAACAAAAAAAAAAAAAAAAAGCTCAAGCTCATACTATTGTCCCTAGCTGCTATTGTGCAATGCAAGTATACAACCAGATACTAATACCTAAGAAACACAGACACTTCATTTAGGGTGTCGTGTATATATATATAAAAGATGACTAAAATAAAACAAAAAAAAAAGAAAAAAAAAGAAGAGAAATGAAGCAAGGCTTATATCACATGGGAAGGCATACGAAGACTTAGATTGAAGGCTGGATTCTATACTGAGTTTTACCTTCTTCTTCCTCAACTTACAAGCCTTTTATAGGCTATGGACCTCAAACGATATTACAATCTATCTTACAGATAGTAGACTCAATTATTCTGCCTATACTCATATCGTTGGACGTGAATTAATGATAAAAATCATATCCTTTAGCAAAATCTTGTGAGACACCTTTGCAGATTTTAAGCATAGAACTCTGGGGTGCTGGGTTTGTATTCAAAGATATTTTTAGTTCTTAGTGCCTTCTAGGCTAGCAATATATCCAAAAATCATGGTCAGCTCTTCTTGATGAGTGTGCAAGGATCTAGTCATCCATTGGATAGACAGAGGATGAAAAATTCCCTCTGCGGATATTATTTTTTGATTCAAAAGCGGAGCATATCTTTTGCCGGAATACTAGATGAACTTGGAAATGATACTATTTCCAATCACCGTTATAAACATCATTATACAAAAAATTGTACCAAAATCTTTCAAAGTAGGTGTTATTATTGCCACAGAGATTGGCATAAACTATATATATATATATATGAGATTTACTAATGTGTGTCCTTAGAGTATATATTAGTAAACTATTTTAAGAAATTTTTTATGAAAAAATGAAAAAGTAATTAACTGTTTTAACGTCTTTTTCAATTCTCCATATAAACTTTTCCAAAATAAATGGTTAATGTGTGCCCCATATACAGACACTCTAATACCAATACCGTTTACTAGTACTACTAGTATCTCTGCAAGCTACCATGTGAATGTCTTGCCAAACTTTCTAGTATTGAATATAGTTTGGACAAGTTTGTGTTTTTTAGATATCTTGACTCTTGAGTTATAATTAATCCTATATCTTTTCATTGCCTCATTTGTCTTCAGCAACGAAGTTGTGTACAACAAAAGCCCAAGAAATTGAACTGCAAATTCTCTAATTTTGAAAAAAATTTAAAAGAATTTTATTGTAAACTTTTTTTTTTCCTATACGTACAGCAAGATTTGAAATTTATGATATTCAGCTCATAAAAAATGTTCTTTATCATCAAAGTTAGACATTAGTGGATCTCTTTTTGATATAGACAAATTCAAATTCAAATATTTTATTTGATTAAAAAATAAAATAAAATAAACAACTAAGTTGATGCACTTATCACAAACCACTGGGCTGAAATTAGAGTGCGCATAACAAATTGAGGGTACATGACAAAGACTATATAATAAGTTGTCTTTTTATTTTCTTTTTTTTTTGGTAAACCATGATTTAATATTAATCTTATGAATTCACAAGTTTATTACAATGCAAATTAGCCTTATCAAAGGCCAGTCACAAGCAGTGGGTTACAAAAAGTAGCAAAACTATACAATGAGTTGTCACCACTGGTGTTCCCAAGCATATTATTTTTAAATTTTTATAATTTTTCTATGTATGAATATCAATGCAATAAAACTAGGGTCTATTTCTGTTTGTTCTATCCTCAGTTATAGTGGACCGCCCAATTAGCAAGGCAGCCCAAAATATGAAAATACTACTGGTTTAGAAAAATATAAAATAAAATAGATTGTTTCTGTAAATGGGTATCGCGGTGTCTCCAATATAATTGTGCTTCCCCAAATTGGGCCTGGCAAGTGGCAACTTTTACAAAATCTTCGGTAAAAGGGCAAAAAAAAAGTGCATCTACAAAAGGTTTCTGATTAGACAAAAGAGAGTTAATGGCATTTGATCCTGCAGCCCGTACATGGATTAATTAAATCTCATTAAGTACACAAACACGAACTTTTTTTTTTTTTTTTTTTTAAGCCGGAACCAAATAACTTTTATTAATGCAGAAGACTAGAATCTAAATACAAAACATCCACTACTGGTGTAGGATCCTCATCCATCCATACAGTTTCATTATCAAATGATCTAGCAAATCTTGCCAAAGCATGAGCAACACTATTGGCACTATGCCTAACACAGTTGTTGGGGGCGAAAAAGTTTTTCCTTCCAACAAATGAGATTTGTGTTGGGTTGAGAGCCTAAACCAAAACTCAACGATAGGCTCGAGGCACGGCCCAAAGGTTATTGGTGAAGATTCGAAGAATTCACTTTATTTTATGCCTTAGGCTTAAGTTGAGACTGACAATAATGACTCATAAACAATTCCTACAGCAAACACGTCAGCATGATTAAAAAACATACTGCAAGAAATAGCTCAGCGGTAAAATGTCCCAACAGTAAAATAAGACAAAACAGAATAAACCTCCAACTATTAGCTATTTCACAGATTAAGGAAAGTATCTACATTTTCAAACTCATCATCCATTGGCTTTAAAGAAGAGTCTTCTAACACAATAATATGAGGGGAAAATTCTATAGTAACAGTTACATCATAACCTTCAATAGTAAATGAGTAAGTGAATATTATGGGCTCCATTGTAAAAAATAATGAGGAAAACTTAGTGTGAGATGAAGGGAGAGAGAGAGATTCAGCCATGGTGCCAAGGTATGCTCATGGATATAGTATAAATAGTGAGTAATAAGGGACATTTTAGGTAGTATGAGTAGTAAGAGAGAGTGTTTACTAAAGCTGCTGGGACTTTCTGCTAGGGACAGATAAGTGTTTATGAGTAGAGTTATGAGGGATGTTCGTGAGCTAGGAGTTGAAGAACTTAGTTTTTAAGCTTGAAGCTACGAACTCAGTGACTCAAAACTTTGCTAAAGCTTGGATAAGGCTTAGGAAGAACTCTCTTCTATTAGTGTATCTCTTAGTCTATATTTTTCTCTCCTGAAGGATTAGTGGAGAGTTCCATTTATAGTTAAGTTTGAGGGGGTAATTAGCAAATAATCTCTGCTAAATCTTCAGAAAATCCTTAGAGAATCATTCCTAGGATTCTGGCCAAGAGTGGAAAGCTTAACTTTTAGAATGTTCTTGCTGCTTTGGGTAATAACAGCTGGGATTCTGACATGATATTAAATGCTAATTTGTCCTCAGTGATAGGCCACAAACTGAATGACCCCTTGTGATTTTAAACTAATTAATTAATTAAGTCAAGTTATTAATTAATCAATTTAACATGCAAATACGTGGCAGCACAAACAAATCACCGAATAACAAAATATGCAGCGGAAAATAAAAGACACGGTGATTTGTTCACGAATGGGGAAAAACCCTAACGGCAAAAACCCCACCGGGTGATTTCAGGTCACCACTCCCGAAACTCCACTATTATCAAATCAAGCGGTTACAAGTAAAGGAATCCCAAGTACCTTACCAACCTACAGTTGAACCCTTACCCCAATACCCAATTGGACTTGATCTGTAGCGACAGTTCCCTCCTTTGATGCACGGCTCCCAAGTACGTGACTAACCAGATGCGCGGATCCCAGTACGCGACTTCAATCACCAACTTTAGAATGAGAGGTTGGCTGCAGAGTTCTTCAGATCATCCTATGCATGAAGATCAGGAAGATGCTTGGTCACAAAACCCTAAGGTGCACAATACACAGCAACTTCTTGAAGAAGATGATCTAGGTTAAGAACTTCGTCTCAGAGCACAATTTGCTTGAACAAGGATTGCTCAATGTTTATGCAACTTGTGTCTTAGTTGACGGCTCTTAAAACACTCCTTAAATATGTTTAGGGTTAGAAGAAAAGAAGGCCCAAAAACACATTCACGGATCCCAATAAAATCAGATCAGAATTCTGATTTTCGTAATTCTCGACAGCTAGCAGGTGTTGAGGTAGGTGTCGAGCAGGTGTCGAGCTTTAAAATTCCTGCACTTCAACTTGCTTTTTCTTGGACAGACTTGATGACTTCAACACTTGATCTTGAAACATAGTTTCTAGAAGTATTAAAAACACCTAGAACTACCCAATTACAAGTAGAGTGCGTTTTGTCAAAGGATTAGCCAATTTACATAAATCATGACATATGTTCCTAACATGTAAACACATATGTCCTAACAATCTCCCCCTTTGGCAATCCGTGACAAAACCACAACAAACAAATGAACATATGAGAGAAGTCATAAATCACTCAACTCATATTCACTTGTTACATACAATAAAATCTATCCTAACACAAACTCTTGAAGAACTTTGCAAAAAGAGAGTTTATGGCAAGTAGACTTTGACAACCTGTATTTCTGAAGCACTTATAAACAAAACTCATCAAGGCATCTTGTGTGAAACAGAAATAATTAGATTGCATACAAGTATAAAGAACATGTGTATAAAGAAAGAAAAGAAACAACACATGAAGAGATAGGTGAATAAGAAACATACATCCACATATATAGAAGATAAGTACAATGTATGTAAAACTGATATACAAGACTAATGTATCTATAAAGAAGGAAAAGAAAAAGATACATCTAAAGCCTCACTACATCCCTCAAAAAGTAAGAACACTCCCCCTATCAAAATGTCCTATACTAACTCTCCCCCTAAGATGACTACTCTCATAATCCCAAAACTACTCCCCCTTTTTGTCACGGGTGACAAAGGGTAGAGTGTCATGTAGACATCTCATCAGTAGAGCTAGCATCTCCATCATCATCTGAAGCATCATCGTCATCACTATCATCATCATCATCCTCAGCATCAGACTCGGAAGCAACTGGAGGAGGTGGTGGAGAAGCCTCAGATGCAAAACCACCCATGGTCGCCTGCCGTCGTGCAATACGACCAACACGAACGTTCACCTGATACAACTCAGTAGAGAGTGTATCAAGGCGAGCATCCATGCGCTGCAGCTGCGCCATAATATCTCCAAGGGATACATCGCTGGAGGAAGGAAGAGAAGTCGATGTAGATGGAGCAGATCTGGATGGAGCCGAACGGGAGGGCGGAGTGAAATTCGGCTGTCTCGCCCTGAACTGTGCCTGGCTACGTTTTACGGTAGCGGCATCTATGGCAGAGATGTGAGTGAAGTGGTCGGAGACAGGGAAAGGGATGGAAAAATGGCGTAGAATCCTCGTGATAGCGGAAGGAAAGACAAGCTTATCACGGGACGCCGCATCTAAATGAACATCTATGATAGAGAAAATGAAGTGAGAGGGAAAATCTATCGTGAGATGCTCAAGTAGAGAAAGCAAGAAACGAGCACGAGGCTCTGTGATAGAGTTATAATGGGAGAGAGGATGAAGTACAAATGTCATCACCATGTTAAGGAATCTAGGACCTTTAGCAAAAGGTCTACATGATGTGTACATATGCTCACCCCACTCAGAAGGACGCTCACAGAAAGCAGAAATGAGTTCATCCCTGGACACAGTCCTCAGTCGCTCACAGGTAGGATAGTCAGGAAACTCTATCCTAGGAACATGAAGCACATCCGCAACCAGCTGCGGTGTGACAGCAATGCGCGTACCTCGAACGCGAGTGAAAAAGAGAGGTACAGAACGATCAATCCCGTGCATGTTGGAGTAAAACTCCTGAATCAGCACGAGAGGACAAGTGACCGGGACGTCACACAGTGACTCCCATCCCCTACTGTGAATGACAGAGGGAAGGTCAGTGTCGGCGAAATCCGCCAGAACAACGTGGCGTTCCGAATGAACACCTCGTTTAGAGAAGTTCTCAGTAAATGCCTTGTAGGCATCTCCATCACGGAACCGAAGATTATGAGGAGCATGATCAGAAGATGAAGAAGCTCCAGAACGCAGAGGGTTCCGAGCCGGAGTGGATTTACGTTTAGGTGCCATAGATGCAACTAACGTAAAGGAAAAGAAAAAGATAGAGAGGGAGACAATCAGAAAAGTCCCAAGCAGTTCAAATATAACAGTATATTGAACAAAATGAACGTATGCATGGGAATGCATGATCATGTGACATGCTAAACAATAAAAACATCATGGGCTCAGCCCAATCCAATCCTAGCAGCACACATTCAAGAATCACACAACTAAATGCATGAAAGTATCATTCTAATGCACATGGAATGCAATGTATGATATTTTAAACACTTTTTATAGAAATCCCAACCCAAAATTTCAACAAAAACTCAAAGATTTTGAAAAACCCAAAGTTAAAAAAAAATCCCAAAACCTAAGTTTGAAACATGATATGCATGAAAAACAAAGGAAAACAAGATCATACCAAGTGATTTGAAGCAAGAAAGTTCGAAAATCAAGTTGGATGAAGGTTGGAGAGAAGAAAAATCGCTTCAGGAACACGAACCGCCTCGGAGAGATCGAGAAAATGAAGGAGAAATCGCGATCGAAGTATATATAGGATCTCCAGTAAATCTCGACAGCAGAGGTGTCGAGAGGTATCGAGATGCTGTCGAGGAAGGTATCGAGAGAAAATGCCTTCGACAGCTGAGGTATCGAGGAGGTATCGAGGTACCAAACAGCTCAACCATCATCAGAAGCTCGATCGATCGAAGAGGTGTCGAGAAGGTATCGACCAGACAGAGAGTTCTCGATCGATCCACCAGGTGTCGAGGAAGAGTCGAGATTGCGATAAGAAAAAGCTTTAGAGGCTCGACAGCTGACCAGGTATCGAGGAGGTATCGAGAAGGTGTCGAGCCAGCTTTGAAATGCAGTTTTTCGAGATTTGAAAAACACAGACAATATGCAATCAAGACATGCACCTCAACCATGATCCAATCAACATATAAATCTCTCAAAAATCATCTCTCAATGAAAATTTTAAGCACATGGATCTCCCAAGAACACACACACACACTAAACAAGTCTAACAAATTTTATATTTCAAAAATAAGTCATGACAGTTTAGTGAACATACAAAAGCACATGTAAACCTTTGTGATGGCCAAATCACATTGTACCTGCACATGTATCAAAAGTAGCAAAGAATATTGCGTGTTGTGTGTGAAAAACATCGCAAGATTGCATAAGTGTATACATGTTATGACGATCTGAGATATGAGAAAATAACTTTAACTCACACACAATCATAACTGTTTGATGGGGACTATCACCTTTGAGGTACATCCTATAACTCCCACATCTCCTAGAATACACGCTTGCAACCATTTTTAAAAGCATTTTTAATCTTTTTGCTTTTTATTTCTTTGCATATTTTCTTTTTAAGCATATCATACATGGGCTTATGAGAAAGAAAAGAAATACCCATTGATATTTGACATTTCAATTTTGCTATGCCTAAGCACACAAATGTCATTGACATCACACTTTTGCTATGCCGAAGCATACAGATGTCATTAATGATTGGCGGGTAACAGTGGTGAGATGGTTATTTATGCCTTTCTCTTAGGATTTTCTAGTCCTACCCGTCAAAAAGAGTGATATGAGTGTTAAGTCAAAGAAATAACCTAATCTTACTCATCACAAACACGAGCCACAAAGCTCACTTGCTTAGTTGTGCATAAAGATGCTCATCTAAGCTACAAGAGATACAAGGTTTAGAAAACTTTGTTTCATTGGCCATCTAAGGTACACAAGTACCAAAGTACACAAAACACACACTGTTTTTGTATTTTTCAATTTTTTTAATTTTTTTTTTTATTTTTTTTATTTTTATCAAAAACAAAATAAACAAAACTGAAAGTAAACACACAAAAACATGTTAACAAAGCAAAACAATGCATAAAACTAGACTGACTCAAATAAAAATGCAAAACACACATGCAATGCAAAGATAGAGAGAAACAAGAGGGGAGAAGAAAGTGATGAAATCACTTAGAGTCCTTTTTCTTCCACTCCTTGGAAGAGCCTTTCCTTTGTTTGAAACCTTGAACCGGCGGTGAGGGGGAAGAATTGAAACCGTTCAAGTTCGAAAGGAACATGATGGCTTTCAGAAGATCTCCAAGAGGAGCAAGAGAGGATTGAAGCTGATTTTGGCTTCCAGATGCTGTCATACTGTTGCTCTGTTGGGTGGCTAGCCACTTGTAGCAATTAGGTCGAGTATGACCGGCAGCTCCACAATGATAACAGAGATGCTGCTTCTTTTGTTTAGGCTTCTGAGAGTTAGCCTTCTTATCCTTAGGGAGTTTAGCATCTTTCTTTTCTAACTTAGGGGGTGCTCCTAAGATGGATTTTTCTTTGTCTATGTTCTCACTAGCTAATTCAGTTTTAGCATCAATGTTCTCAATTTTAACATTATTAGCAGGAGGAACAAAAACAGTAGAACTAGTAGAAGCAGAGTTAGAGATAGAAAGACCATACCCTAAACCTGTTCGATCTGAAGCAGATTTCTGGTTGCTGAGCATCTCATCAAGCTTTGCACTTGACGTCCTCTCCAGTTGAGCTCTCACTTGAAACAGCTCAGCTTCAAGCTTCTTGGTCTTCTCAGCCAGGAAGTTGTTCTCAAATCTCAGTGCACCAATAGTTTGATTAGCCTCATCAAACTTTGTGGACAATTCTTCTCTGTCAAGTTCCACATCACTGAGCTTCTTGGTGGCCAGCCTGTACAGCTTCTCATGCTTTTCAGAAAGCTTGTAAAGCTTCTCATAGGCTGAATGGATATCATCTTTGTCATCCATCTTTTCACATTCAGTGTCCACCAATTCTTCCTCTTCTTCTTCAACAATCCCATCAGTAGAATTGACTGAAGCAGTGAAGGCATTTAGGATTCCGTCATCCTCATCATCGGAATCATCTTCAGGCTCAGTGTCACTAAGGGTTGCAGCTAGAGCCTTGCTTTTTCCAATGCTCTTCAGATAAGTGGGACACTCATTCTTCATGTGTCCAAACCCGTGACACCCAAAACACTTTGGTCCTGCAGGAACAGTGTATTGACCGCCATCCTTGGCATCCTTCCTTCCCTTGTCTTGGCTCTTGAACTGTGAAGAACCGGATTGCCTTCGGTCTTTGTCGAAGCTCCTCCCATTGGCATTCTTCATAAACTTCTTGAATTGCCTTGTGATGTAGGACTTCATCTTTGAGTCTTCATCATCGGAAGACTCATCTGTATCACTGTTCTTTGCCTTTAGGGCCATGCTCTTGCCCTTGCTTAACTTGCTTATCCTTGATAACCCTAACTCGTAGGTCTGCAAGTTCCCAACTAGCTCAGTCAAAGGAATTTTATCAATATCCTTTGATTCTTCAATTGCCGTAATCTTGGCATGAAATCTCTCAGGTAGAGATCTGAGCACCTTCCTTACAACCTTGGGTTCAGGGATGGTTTCCCCAAGATTGAAGGCTGAGTTCACTATGTCTTTCAGCTTGGCATAGAACTCATCGAACGACTCATCCTCCTCCATCTTAATTTCTTCAAAGCTAGTAGTGAGCCTCTGTAGCTTTGAATCCTTGACAGCCTTTGTTCCTTCATAGGTTGTCTGGAGGATGGTCCACGCCTCCTTGGCAGTTTCTGTTGAGGATATCTTCTTGAACTCCTCATTAGTGACAGCGCTAAACAGTGCATTCAACGCTCTGCTGTTGAAGTTTGCCGCCTTGATCTTGGCTTCATCCCAATCAGCCGGCGCTTCTTTTGGCTTTGTCCAGCCAATCTCCACAGCTTGCCACACCTTCTCATCTAGGGACTGCAAAAAAGCTCTCATGCGTACTTTCCAATAGGCATAGTTAGTCCCATCAAATAAAGGAGGTATAATAAGAGATTGTCCTCTATCCATGACAAACAGGGGTCAATGGATCAAACACAGCAAAGATTAATAACTAATCAGAGTGTGCCTGCTCTGATACCACTTGATAGGCCACAAACTGAATGACCCCTTGTGATTTTAAACTAATTAATTAATTAAGTCAAGTTATTAATTAATCAATTTAACATGCAAATACGTGGCAGCACAAACAAATCACCGAATAACAAAATATGCAGCGGAAAATAAAAGACACGGTGATTTGTTCACGAATGGGGAAAAACCCTAACGGCAAAAACCCCACCGGGTGATTTCAGGTCACCACTCCCGAAACTCCACTATTATCAAATCAAGCGGTTACAAGTAAAGGAATCCCAAGTACCTTACCAACCTACAGTTGAACCCTTACCCCAATACCCAATTGGACTTGATCTGTAGCGACAGTTCCCTCCTTTGATGCACGGCTCCCAAGTACGTGACTAACCAGATGCGCGGATCCCAGTACGCGACTTCAATCACCAACTTTAGAATGAGAGGTTGGCTGCAGAGTTCTTCAGATCATCCTATGCATGAAGATCAGGAAGATGCTTGGTCACAAAACCCTAAGGTGCACAATACACAGCAACTTCTTGAAGAAGATGATCTAGGTTAAGAACTTCGTCTCAGAGCACAATTTGCTTGAACAAGGATTGCTCAATGTTTATGCAACTTGTGTCTTAGTTGACGGCTCTTAAAACACTCCTTAAATATGTTTAGGGTTAGAAGAAAAGAAGGCCCAAAAACACATTCACGGATCCCAATAAAATCAGATCAGAATTCTGATTTTCGTAATTCTCGACAGCTAGCAGGTGTCGAGGTAGGTGTCGAGCAGGTGTCGAGCTTTAAAATTCCTGCACTTCAACTTGCTTTTTCTTGGACAGACTTGATGACTTCAACACTTGATCTTGAAACATAGTTTCTAGAAGTATTAAAAACACCTAGAACTACCCAATTACAAGTAGAGTGCGTTTTGTCAAAGGATTAGCCAATTTACATAAATCATGACATATGTTCCTAACATGTAAACACATATGTCCTAACACTCAGCTAATGGGATTAAGGCATATGTTAGGCTAATGATCTTGGTTTTACTGCTACTAAAATCAGAGCTCCCTAGGGCAGATTGTATCACCCCAAACTAGGTGTCAATCTTGAAGCCCTATGTTGGGAACTCTGTTGGGATCCCTTTAGTGTCTTTCAAAACACATTTCCCTAAGTTTCCCCATTTGGGTTCATGTGCTTGGTCCATGAACTAGAAAGTACACGCTTTTGGCATGATAATGAACTGATTTCAAGTTATTCCAAAAGCTTTCAAGGCCTGGTTATGGCTGCCTTTGGTCCTTGACCGAATGGTTGGAGAAGGAAGGTGATATAGCTGGCTGAAACTTCCCAGCTTTTTGTCATGTCACCTCAGCTTTATGTCACATGAGAAATGATGAAAATGAACTTGGTAAGGAAGGGTTTAACCCCTGCTGGACACGTGTCCCTCTTCTGATCTGATTGGACAAGCTGGAACTGATGGTGATGGCTCCAGCTGTCAGGTTGTGTTGAGACTTGACTGGTCAGCTCACGTGAGCTTCAACTGCTGAGATTTGTATATGAGCTGGGCTAGCTCAGCTGGGCTTTGTAGTTGAGCTTTTTTAGGCTTGGTCATCCCTACAAAAATGAATGGTTTTGCAATGGTTAATATACATGGGCTTTTGTAGTTAGTTGATTATGGAAAAATAAGCATAGTTCTCATGAATTTTGTGAAAAAAATATTTTTGAGAGATGAGTAATTTATATTTCCCATGAGTTAGGGACTTTAGAATATATTTTGCCAAAAAATAGTTTTGGGCTTCGAGCATAACGTAATTGTTTTTGCCAATAGTATTTTGGGCTTTTATAAATAATTGCCAAAATAGATTTGGGCTTTGTAAAGTAGTGCCAAAATAATTTTTAGGACATATGTGGTTCATATGTTAAGAACATATGTCATACTTATTTATATAAATTGGCTAATCCTTTGACAAAATGCACTCTACTTGTAATTGGGTAGTTCTAGGTGTTTTTAATACTTCAAGAAACAAGATTTCAAGATCAAATGTTGAAGTCATCAAGTCTGTCCAAGAAAAACAAGCTGAAGTGCAAAATCATTAAAACTCGACACCTGCTCGATAGCTTCTCGACACCTGCTATCTGTCGAGATTTAAAAAGTCAGATTTTCTGATCTGATTTCTTGGGATCCGTGAATATGTTTTTGGGCTTTCTTTTCTTCTAACCCTAAACATATAAAATTATTGTTTTAAGAGCCGTCAAATTGTACACAAGTTGCAAAAGCATTGAGCAATCTTTGTTCAAGCAAATTGTGATCAAAACACGAAGTTCTTGACCTAGTTCATCTTCTCTGAAGAAGTTGTTGTGTATTTGCACCAAAGAGTTTTGTGACCAAGCATCTTCCTGATCTTCATCGTGTAGGATGAACTGAAGAACTTTGCAACCAACCTCTCCTTCTAAGTTGGTGTTTGAAGTCGCGTACTAGGATCCGCGCATTGGTTAGTCACGTACTTGGGAGCCGTGCATCAAAGGTGGGAACTGTCACTACAGATCAAGTCCAATTGGGTATTGGGGTAAGGGTTCAACTATAGGTTGGTAAGGTACTTGGGATTCCTTTACTTGTAACCGCTTGATTTGATAATAGTGGAGTTTCGGGAGTGGTGACCTGAAAATCACCCGGTGGGGTTTTTGCCGTTAGGGTTTTCCCCATTCGTGAATAAATCACCGTGTTAATTATTTTCTGCTGCATAATTAATTTATTGGTGATTTGTTTGTGCTGCCACGCAATTGCATGATAAACTGATTAATTAATAACATTGGCTAATTAATTAATTGGTTTAATCACAATGGGTCATTTAGTTTGTGGCTTATCAAGTGGTATCAGAGCAGGCACACTCTGATTAGGTTTAATCTTTGCTGTGTTGATCCATTGACCCCTGTTTGTCATAGATAGAGGACAATCGTTAATTATACCTCCTTTATTTGATGGGACTAACTATGCCTACTGGAAAGTACGCATGAGAGTTTTTTTGTAGTCCTTAGACAAGAAGGTGTGGCAAGCTGTTAAGATTGGCTGGACTAAGCTAAAAGAAGCGCCGGCCAATTGGGATGAAGCCAAGATCAAGGCGGCAAACTTCAACAGTAGAGCGTTGAATGCCCTATTTAGCGCGGTCACCAATGAGGAGTTCAAGAAGATATCCTCAACTGAAACTGCTAAGGAGGTGTGAACCATCCTACAGACAACCTATAAAGGAACAAAGGCTGTCAAAGATTCAAAACTTCAAAGGCTCACTACAAGCTTTGAAGAGATTAAGATGGAGGAGGATAAGTCGTTTGATGAGTTCTATGCCAAGCTCAAGGACATAGTGAACTCAGCCTTCAATCTAGGGGAAACCATCTCTGAACCCAAGGTTGTAAGGAAGGTGCTCAGATCTCTACCTGAGAGATTCCATGCCAAGATTACGGCAATAGAAGAATCAAAGGATATTGACAAAATTCCTTTGATTGAGCTGGTTGGGAACTTGTAGACCTACGAGCTAGGGTTATCTAAGATTGGCAAGTCAAACAAAGGCAAGAGCATGGCCTTGAAGGCAAAGAGCAGTGATACAGATGAGTCTTCCGATGATGAAGATTCCAACATGAAGTCCTACATTACAAGGCAGTTCAAGAAGTTTATGAAGAATGCCAATGGGAGGAGCTTCGACAAGGACCGCAGGCAATCCAATTCTTCTCAGTTTAAGAGCCAAGACAAAGGAAAGAATGATACAAAGGAAGGTGGTCAATACACTGTTCCCGCAGGACCTAAGTGTTTTGGGTGTCATGGGTTTGGACACATGAAGAATGAGTGTCCTACATATCTCAAGAGCATTGGGAAGAGCAAGGCACTTGCTGCAACCCTGAGTGACACTAATCCCGAGGATGATTCCGACAATGAGGATGACGGAATCTTAAATGCCTTCACTGCCACAATCAATCCTACTGAAGGGATTGTTGAAGAAGTGGATGAAGAAGAAGAATTGGTGGACACCAAGTGTGAGAAGATGGATGATCAAGATGATATCCATTCAGCCTATGAGAAACTATACAAGCTGTCTGAGAAACATGAGAAATTGTATAGGCTGGCCACTAAGAAGCTCAGTGATGTGGAACTTGACCGTGAAGAGTTGTCCACAAAGTTTGATGAGGTAAATCAAACTATCGGAGCGCTGAGGTTTGAGAACAATTTCTTGGCTGAAAAGACCAAAAAGCTTGAAGCGGAGCTGTTTCAAGTCAGAGCTCAATTGGAGAGGACTTCAAGTACAAAACTTGATGAGATGCTCAGCATTCAGAAATCTGTTTCAGATCGAACAGGTTTAGGGTATGATCTTTCTTCCTCTAATATTGCTTCTACTAGTACTACTGTTTTTGTTCCTCTTGCTAATATTATTAAAGTTGAGAACATTGATGTTAAAACTGAATTAGTTAGTGAGAACTTAGACAAGGGTAAATCTATCTTAGGAGCACCCCCTAAACAAGATAAGAAAGATGCTAAAAACCCTATGGCTAAGAAGGCTAACTCTCAAAAGCCTAAACAAAAGAAGCAGCATCTCTGTCATTATTGTGGAGCTGCCGATCATACTCGACCAAATTGCTATAAGTGACTAGCCACTCAACAGAGCAACGGCATGATAGCATCTGGAAGCCAAAATCAGTTTCAATACTCTCTTGCTCCTCTTGGAGATCTTCTAAAAGCCCTCATGTTCCTTTCGAACTTGAACGGTTTCAATTCTTCCCCTTCACCGCCGGTTTAAGGGTTTAATCAAAGGAAAGATTCTTCCAAGGTGTGGAAGAAAAAAGACTCTAAGTGATTTCATCACTTTCTTCTCCCTTCTTGTTTTTCTTGTTTGTTGCATTGCTTGTGTGTTTTGCATTTTTGTTGAGTCAGTCTAGTTTTTTTTGCTTTGTGTGTTTACTTTCAGTTTTGTTTATTTTGTTTTTGATATAAAAATTAAAAAAAAATTAAAAAATTAGAAAAATACAAAAACAGTGTGTGTTTTGTGTACTTTGGTACTTGTGTATCTTGGATGGCCAATGAAACAAAGTTTTCTAAACTTTGTATCGCTTGTAACTTAGATGAGCATCTTTATGCACAACTAAGCAAGTGAGCTTTGTGGCTCTTGTTTGTGATGAGTAAGATTAAGTTATCTTTTAAAACTTAACACTCATATCACTCTTTTTGACGGGTAAGACTAAAAAATCCTAAGAGAAGGGCATAAATAACCATCTCACCACTGTTGCCTGCCAATCATTAAAAAACACCCGTATGTTTCGGCATAGCAAAAGTGCAGTGTCAAATGCTTAAAATCTTGGGTATTTCTTTTCTCTCTCTTATATGCCCATACATGATATGCTTAAAAAGAAAATATGCAAAGAAAATAAAAGGCAAAAAGATTAAAAATGCTTTAAATATGATTGCAAGCGTGTATTCTAGGAGATGTGGGAGTTATAAGATGTACCTCAAAGGTGATAGTCCCCATCAAACAGTTATGATTGTGTGTGAGTTAAAGTGATTTTCTTATATCTCAAATCATCATAACATGTATACACATATGCAATCTTGCGATGTTTTTCACACACAACACGCAATATTCTTTGCTACTTTTGATACATGTACAGATACAATGTGATTTGGCCATCACAAAGGTTTTACATGTGCTAATGTATGCTCACTAAACTGTCTTGACTTATTTTTGAAAAATAAAATTGGTTAGACTTGTTTAGTGTGTGTGTGTGTGTGTGTTTTTGGGAGATCCATGTGCTTAAATTTTTCATTGAGAGATGATTTTGAGAGCCTTTTATGTTGATTGGATCATTGTTGAGGTGTGTGTTTGATTGCATTCATGTCTATATTTTTCTCTTCTCGAAAAACTGGTTTTAAAAGCTGGCTCGACACCTCCTCGATACCTGTCTATCTGTCGAGCTTCTCAAGCTTTTTCTTATCGCAATCTCGACACATCTTCGACATCTGGTGGATCGATCGAGAAAGTTCCTTTCTCCTCGATACCTTGTCGATCGATCGAGCTTCTGTTCTAGGTTTTGGTGTCTATTTCTCGATACCTTCTCGACACCTGTAGCTATCGAAGTTCATTTTCTCAACACCTACCTTGACACTTGTCTCGACACCTCTCGACACCTTAGCTGTCGAGAATTACTGAAGCTCCTATATAAGTTTCTGTCACGATCCGATTCTCATTTCTCTCGATCTCTCTCGATCTGTCCGCGGTTGTTCATCTCCCTAACCTTTTTTTCTCACTCAAAATCTCCAATTCACGTGATTTTCAGTCATTCCTTGCTTTAAATCACTTGGTATGATCTCATTTTCCCTCATTATTCATACATTTCATGTTTTGAATCTTAGGTTTTGGGGTTTTTGAAATATTTTGGGGTTTTTCAAAATTAATGAGTTTTTCTTGAAATTTTGGGTTGGGTTTTCATTTAAATATGTTCAAAAACTCATGCATTGCATTTCATTTGCATTATAACAGTATTTTCATGCATTTAGATGTGTGCAATATATTTGTGTGCTAGTAGGATTGGATTAGGTTGAGACCATGATGCTTTTTAATTTGCATGTCATATGTTCATGCATTCCCCATGCATACGTACTTTTTGTTCAATATATTTGATATATGTGAACTGTTTTTGGACTTTTCTGATTGTCTCCTTCTCTATCTCTTTCTCATTCTGTTTACGTTAGTAGTGTCTATGGCACCCAAACGTAAATCCACTCCGGCTCGAAACCTTCTGCGTTTTGGAGCTTCTTCATCTTCTGATTCTGCTCCTCTAAATCTTCTGTTCCGTGATGGAGATGCCCACAAGGCATTTACGGAGAACTTTTCTAGATGAGGTGTTCATTCAGAACGCCAAGTCATTTTGGCAAACTTCGCCGACACTAACCTTCCCTCTGTCATTCACAGTAGGGGATAGGAGTCATTGTGTGACGTACCGGTCACATGTCCTCTCGTGCTGATTCAGGAGTTTTACTCTAACATGCACGGGATCGATCGTTCAGTACCTCTTTTTCACACTCATGTTCGAGGTACGCGCATCCTTGTCACACCGCAACTAGTTGCGGATGTGCTTAGGGTTCCTAGGATAGATTTTCCTGACTATCCTTCTTGTGAACGTCTATGGACTGTGTCCAAAGATGAGCTCATTTCTGCTTTTTGTGAGCACCCTTCTGATTGGGGTGAGCATCAGTATACATCATGCAGACCTTTTGCTAAAGGTCCTAGATTCCTAAACATGGTGATGACTTTTGTACTCCATCCACTCTTTCACTACAACTCCATCACAGAGCCTCGTGCTCGATTTTTATTATCTCTTCTTGAGCATCTTACTATCGATTTTCCTTCTCATTTCATCCTTTATATCATAGATGTTCATCTAGATTCGGCATCCCATGATAAGCTCATCTTTCCTTCCGCTATCACGAGGATTTTACGCCATTTTTCTATCCCTTTTCTTGTATCCGACCACTTCACACACATCTGTGCCATAGATGCCGCTACCGTAAAACGTAGTGAGGCTCAATTTAGGTTGAGATAGACGGATTCCACTCCTCCTTCTCGTTCAACTCCATCCAGATCAGCTCCATCTACATCTGCTCCTTCTTCCTCTACGGGCGATGTATCTCTTGGAGACATCATGGCACAACTGCAGCGCATGGATGCTCACCTCGATACACTCTCCATTGAGTTGTATCAGGTGAATGTTTATGTTGGTCGTATTGCACGACAGCAGGCGACCATGGGTGGTTTTACTCCTGAGGCTACTCCTTCACCACCTTCTCCAGCGGCTTCTGACTCTGAGGATGATGATGATAATGGTGATGATGATGACGCTTCGGATGATGATGGAGATGCTAGCTCTACTGATGAGATGTCTACATGACACTCTACCCTTTGTCACTCGTGACAAAAAGGGGGAGTAGTTTTGGGTTATGAGAATAGTAATCTTAGGGGGAGAGTTAATAGGACATTTTTTATAGAGAGAGTGTTGATATTTTGAGGGATGTAGTGAGGTTTTGATGTATCTTTTCTTTTCTATTCTCTTTAGATACATTGATCTTGTATATGAGGTCTTGTGACCAGTTTTACATATATTGTACTTATTTTCTCTATATATAGATGTATGTTTCTTTCACCTCTCTCTTCATGTGTTGTTTCTTCTTTATCTTTATACACATGTTCTTTATACTTGTATGCAATCTATTATTTCTTTTTCATACGAAGATACCTTGATGAGTTTTGTTTAAAGTGTTTCAGAAATACAGGTTGTCAAAGTCTACTTGCCATAAACTCTCTTCTTGCAAAGTTTTTTCAAGAGTTTGTGTTAGGATAGATTTTATTGTATTCAACAAGTAAATATGAGTTGAGTGATTTATAACTTCTCTCATATGTTCATTTGTTTGTTGTGATTTTGTCACGGATTGCTAAAGGGGGAGATTGTTATGACACATGTGGTTCACATGTTAAGAACATATATCATACTTATTTATGTAAATTGGCTAATCCTTTGACAAAACGCACTCTACTTGTAATTAGGTAGTTCTAGGTGTTTTTAATACTTCAAGAAATAAGGTTTCAAGATCAAGTGTTGAAGTCTTCAAGTTTGTCCAAGAAAAACAAGCTGAAGTGCAAAATCATTAAAGCTCGACACCTGCTCGATAGCTCCTCGACACCTGCTATTTGTCGAGATTTAAAAAGTCAGATTTTCTGATCTGATTTCTTGGGATCCGTGAATATGTTTTTGGGCCTTCTTTTCTTCTAATCCTAAACATATAAAATGATTGTTTTAAGAGCCGTCAATTGTACACAAGTTGCAAAAGCATTGAGCAATCTTTGTTCAAGCAAATTGTGATCAAAACACGAAGTTCTTGACCTAGTTCATCTTCTTTGAAGAAGTTACTGTGTATTTGCACCAAAGGGTTTTGTGACCAAGCATCTTCCTGATCTTCATTGTGTAGGATGAATTGAAGAACTTTGCAACCAACCTCTCCTTCTAAGTTGGTGTTTGAAGTCGCATATTGGGATCCGCGCATTGGTTAGTCACGTACTTGAGAGCCGTGCATCAAAGGTGAGAACTGTCACTACAGATCAAGTCCAATTAGGTATTGGGGTAAGGGTTCAACTGTAGGTTGGTAAGGTACTTGGGATTCCTTTACTTGTAACCGCTTGATTTGATAATAATGGAGTTTCGGGAGTAGTGACCTGAAAATCACCCGGTAGGGTTTTTGCCGTTAGGATTTTCCCCATTCATGAACAAATCACCGTGTTATTTATTTTCCGCTGCATAATTAGTTTATTGGTGATTTGTTTGTGCTGCCACGTAATTACATGATAAATTGATTAATTAATAACATTGGCTAATTAATTAATTGGTTTAATCACAAAAGGTCATTCAGTTTGTGGTCTATCAATAATATTTGGGCTTTATAAAATAGGTGTCAAATTAGTATTTGAGCTTTGTAAAATAGTGCCAAAATAATATTTGGGTTTTGTAAAATAGGTGTCAAATTAGCATTTGGGTTTTGTAAAATAGTGCCAAAATAACATTTGGACTTTATAAGATTTTGTAAAAATATTGTCATGTAGCAACGGGCTTTGGAGGTGCCGAGTAGCAATGGGCTTTTAAGAGGTGCTATATAGCAACGGGCTTTATAAGAGAGCTTTGTTGGGCTTTTTGGGTTTTGCCCACAAGCTAAATGATTTTGGGCTTTTTGTGGAGATAGCATAATTTTGTAGCCCAATTTTGGTAGTAATATGATAAGTATTTTTTGTGGAAGACCCAAGTTGGAAAATATGTAAGATATGATGGGTAATATTTGTGAGAGAGCCTAAGGTAGTTTATGGGGCTTATATAGGGAATATTTGTGGGAGTCCAATAACATGGAGAATATTTGAGTAATATGTGGGAAATATTTATGTGGGCTCAAAATAGCTTATGGCCTGTGTGGGTGTTTTTTGTGAGTGGGCTAATGAAACTAGGGCCCAAAAATTTGTACCTCAACAACAGTTAACAGAAATTGATCTAAAATCTGCAACCAATCACCAAATATCTTCATAAATTAACCTAAGCCGAGAAAAGTTTGGTTGAGCCTGTGATACTGTCTTCATCACCATTGCATTGTCACCTTCTAAAATCACCTCCATAAAACCAGCATATATAGCAAATTCAAGAACTTTGTAGCAAGCCATCACCTCCACCTCTTCACTATCCCTTACAGCACCACCCTTGGCAGAAATAGTAGCCATCACTTCGCTATTCCCATTACGAACAACAGCACCATAACCCGAAGCAGCTCCATTATCAAAGCAGGCTCCGTCAAAATTCAGCTTAAAGAAATTTCCTTGAGGTGGCTGCCAAGCCAGACTTGCTGGGGCTTGAACTGAAACTGGCACACTCAGATGGTCTTACGCTTCAACAAACTCTCTCAAATAATCTGAATCACGTTGGTAAGACTATGATGGATGTTGGAAAGAACCCCCATGCAAGACTGTGTTCCGCTGAAGCCAAATTTGCCAACAAATAACCCAAAATAAATCCAATTCCTCCAATGACAACTTCAGCATGAGACCAGCTACCAGCTACCTAAAATCCTCTTGCTTGGTATCGAATTTTTGAAATCTGATTGCACTACTAGCCTATGCATCCTGTGCAACCCCACACTCCCAAAGCACATGCAATACCGTTTCAGTGGCTCTATGACAAAAGCAGCAACGTGCATCCTCCATCACCATCCTGTGAACCAAGTTATCCCATGTAGGCAAAATGTTTTGACATGCTCTCCAGGAAAATATTTTAACCTTATTTGGAACTTTTGCCTTCCAAATCCGTGACGATAATGAATTGTTTGCTCTTTGCACTAAGGCCTCCCCACTATTTCTCTCTGCCATCCTAAATTACTTAGCCACATGGTACCCGAACTTCACATTATATCTACCATTCTTCGTAAAAAAACCAAACCAAGGCATCTTGCACAACCTACCTGCTCAAGGGAACTTGAAGAATAGCTTCAGCATCAAACTGATGGAACAAGGCATGAATTCGTTCTCTATCCCATTGGTGATTTTGCCAATCAATCAAATCTAAAACCCTCCACTCCCAAATTTCCTCCTCAGGTTGGAAAAGAATTATTTTTGTTGGCTGAGTAGGTAACCAACAATACTCTAGAACATGGATGAAAGCACCATTACCCACTCTCCAATAGCACCCTTTCCTCAAGACCGATTGAGCCGCTAACAAACTCTTCCAAACGTAAGAACTATTTTGACAATCCTTTGCCTCAAGGAACTCACACCGCGGAAAATATTTTGCCTTAAAGCAACTATACAAAAGAGAGTTTTTGTCCTGCAATAATCGCCATGCTTGTTTTGCTAGCATAGCTAGATTAAAAGATCTTATGTCTCTGAAGCCCATCCCACCCTCTTTCTTTGACTGCGTCAAAAAACTCCACGTTTTCTAGTGTATTTTCCTCTCCTCACCAATCTGGCCCCACCAAAATCTAGCACACATAGCATCCAAATCATCACATTATTTTCCAGGCAATTGAAACACCCCCATCGTATATGTGGGAATAGATTGAGCCACAACTTTAATCAACACCTCTTTTCCCGCCTTAGAAAGCAACTTCCCCTTCCAACCTTGCATCTTTTTCCGAACCCGATCCTTAATGAAAGCAAAAGTATCATATTTCCTTCTTCCAATCAAAGTAGGTAGCCCCAAATAAGAATCAAACTTTTCTACTTCCTTCACCTTCAGTTTGTCAACAATCCATGCTTTCTACTCCACAAACACATTGCTACTAAAATAGGCAGAAGACTTCTCAAGGTTGATGCATTGGCCCAAAGCTTCAACATATAGCTGTAGAGTATCTGAGACAACCTACACTTCATTTTTATTAGCCTGACAAAAAATCAAAGAGTCGTCGGCAAAAAGCAGATTAGTTATACAAGGAGCATTCCTACAAACTGCCACTCCATGCAACCTCCCATCTAATTCTACTTTAGCAAGGAGCAAGGTAAAACCTTTTGCATAAATCGGAAACAAATAAGAGGACAAGGGATCTACTTGGCGAATACCTCTAGAAGAAATGACATTCCCATATGCTTTTCCTTTGATCCGAACTAAAAAGAAAGGTGTAGAAACACACTTCATAACCCTATCCACCCAAACCTCCGGAAAACCCAATTTGATCATCATACCCTTAAGAAAGCCCCATTCCATCTTGTCATAGGCCTTACTCACATCCAACTTAAGAGCTAATGCCCCATTTTACCCTTTCTTCTAATATGCATAGCATGCAAAGTCTCATAGGCTATAAGCATATTATCAGTAATAAGGCGGCCCGATACAAATGCACTCTGAGTAGGAGAAATATTCTGTGGCAAGATCAGCTTTAACTTGTTTGCCAAAACTTTTAAGATAATTTTATATATCACATTACAAAGCCTAATCGGTTTGAAATCTGCCATTTTTTCCGGTTTTTTTACTTTAGGAATCAAAACTATATGAGTATAATTAATATCAGACTCCATATTACCAGAATGTAAAAAATTAACATAGCATTAGTCACCTCATTACCCACAATATGCCAAAATTTTTGATAAAAAAGTGCATTCATACCATCGAGTCCAAGAGCCTTTGTTGGTCCCATTTGGAACAACGCTGCATTAACTTCTTCGCTGTTATGCGGCCTGGATAACACTTCTAGCATATCATCTGTGATTTTATGATTAACTGTATTGAGACATTCCTCCATTCTGTCACAAGTGCCTGCTGTAAAAATATTCATGAAATAATCAGATGCCACCTCTTCCTCAACTTCCTCCACCCAAACCCCATTAGCATTCTTGATTCCCTCAATATAATTCCTTTGCCTTCTTTGGGAGGCTTTGGAATGAAAAATTTTAGTATTCCTATCTCTATGCTTTAACCATGACACTCGGGACCTCTGACGCCAAAATATCTCTTGCTTCAACAATAGATCATCAAGCTGCTTGCTCACACGTAGGAACTCACTTATGTTATCTTCTTTCAACTCACTTTCATTCATCAATTCCATTTATTTATTTATTATTATTTTTTTTTTTTGTAGCCTCTTAATCTCCTCTGTTTTTGGTTTGGTCTTTGAAAAACCCCATGCATGCAATTCAGCCCCACAAGCTTGGATTCGATCCCTTACACCACTCAAACCCGGACTACCACAACCACCTTTTATCCATGCTTTAGTTACGGCTTCCTCACAATCAACCCACAACAACCAATTCTCTTCAAACTTGAAGCCACCAGCCCCCCTTCCTCTAACCCGCCTATCATTCATGGTTTTCAAAAGGATAGGAAGATGATCAAAAGCATGGTTGAACAAATGGGAGACTAAACTTGCAGGAAATTTTTCAATCCACACCCTTTTAGTCGTAACTCTATCCAGCCGTTGTTTTGTATGAGCTGAACCTGGCCACCTATTTGTCCATGTAAATTTATGCCTAGTGAACCCCAAATCAACCAGTTCGCATTCCTCCAAGGCAACCCGAAAATCCTCCATCTAGTTATAATAAGGTGCATGGACACTTTGCTTCTCAAATGCATAAAGTATGGCATTGAAATCACCTATACAACACCAAGGACCCTCAATGAAAGACCGTAAATGAGATAAAAGAGCCCATGACTTCCGCTTTTCATTTGCCTCTGGCCATCCATAGAACCCTGTAAGGTGTCACACAAAACCATCATCTTGCACTACCTTTGCTAAAATATGGTTATCAGTAAAGTTAATAACATCCAAGGTCATCTCCTCCTTCCAAAGTAAAGCCAACCCACCACCCGAATTTGGCTTTTTCACTATCAATTTATTTTTAAATGAAAAATCACCATAATGCTTCTCAAAACCACTTCTATCCAACCTTGTTTCCATCAAGAAGCATACATTGGGAGCTTGTTCCCTCAGTTTGTGAAGGCTTTGAACTGTCCAAAGGTTCCCAAGCCCTTGGTGGTTCCAAATTAAAAGCCTCATTGCTCTCAGCAAGGGTGATTCAACACCCCTGCCGCTTCATTCATGTTTGAGTCCTCACATACCTTCCCCCTTTTTCCTTTACTATTTTTATCCTCTGCCTCCCCATCAGCAAACACAACCAATATATTTCTTTTACCCAAGATGGCCTTGACTCCTTCTTTTATTATTCCCACAGGCCTAACATCCATACGGACAAGCCTAGTCCATGTAGGTTGCTTTTTAATATTGCTTAGCCCAGCCCCTTCTTCATTGCTGTGCACATGCTCTTGTTGTATATCTGGCACCAAATCAGTCCCCCCTTTTAGACTTGAATTCTGAACACCTAAAACTAAGGAGCATGATTCTCTGCTTTCCTTATCCATTCCCCCAAACCCATGATTCTCGGCCCTATCTCCGTGACCTACCAAATCAACTCCAACCAATCTGGTTGCACCTTCCACAACTTCCATAACTGTTTTGTTAGGGTTATTCTCCTCACCACCACCACTTTCATCCACCTTCATCGTACTCTATGAGCCACTTGGTCCCTCTATTACTCCTTTGTCTCCATCACTGCTATCTTCCTTCACAAAACCTCGTTTCTAAGGTGATTGTGCCCTTCCACCCGTTGCCTTCAGCCAGTCCCCATAGCCATATTCCACATCAATCCTAGTTTTTGTTTTACTAAAATACTTAGCACAGTATTGTAGATCATGCCCTAGAAGTCCACAATAATGGCAAAAGACAAGCAACCGTTCATACTTAAAATTCACCCAGTGTTTCCTCCCATTCGACCCTGCCAAAAAAGCCCCTCAACGTATTTCTTTTTCTAAAGGAATAGCTACCTTGACCCTCATAAAGAAGTTTTGGCTATCATTGTTGCGCCGCTTCTCCACTTCCTAAACCCTACCCAATCAGTTTCCCACCTCTTCTGCTACTCGAGAAGATCTCATATCAAAAGGAGCCCCCCAGATTTGTACCCACAAGGATACTGAGTCAAACTTGACATTTGTCGCCATCATCCCCGATTTCCATCTGGTTAGCAACAATGCTTAATTATTAGAACACCAAAGGCCTCCTGTATATACTATATCTAACTCAAACTCGGATCGAAAGTTGAACTGAAATAAGTTTGACCCCACTTCAACGACTTGCACTCCATCTTCCAGTCCCCACACTTTTTTTAGAGTAACCAGAGCTGCTCTTTTATTAAAAGGTTTCCAGGTTAAGAATTTGCTAATAAGACCTAAAGCACAGCTCTCTAATTCTTCTTTTCGACCTTCATCAAATATAGTAATAGTCTCTTCTTCCTCCAAAGTTAATTTCATCTTCTCTAAAATCTGTGAGACGCCGTCTGCCATGATTGTGGAATCCGCAAAAGAAAAGGGAAAAAAGAAGCAGCCCTGTAGAAAACCCTAAGGAAGAGAAGTCTCATAGTATACGAGAGAGAGAACCCCTACGAACGAGGAGAATAATTTTCTCACAGCATTCAAACATGAACTAAACTTCAATTAGTTCAATTGGTAAAAAAATTTGTAGCCAAATAAAAGATTTAAAACTCGAACTTATACCAAAAATCAATTGATATGTTGACCCGATATGCCATAGGTTAAAATTCTATCCCATCTAAAAAAGCCATTTGATGAAGACCTACTTTTATAGGTAAAGTTTTAAGAAGACTAATTAAAATAATCCACTTCGGCCAACGAGAAAGAAAGAATCTATATTGTTTGTTAGTTATGATTTGTGAACTCTGTGTCTATCCGGCGGGCGTGGGAAAAAAGAGTAAGAGTTTTGTTTCTTTGACCGAGCGGCAAAAATGTGAGGGACTTTTTGAAGAATGAATGGGATTTGTTTAGTAGGTGATTGTAGGTCTTATTCTTATCATGGGTTGTGATGTTCAGAGAAGTGATTTTGTTGCATTACTTTATTTTTGTTAGATATGTACTCCTTTTACTGTTCAGATTGTATCTTTTCTTTTAAAGATTGATATCCTTTTTTAATTTGTCAGCATCACAATATGTCTTTGAACCTCGGAATAATATCACTAATTTTTTTTTTTTCCAGTCTAGTAAAATAATATCACTAATTTTAATTAGTTTGAAATTCCACTCTTCAATATATAGAACCTTTCTACTGCTAAACAAACTAATTGTACCACTGAAAGATTGTCTTTTATAAAATCAGCAACCTCTTTTGCTTGAACTTAAATTGATTGATTATGCATATAATTGGTTAATCATTTGCAACTAGGGTCTAAATTTCCCAGCAAAATTGCTTATAGCTATCTGCTTAATATTAATAATGCAATTCACTTATTTCATATTGCTACACTCATTAGTCACTACATGATATAATTTACCATTATAGTTCTGTTGTTTCCGTCCACCTTTTCTCATGACAAGGTGATCCATAATCCAAGTCAAGGTTTCCAGTGGGTAATAAGCACTAAAGTGTGTTTTTATTGAATCGCAAAAACCAGATCTCAATGTTACTTATAGAGTTATAGGCTTCTTTCTGCACTGGTATCAGTATGTAATACTTTTTCAATAGATCATCAAAAGTTTGCAGCAACTTTTTTACAGAAAGATCAGCCTCTTAGCTCACTTAAGTGTACGGAAATAGAGGCAACACAAATGTAAAAGACAATTAGAAAAAAAAAAGTACATTTGTCTGTTAAAACCATGAAGTTACAACCTCATATGTAAGTTATTTAAAACTCCATCTATTACATTCCTGTACCTTTTTTTTTTTTTTTTTGTGCTGATTTTGAATTTAACTAACTTTCAAGGTTCCTTCATAGCTTCCACGTACAAAAGTCAGCCAGACTATTTACCTCCCAAGGTCAATAACAGCTACATATTGACATAAAGTAAGTTGGTCTTTTTTTTTGGGTTCCTGGTTTGGAGAGTATATATAAGCTTTTTTCTACCTTTTGCGCTTGGACTTTAAAGAGGTAACAGACTGAGAGTTGCTGTGCCAATTGCGCTTCCTTTGGTTGATGAACCAATTGTTAATTTGCTTCAGCTGCAGCCCTGTCTCTTCTACCAGTTTTGCCTTGTCATCTTCCTGTATGTATCATATACTACATGCTTATTCACAGAAATTAATTATAACATTAATGTCAAGGTTGTACAATTAATCCAGATTCAGACGTTATGATTTGTTATAGCATTATATATGGCAGTAATAGTATTGTGTCAGAGCCACTACGCACTCTTGACGCAGTGGTCACCGCACAAGTATAAATGTTTGTGGCGTGTTGGGGGCAAGGGTCGGAGTTCAAGTCTTTAGGAGGGAACTTCATACACATATACACTTAGATTAGGAAAGAGTAAAAATTCTATCTAAAAATAAATAAACAAAAAGTATTGTGTCAAAGATAAACTTGCTAAAGTAGCATTCTCTTGTAATTAATGTTCAAAGTCTTTTCACTGTACATCCAGGTACTTCAATAGAATGTTAATGTGGTTGATATGTTAGATATTTGGCACTTTGTGTCGACCATGGCAATGAGCTTAGAACCAAAAGCAATAATTGATATTTGTTTATAGAAACCATAGGATTTGAAACCAATGGAGTCCACTCTAAGATCATTGTGATTTATCATTATGTCAAAATATTAATTGATTTCTTGTGTAAGTGGGATTTAAACCTAGATCCCTCATTCGTGATTACGAAACTTTACAAGTTGAGCTAACTAAAAATTTTCACAAACTAATAATTAATATTTGAATTCTTTGTGTCCACCTAGTGACGAGCCAAAAATATTTTTACTAAGAAATTTTTGTAAGACCTTGATATAATCTATTCTATGCCATTTAACCAAACACCTTAGTTAAGGAATTTGAACGAATTAATGTCTAAAATATATATATATATATATATATATATATATATATATATATATATATACATATACATATACATATACACATATATATATATATATATATATATATGATAGTATATGGCATATTTGGCATTTGATTTATAATGATTATTTTTTACCATCGAGGCAAGATACCAATTAGTTTCTTTTGGATCTACTCAATCACATTATCATATACTCCGTAAGAGATAATGTAATATTAATCACTCATTTTTGTTACTAACTGATAGGGGATCTACTCAACCCCATAACCACTCGCAAGTGAATTTTCCCATTAGATTATCTCCCATGTGTTATAGTGATCAGGTAGCTATGCTGTTAACATTGTTTGTTCATCTATTGTGTTAATATATGGCAGTGTCATGTAAATTATGTAGAATGTAGACACATGTATAAAGTCCTTACACTTTGTCTTTGAAATAACCACTCGTTTTAAATATTTAGGGGTTATTGAACAAATCCAAGACATCTTTTTTATTTATATAACAAAGGTAATAAAACAGTTTACTAGAAACCAAACAAGCATAAATCTGAGCATCATGATTGTGCAAAAATCGAAAAGAAGAGAGATTGCTTTCTTACAGTTGGGTAAGGCCACTTTGAGTGTTGCTGCCACCAATTTTTCAACACTGTAGTTGTGTCACCAGGTAATTTCCCTGCCCTTCTTTTTCTTAATATTTCCTCCCTAACATCTTCAATTTTTGACTTAAAACCCTGAAAAACAGTATAGATGTATCATAGTCTACCCTCACACGTTCAGTAAGTCCAAAGGTGAATTTTAAGACATCATTAGTTGGCTTCTCTATAACTAATTCCTCGATTTCAGAAAGCAAAAGTGCTCCAATTGTTACCCTTCATGGCAAGAACAGACTTATAAGTAATAATGGCTATCCAAATGCTGCATGTTTTATTTGTTTTAAGTGCCCACTTATCCTTTTAGACCTTTGCAACAATGTTTTTAGAATATCACCTGTTTCAGTTCAATCTTCAATTCCTGCCGAACTCTCTCCATAAGTGACCTTTCAGATTCTGTTGGAAGCAGTGGACCAAATCCCATCATGTCATGCCCGTCACCACCAGATTGATCGAGAGAGAAATCCATCTGCAGCTCATCCTCATCATCTGACATTGTTGCACCAGTGCCTTCACCCAGGCTTACTCCTGGAAAATATTTTACACACTGTTAAGCCATCATCCAATATCTTAAACAGGGTATGAAACAACAGTATGCAATACATGAGTAAATTACTAAAAATAGAAAATCTAGGATTATGTATGCAAACATATTATAATACCCTCTAAATTTATCATCCTTTAAGTTTTTTGCTAGTTCAAATGCCAATTGATGGAAAAAAGATTATTCCCTTTTAGACACATTTTGTATCTAACCTCATCCAAAGTAAAAGAATAAAAATGAAGGTAGAATTTTGTCTCAAAATCGATGAGAGTAATGAGTTCCTTTATAATCTAGGTTCATGATGGTCAACAACCTTATTGTTCCACCTTCAACCAAATACGGAATAATTACTAATTTTTTAAATTAGATACATACATAAATTTAAGAGTAAATGGTTCATTTAAAACATTATTCAACCAAATATGGAATAATTACTAATTTTAAATGACATAACATCATGTTCACCTCTGTATTAGTAATATTAAATTTTTACCTTGAAATAAATTGGTTAACTGGCCCTCTCCATTCTACAAGGAAATGGAGGGAATTCCATTCCAAATTTCATAAACACAAGGAAGAGAAACAATTCAATCCCTACTGAGATGAGTATCACATACAAAGTAACTTCCTGAAATAACTTTAGGGAAACTAAAATTAAGCTCTAGTCATTAGAAAAGAGGGAAAACAATTGTGTGAGAGAAAACAAAACAAAACCAAAAATAAAAATAAAAATGTATTACTCAGACATCTATAAGCACAACACTGACATACTTACAAAAAAAATAGGAAACTGTAAAACCTCGACCTTGTAAGAAGCAAGATTATTAAATAATTTCAATCACCTTATCTTCTTGAAATATTTAATGTGATGGATCATGTTTTCCAAAAATTTTTCTAGTATCTCTTAAAAATTACTTTTATTGGAGTCTGGCCTACCTTCAACCAGTAGATGCATGTATCTTGTCGCTAGCAGACCTTTCCTTGTCAATTCAACAAACGGTATAGTGATCTATGATTTTAAAGATCATATATATGTCGGTTGTTGGGTGTGGACTTGGTTATAGCTATGTATACTTGTTAGGTTTCCCTACCAACTAGTTTAAACTTTTAGGTTGGATGCTTTAACATGAATTTAAAGTCTGATTTTTCTGGTTCTCCCATTTGTCCTTGTTTTGGTTTCGGTTGATTCATTTGTCTTGATTAAAAATTCACACATCGGTTGGATGTGTTATTGATAATAGATATATGTATACTTGCTAAGCCTCTTCACTTATTAGGTTAATTTTTTTTTTTTTAGGTTGAATGATGTAACATATAGATCATATGTCCTTTAAATGGCTCTTTTTTTTTTTCTTTTCTTTTTTGCATATTTTCTAGTTTTTTTGTTTATTATATTTAGTTACATGTTTTTTTTTAAAGCCTCAATTTAATAGATATAACTATATTTCTTTTTATACAGCTTATTTTTTAAAACAAAATGAAGCACCAAAAATAATTTAAACCAAACATATACATGTGGGACCATTTTATTTTAGGATCGATACATGTGGGCACCTAATATGAAGAAACATAACACTAGGAGGCCCCTCTTGAAATAATAAAGTCACTGACATTTTTTTTCTTGTCATTCAAATCCTGTTATCTGGTAAATTGTATTATTTGCACATAGTAGGGTTTGAATGTCAAAATCAGGATGACCAGAGTTGCTCCAAAATGGGGATCCCTTTGTAGAGCCTACAAGTCATCATGATTTGCTTAACATGGACGAACATCAAGACATTAGAAGTTTATGAACTTTTCACTCATTCTAGCCCCTGGCAATTTAATGTGTTGGTAGCTGGGTCATTTTATCTTTACTCTCTAAGGGTCTCAAGATGAATAGTAAATTAGTAATTGTCTGTCTCACTTAAATATATCATTTTATGTTCCACAAATTATACTATGCCATGTGTTTGAACTTTAATTCTCTCCCCCCCCCCCCCCCCGCCCTTCAAAGAAAAAAAAAAAAACTGATTTGTGATATGTTATGATTAGTGAAGCATAACATGAAACACTCAAAGTGAGATAGAAGATTTTTGTTCATCTCAAGATTACTTAAATATTTATTATTTGAACAATGTGAACATCATTGGGTGAAAATACAAAACTAGGTTGGTCCATGACATGACCTTACGATTAGGACAATATATTACAATGTTTGAGAAAGATAGATATAGGTTACACACCAAAAGAATAATGTTACACACCAACACCTTGCTAATCTACCAACTTATGATGAGAGTAACATCATTTTCGCATAACTCTGACACTAACATTATTTTTATTATACACTAATCACAACTTAACACATTCATTAGATGTGTCCTTAGAGTTATTGATATGAGTAACTTTTTTATGCAAAATATAGAATTGACTTGGTAAGCCACTAAAAATAGAGGTCCAAACCAATCAAGTAGTTAATAATGAACCAAAACTTTGATTTAAAAAAATAACTCCTATTAGAAATTGTTTTCATGAATGGTTAGGACTACCAATCTTTGGTAGCCCAAGGATCAGTAAGGTTTTTTTTACCAATAAAATGCTCAAGTTTTTAGCTTTCTCAATAAAATAGATAACCATTTCACATTAGAAAGAATAAAATTGAGGTGATCTAATAATTACCAAAGCTTCAAACCCCCCACTCCTCACTTAAAATGGATATATGCACATGTTACTTTAAACAATCAACTAATACTTCCTAATGTTTTTAATGACGACATCTAGTGTTCAATTGTCCCACCCCAACTATAGATGTATCAACAACAACAACAACAACAACAACAACAATAACAAAAAAAAAAAAAAAAAATTTCATTAGAACACCAATCTAGGTGGGGTTATTGCCAGATTTTTATGAATTTTTTTTTCATTAATTTGTAATTTAATTTTGTCTATACATTTCAAATTAATGCTTCCCTAAGACATATATACAGCTGGTCAAAGCAAACCATGTGTTCAGTTGAAAAAGTTGCTAGCCAAAGAGAAAAAAAGGAAATGAAAAAGAGAAGAGTTCATGTTGAATTTAGTTTTTAGGCATAATTGCTAAAGAAATTGACCATAAAGATATTGGCCTGGCCTCAGTCAATTGAATAGCAAGTGGAGGTCCTATCAAAAAAAAAAAAAGTAAGTGGAGACCAATTGAGGATGATTTTGAGTACCTGAGGTATAGACGCATATAGAAGAGACCAAATTTAACTCCTTGATAACAGGTTAAAGTTGAACTAAACAGTAAAATTTTCTTACAGTCAACGTTCTAAATGCAAACTCCCATATCATACCACCTATATATCCCAACATATGTTTTCTAAATCCAGAAGCATTTTGGACTCAAAATAGTTTCCTTTTTATAAAAAATTCCCTAGTCACGTATGTTTCCCAACCTGGGAGCAGTAGGTGGTAGAATCATTCAGAAAACATTGTATCAAAAGAAAGAACCGTAGAGTAATTTTTCTCCCCAAAAAAATAAAAAGTATAAATGAGGTAAAAATAAATTGGACTCTCGTCATCCCTTAAGGCACTTGTTAATGATATGTTAATAAATATTAAATGATTAGTTATAAACCACAAAACACAATTATTAATGATTCTTTGGTTTTTACACAATTATGTATACTTTTCTTGATATGCGTATACATTTTAACTTCATTTTTTTGAAAAAAAAAATTATAAAAACATGATTAGTAGAGTACCAAATGCACTTTTACCTACACACTTAGGACTTTTAAAAAAAAAAACTTGTTTTATATTCAAAAGTTCACTTACAATTACATGTAGTTATAATTTGTTTGTACTTATACTTTGTGAATTTCTACTATAGTTATTAATGAATATTTTTAGTCATAAATCAAAACTCAATGTTACAACAAACATGAAGATGAATTTCTAATGAACTCTTTGATTCTGTATATTTAAAAAAATAATTGTACAAAGTTTGTTACTGAATCAAATCATAGATGATTAGTGAGTTTTAAAAGAACATCAAGTTTCATTTTAATAGAAATTAATATATTAATTGGTTTTTAGTATAGACAGATATTAAGCCTCTTATTTTTTATTTGAAAATAAAAAATTTTATCACCTAAACTAATTAGAACTCACTAAATTCTTGAATTGTAAACATTTATACTTGAAACACTTTGAGATATGCAGAATTAGGAGGATGCAAAATTAATCGTGCCCACTATTCTAATTAGCCATGCAATTGTCAACAACCATTCCTTTAAAGTTTGTTTAGCGATCAAATCTGAGCTAAAATACACCACCCCAACTTCCTTTATGATCAAGATCAATGATTTTCAAGACCGGTTGTTGAATAGTAATTACTACTATTCAAGTAAGAGATTCAGCCGTACTGCAAGCAGTAATAACCTCTCTTTTTTTTTTTTCTTTTTTTTTTCTCTTTTTAAAAAAACAAAACATCTTTATGATAATGAAAACCCAGGCAAACTTTAATCAATGTTCAAATATCGATGCATGGAAATCATGCAGGCATGGCATTAATTTCCATTGTACTTTTTATCAGAGACCATATAACCCAGCTAGCCAAAGATTGATCTATCATTCCATGCCCTACAAGGCTTTCAACCTCCATTTTGTACATTCAATGTCGTTATTGTCCTATTTTCTCCTTTGAATATAGTGCCTAAAAACATGTTATCTTAATTACTCGCCTGGTAACCCATGACACATTCTCTGTGATCGTGGATGTCTAATCTTTGATATATAAATAGTGACAAAAAGATGTCAGCAAAATGATGACTACCGCTACACTAGTAGCCTCTCTAAATCTCAAACACACATAACGCACGCAAAGTCTAACAAATGAAAATAGGAAAAACAACAAAATTTCATGCATTAAAAGCTATAATAGTAAGTAATAGATTCTCCAATCAACCTTATCGGTTGTTGCCTTGTTGTTAGTGGGAGCTAGTGCCTTCACCGAACTATAACTAACCCTTTTCCAACAACATGTTTTAGATAATTTTCAGTGTAGGTCCTACTGCACCCACCTCTTTGCGTAGACACCCAAACTTACAAGAACCTCAAAATACTTTTCTCTTATCTCTCTCTACCTACCGATTTCATCAAACAGAAAAACCAAAATATTTTCTTCCCAACCAAACGACATAAAATTAAACAAATTGAAGTGATTCTCTTTGGCGGTATATTATATCAAAAACAAGCTAAACATGATTATTTGATAACAAATTGAGAGAAACCATAATAATAGTAATTACTGTATAAAAAAGGGTACGGACCTGTAAGGGCCTGTAAGGTATTTTCTATTTCACGGCAAGCCACGACAGCCTCTACGGCATGGACTCTGACATGTTGCTGAAGCTGCTCTTTGAAACTGCACAAAACTAACAAATACTGTGCCTGTAGCAAAACCCACCGAAAGAAAAACACAAAAACAATAAAAATAAAAATAAAAACAAAAAACAAAAAGAAAAAGAACCCTGAAGTTAAACTCAAATAAACCTTAAAACAATCAAATAGTGAATAACATGAAAATTACAGAAAAGGGTTAGTGTGAATTAAAGTGAAAAACATAGTACCAAGAAGTTGTCAAGCTCTTGACGCTCATGTAGAGGGAGAGAATGGCTATGCTGAGAGGCATAAGAGCGCAACAGATGATGAGACTGAGCGAGCTGCGCGTCGATCATAGGCAACTGATCGATCGGGGTCGCGACACGGAGACACGACACGTGTGCGTTGAGAAGCTGCTCGTACAGTGGGTGGGTAGCTATCTCCGCCTTGAGTTGGCGGAGGTGGTCACCGGAAATTGCTACTTCACCACTTAACCCGCCGCTACTACCACCACCACCCATCATTCCCAAGTTTGGTTCTTGCATTTGTATAGGTATAGCTATAGCTATAGCTATGGGACTAATAAAAGAGCTGGTTGTGGTGGTAATTATATAAGAATCAAAGTGAAAGAAGAAGAAAAAAAAAGATGGGGTTTTGAAAGAAAGAGGTGAGGACCACACAGAAGAGACCCTTGTGTTTTGAAAGTGGACTATCGGAGTGGACTATTGTCTGTACTGTTTGAGAGAGAGAGAGAGAGGGGCAAGGGGACAGTTTTATCGTTAATGGTGTGTGAGAGAGAGAGAGAGAGAGAGAGGGTCTTTATTTATATCGGGATCTGAGAGACTGAGACACAAAACTTTCTGCACCACGTCTGTGAGAGAAACAAAGATTTTTACCTTCACACAGAGAAAGAGAGAGAAGCAAATACATGAAACTGATAAGAGAGAGAGAGAGAGAGATGGGTTTTCGAGTTTATTGCTTCTTGAGAAAAGAGTTGAGAGAGAGAGAGGGAGATGGCAATAGAATCATTACTATGAAAGGGGTTGGAAGCGAGGTCAGAAAAAGAAACAAGATAAAGCTGCTTCTGTAGTCTGACAATTTTATTTATTTATTTTTAAAATCTTCCTCTCTCAAATTCTTGGGTTTTTTTTTTTGGCTTTAATTTGGTATAAAAGCTATGGCAAATGGCAAAATGGTGCTGAATTCTGATTTAAATGGATGTTAGTTTTGGATTATCAGAAAAGAACAGGATTGGGTATACAGAGAAGCCAATTATATATCAGAAATAATTAATAATTAAACCAACTTTTTTAGGCTTTGATGTGGGCACTCCACGATACCATAGGTTGGAGCACCCCTTTGTATGATCAGAGGGAAATTATAGACATAGCTTTCCTTTGCAGTCACTGTTTTAAAGTTTGCTGACTTTTAGATAATGGTCTATGTTCATCCCCATTGCCAATTAAATTGCTGTACTATCAAATCCATTTTCCAAAATCCAAAGTAATTAAAGGCCACAAATATTTAGACGGATCAGCATCTTTTTTGTGCCAAAAAAGAAAAAAAAAATAGTAGAAAAAAAATTTTTTTTTTCCTGAATAATGTTATGTTGTAAGTACTGTTTTTTATTTTTTTGTTACTACTGTTATTATTCACCCCATTCATCATCATTTTTCATATATATGGCATATTAGAGTGTAATACTGTACTTAAATGATTCACCCATATCAAAAAAAATAAAAATGATTCACTTAAAACTGAAATTCTGGCATGGATATTGTTTGTAATATGTACTTAAAAATATGTGTTTTATTGTTTGAAAACATGTATGAAAATACATGTGAGTAAAAAAATGAGTAAAAATACATATAATGTTGCTTAAAAACTGAAAATTGTTGTTTGAAATTGTATACCAAACTACTGACTACAAGCCCAAATTTTCGTAGAGCAACCACGAAGTTAATGCATTATGCACCAACTAGGAACAACACCAAATAGAATAATAGTGGAAGGTTTATGTGGGTCTCTAAATATATTTTCTTAAAGATACAACAAATTTAATTACCAAAAAAACTTATAAATTAATGTGATATAAGAATATGATTGGTATTAGTGATACATTAATTTGCAAAATTTATGTAATAAAATTTGTAGTATTTCTAATATTGCTTAAAAGTATAATCATAACTTAAAAAAATTATCATGAGTTATAACCTATGACGTCTGCTCCTGATGATAGCTCTTTATCATCAAACACCAATCGATTTTTGGTATAAAAAATTATTAAATCACAAATCTCTTATTAAACCATTAGAGACTTAAAAAAAAAAAAAAAAAAAAGGTTAATAAATTAATAGAGAAAAACAACCAAAGCATGGATCCAAGTCCAAGAACAAACAATTTAAATAATTCCAACCAAAAATGCAACTTGGCACGAAAAGGAATTTAGTTCTACACATTTTATTTTATATATACAACGCTCTCTATAAAACTCTCCTTGGAGACGAATAGTCACAGTTTTTTTTTAATAAAGACAAAATAGTTTTCCAGAAAAATCAAATGGGGTGCTCAGCTAACAAAGAAAAATAAATAAATAAACTAATAAATTTATTTAGTTTTGTTGTTAATTGAGAAAGTTGGCTGAGGTTGAGCTGTCACTGTTCCACCTTCTTGGCCGGTGTATTATGCTTTTCAGATTTCAGCCTCTTTAGGGCTAAGTGAAAACAAGGAAATTAATATATATATAAAAAGTATAGATTAAGCACTGGTTTGTTAAGACACAAATGACACCCCACCAACTATATATATCATACAGGCTTTACGTGGCATGCAAACATATAGCTGGTGGCTTAACCCAGGTTGTTTAACAACAAGAATTGAACATGACTAGCTCTCTGTCTGAAGGGATACTCCTAGCCATTAATTTTATCATGTATTTGAAGGGAATTGATTCTATTTCCCAGAATCTAGGCAATATAAATAGAAAATAACACGCAAAGAATAATCACACGACAATAAAAATTTACACGATTTATTACTAAGATTATGTTCATTGAGTTGCAACGATTTTCACTAGATCAGAGAAACGGCTAACAATACATCAAATTCTAATTTTGAAGTGACAAAAAAAAAAAAATATATATATATATATATATAAAACCAAAATAGAGGTAAAAAATTATCGAACACAAAACCAAGCTCCACATGAGATAACGGTATTTTCCTATGATGTTTCTCAAGATTAATGCCTAATATGTTCTACCTCTGCTAGTATATATATTGCAGATAATAATATATGAGAGCATTACGAGGGAATATTTGAAGGGATATGTTAGATACATAGATGTGCCCTAGCGATTGATGGTGGGCCAATTTCGAGGACTATTTAGAATGTTGGTTGCAAGTTGCAATAGAGAAATAAATTTGTTGGGAATTTGCACTAGATCGATTCGACTCAAAGCAAAACCATGAAATGGAAATATTTGTTCTTACTTTTCGATTTACTTGGTAATGTCGTTGGGAGAAAGGAAGCATTATACATTGTTTAGTGCCCTTATACCATAAGCAATGTCCCCCTTTTCCAATATATTTGTGCAATTATATTTTGTTGAAGTGATTTGTTTTGCATTGTAAACTCAACCACCACTCTTTTATATATAAATCTTTTGTCCCATTTTTTGTGTTCTACGTTATACTCTACAAATTATGTATTCCTTTTACTTTCTTTAAAAAATAATCAAAATTTAAAATGAAGAAAAAAAAAATCAGTCACATGGCATAACACAAAAAGTAAGATAAAAGATTTCAATTGAGTTCAAGTAGGTTCAAGCTTAATATGAAAGTGCATGCTAGAGATTTTAGGTGGACCGAAAATTGGAGTGTTTGGCAAAAAAATTTTGAAAAGCAATTGGATAAAAATTTTTGAAAAGTAACAAGAGAAAATGCCATAACTTGAGAGAAATTTGTTACATTTTTCTTTGCTGTGCCAGCCATTTGCCCATCTATTTAAATCTTATTTTTCGACTAATTTTGAGACCAATAAATTCCCAATTGTGAGTGTTAGAGAGCTAAGATAAACCCTAGATAAAAAATCCTATTTTCTCTCTACCTTCTCCCCCTCTACATAGCCACATATCTTAGGGAGGAGATTAATACCACAAATTCGTTCACTAAACCTTCAGAGTTTTGAGAGTTATTTGGTGTTTGGGAAATCATTGGAGCACCCTACAATCAGCCATGGTGGCCCGAAGTTGCAATTGATGATTGACTGTGGTAGCTAGATTGAAAAAATTGACTCGGCGAAGTTAGTCGCTAGCAAAAGCTTGGATGCTTGAGTACATAGATAGCACTAGGCTTGAAGAGTTCTGTGTGCATCCTGAACTTGAACTATTCATTCTAGTGGATCATTTCGGTGGTGGTGCCACAAAGGGGTTTTTTCGCCTAACATTTAGGTTTCCTCTTTCATAACACATTCAGTATTATCCTTGTGGTATTTTGCTTTTAATTTTACTAGTGTACCCTGCGCATATGTGCGGATACAATTAAAAATAATCACAATTATACGATTCAAATTATGTTTTTTTTTTTTTATAGAAGATGTTTAAATTATACATGGTATTAGCTTACACTTTTTTTAAACTATACATTTCTAAAATATGTAATGGTTTCTCATTATATATATATATATATATATGATTTAGAATTTAATTGGTTTTAGACTATTCGGTTTTTGCACTTAATAATTTACTTGTCACAAAAATTAAAAACTTAAACGGACACATGGCAGAAAATTGGACTTTAATTGAAATCCAATTTAAAATCTAATTAGATTTGGACTCTTCGATTTTTACACTCAATAATTTACTTGGTACAAAATTGAAAATTAAATGGAACACGTGACACAAAATTGAGAATCCAATTAAAATCTAATTGAATTTTCTCTGAACTTTGGCTACTAATATATATATATATATATATATATATGTGTGTGTGGCTTTAAATATTTGTCCCCGTGCAATGTTTATCATCCATGCTTAATTGAACCAATTAATCATCTAAATTCAGAGTTAGTTGTTAGATTAACTTAAAAGTGATCAAGTTGTAATTTATAATTTTGGATCTAAATTTATAATATCAATTAATATATTGTATTTCCAAACAGAGACATCTACCGTTCAAATCTTACCATTCCATTGTAACAATAGAATTTTCAAAAAATAAAATGCTATAAAGTCACCATTTTATATCCCAATTCATAATATTAACTTTTACTTAAAGTTCGTACTTATTGTGAAAATGATTTTGTTGAAGTCTCTTGGCATTTCATTTTGAAGTTACCTCTAGACATGCAATTGAAATCTTCTCATTTTTTCTCATTTTAACTCAACTATTTGAACCAAAAGAGTGTTTACTTACGGGGGCGGTTTTACATAGAGTTCAGGTGGTCACGGGACCACCCTGACTTGGAAAAAAAAATACAATTATTATTTATAAATTTTAAAAATTTACGATTTTTTTATCTTTAAAAAACTTTGTGACCACCCTAAATTTTTTTTAGGCCCTATATAATTAAATTCTGAACAAAATTTGGCAACAAGCATGGTTGTCGATTAAGGCTACAACTTTATTCAATATTTTTTTATTGAACATGAATTTTAACAAATCCGCCATTTAATTACATTTTCTTCTTAAATCATTCATACTTGCAACATTTCAAGAAGATAAAAAATCAATAGCTATGTCGTTAATCAAATATTTAAATTTCAAGTTTTTGTAATCTAAAATTATACATAAAAAATAATTTTATGGATCGAATGGCAAATAATATCCGATTAGCATGAAATTTTAACGTGTTTAAGAATATAGAGAATATACAATTCAACGATTAGATTTTCAAAATATATAACAATGTTAATTCATTTAGTGAGAGTGACTACAACAAAGTTTGTAGCCAAATTTTATTCTTAAACCTTGGTCTCCTTAACAATATATTAGATCCTTACAAATAAAAATAAAAGTCCAAGAAAAATTTTATTTAACTAAACTTTTGAAAAGATTTAACTTGCAACATTGATAATGAGATTATCATGTAACGATTTCAAAATAAAAAGATCTGCAGAAGAAAATTGTAAGATTTTATGTATTTGCGTGTGAGTGTGTGTGTGTGTGTGTGTGTTTTTTTTTTTTTTTTTTTTTTTCTTTTGTGTTAATGTAAGAAGTTCTCTTTTTATTAAATTTTGTATAATTTAAGTTTCTTAAGGACCATCCTCAAAAAAATTCCTAGAACCGCCACTGTTTACTTTACTTATCTTCTTACAAATAAAGAATGATCAATAAAATGTAGTGTTGTATTCCTATCTAAGACCATTATAAAAGGGAATTAACCAAATGTTGTTCCTATTCGTAAAAATAATAATAATAATAAAATTTTTTGTTTTTCTTAGAAAAATTTATACATCAACACATGTGAGACATGCTAATTATTTAATATATTACATACGGCACTCTCCCACTTTCAGCTTTTATGATGAGTCTTATATCTATATTCTCTGTCGTGAGATTGCTTGTCACGCATGGACCAATTAAAAAGGGGGAAAAAATTCTTACTTGTCACACATGGACCAAAAATTGGAAAAGAACAAAAAGGCACTGCTTCACTAAGATGTAAGGGTATTGAAGCCAGAAATATATATAGGAGTGATGACATATTGACATCCAATGTGACCTTATAATAGAAACTAGAATTTTAGCTTTTCATAGAGAATCGTGCTGAGTATCTCACCGTACAATAAGCATATTAAAGGTCTGTTTAGATACTTCTTATTACTAAAAACTGAAAACACTATAGTAAAATAATTTTTAAATGTGTAAATAGTGCCGTAAGACCTAGTTTTAAAGTTAGATTTGTGTTTTTTCGTACTTACGGGTCCCGTGAACAGTGCACAAGACCCAACAAAAAAAGGCAAACGCATAAAATAATTCACTCTACCACTATCCAAACTCACACTAAAGTTCCTTTTTTTCCTAGAGAAGTGAATTTTTTTTTTTTAAAGGGAATTAGGACATGATAGGGTTTTCCTTACCTCAGAATGCACTGAAGTCAGAAGGTAATAGTACAAAGTTGTGCTAGGACCACCAAAAATGGCACAATTTTGTGTCACAACTCGCCACGTGATGAGTTGTAACTAGTGAAAGAGTGTCTGTGGGCCATGTGAGGGACACACCTTCACCAATTACAACTCACCACGTGACGAGTTGTAGCACAAAGTTGTGTCATTTTTTATATTCTCAACATTTTCCAATAGTACAAGGTCAAAATATTTTCTTCTACCCTTACAAGAACGTAGAGTGGCTTTAGAGTCCATCTTGAAGTTTGAACCTTTTGCTAAGCTATAAGGTCATTTTGGCTCAGCTAGAGCTCGTCAGGCCAAGCAGAATATATAGATTATAGAGTCATGTGAGGGTTTACTTTACATTATTAAGCTTAGGCTTCATATTACTTCATTTTTATTAAGGGATTTGGCTGGTGTTTCAACTTTCAAATTTGGAAATCCGTGTGGACTATGGAGAGATATTTAAGGGTGCTAGCTAGAGAGATATTTCTATTTAAAGGGACAGTTTCACTTCAACTTACAACATCTACTTATGATTATTTTTTATCATCGAATTAAAACGTCAATTAGGTTTTGGTATAGACAAAGATAAAATTCTAAATCTCAATTTTATTCAATGACAAAGTATCTATTTGGATCCACGTTTTTAGAGGCGTTTTGCGTTTGTGTCTGTAATTTGCTGGACCCACACGTAGCAGAGGAAACGCAGGAACTCAAAGAGCTGAAATGCAAGCTTAACGCACCGTTTCATTAAAACTCCTAACGCGTGTTCAGTACTGTTCATGGACACCTTTGCCAGCAAAATTCAGGAAGAATTGAGCACTAATCTATAAACTACAACCATTTAATTTGTTTCCTTTACCAATACATTCTAATCAGTCTTCTAGCATTTAAAACCAAATGATCAAAATTCCATACTCACTGCAACAATTGACTTGGCAGACAAGATTCCACTAATAATTGCTTAAAAATAACCCTTTTCTTTAAAGTACCCATTTCAGACGATGACAAATACATACAAATATTATTATGATTTCAGGATAAGTAACTGTACAAATAAAGAAGAGAGAAAAGTTGGGGGTATTGAGAATTTTATACCAGAAGAGAAGCCCCTAACCCTGAAGAGAAGCCCCTGACCCAGCAGATCCACATCTCCGTTTATAGCTTTGATCATCACGCATTTCAAACAACAATCAAAGTATTGAAATCCAATTCTCAAAATAGAAAGAAACAAAGAGAAAACACACACACAAATCACAGTAATGAGAATATTGTAAAAGTAATATGTACCTGTGATTTAGAACAAATGGGTTAGCCAGTCAAATTTTTCATAGGCGTGAAATGGGTTTATGGGAAGAGAGGTGTCATGGGTGGGAGCTCGAGTGAAATTGGGGAAGAGGGTGAAATGGGTTTATGGAAGGAGAAGTACACACCGGCGTCGGATTGGGGTTGTCTTCCTCGTGGATTTTTCACCTGAGCTCTTCGCCAGCGTTGGACCGATGTAGGTCTTCCCTGTGGATTTCTCTAGTGGGCGTGGAACTCTCTGAAAGCACAGGCGTTATCTAGGGTACAGTGAAAAAAAATAAAAAGAGTAAATGCTGTATTTATTTGCTATAGTACTTTCAGCTGAGCTACAGTATCCATATTAAAAAATATCATTCACGTTTTTTCACTTATTTGCTACAGTATTTTCAATTTTCAGTAAAATAAGTTCTATCCAAACGGATCCTAAATACTTTACAAATATTAATCAAACTAAAACCCACTAGTTAGAAAGATGTTTAATCAATCAATATAACACATGCCCCAGTATGAAAAGGAAAAGTTCTTAGCAAAAAAAAAAAAAAAAAAGGACTACGATTTTTTTTTTTTTTTTTTTAAGTCATTTAAGTGAAAAGGCAAAAGAAGGTAACTTCGCATGGATTTCCCCTCGAAACTTCCTAGGAGCCAAATTACTTTTCTTTACGTGCACGTTTTAGGCTTAAAGTCAGTACAAAATTTGGCAATTTCAAAACTTGTCATACTTGTACTATTCCTTCCTCAAAAATAAATAAATAAATAAAAATAAAAAAACCTGTACTATTCCGTGACATAATCAGTTGCAATGACAATCGCATCAACATTTATACTTCCATAGCTTGATGGTACTTCTTTTTTTAGATAAAATAAATGTAACTCCTTTAAAATGTGTTATTATGCACTCTTGGTACAGTAGTCACTTCATAAATATAAGTATTTGTAGGGTATAGAGATTAAAGGTCATGATTCAAGCCTCTAAAAATGAGCTTCATACATATATACACTTAGATTAAGTTATAATAAAATTTCTATCATGTATTAAAAAAAAAAAAATTTTAAAAAAACTCCTTTAAAATGCATAAACCTAGCTATAATTAAAAATGTTTGGAGTTAAAAAAAAGGTAGCAATGAAGGTTATTTTTCTATTTAACAAAAAAAAAAAATGAAGCTTATTTTTCAACCCTATTGGTATCGCACCAACTAATTTTTGACTTTTTACAAATTTTTTTAATGAAAATTTATATATATATATATATATATATATGATTATACCAATAAAAGGTAAAGTTTAAAAAATTATACATTAGTAAAGAAGCTAATAAATTGAACGAAAAAAATTTATAACAAAAAGACTTAAGTTACAAAACCCAAAAGTATAGTGAAATTGAAAATGGTTGGAAACGTTCAATCTTTGTACTAATCCAAAAGCCATGTGATGTTGTTTCCTTATGTGTTCCTTCAATTTGAGTTCATGGGCGGCTCAATGGTATAAGCGAGTAAAGGAATTGCCTAAGGCCTCCAAGTGAAATAAGGCCTCCAAATTTTAATCAATAGAACCTCAAAAATTAGCCAATCACTAAATAGTACCCAAAAAAATGTTATTTTCACAATATTTTTACAACAAATATTATATTAAATTATTTTTCAAATTAATATTTGAATATAACAAATACCCAACTGAAATTGTGGCCTGGCCCACATTGCATTGAGCCGCCCCTAATTGAGTTGATTGTGAGCACTCATGATGATTATAAGAATTTCATATACATATTAAGTTCTATTATAAACTTCAAAATAAGGTTTTTTCTTTTGCACAATTACAAATTATTACCTTCTAAAACTTTGCACATTTTCATTACTATCCCTATAACAACATTTTTTTTTTTTCATTTTAGCCCCTTAACTTCCCTTCCATATTCAATTTTTCCTTTTGTTCACTTTCATCTAGACCTTGTGGTTAAGTCCCATAAAATGGCATAAAGTTTTTTACCATTTTACCCATACCTTTTTCTTTCCTCTTTTCTTTTCCTTTCTTTATTCTCCTTCACTCTCCCCTCTCCTCTACCCTTTTCTGTCACCCACTGCCATCTCACAGCCACCAAGCTCCTTATATCACAAATCTAACTCTCAAACATGAATCCTTATGATGACAATTCAACAGTACATTATAGCCAAAACCATCAATTCATCTTTGGGTGATAAAGTACGAACAAAAAAATTTCACCATGTTAAAATGAAAAATTATAGAAAGATTCAATACTAAACTTGTGAGGATAAATAGGCCGAGTAAGTGTGTTGGGCCGTGGGCCATACTCGAGGATATATATAAGCTCAAGGATGGTCAAAAGGTTTGTTAAGATTTGGGGACGATGGGCCGAGGAAAGGAGAAGATGATAACAGATTGGTGATAGTTCCCGAGGAGCCGAGCCTCCTCGAGAAAGCATGCATTGTGGAAGGTTGGAACCCAGCTATCTCGGGAATGCTATACGAAAGGCAATCATTCTTTTGAGGATAAGCATCAAGGAAAGTAACAGAGCTAAGCCTACAATAAAGGAAGAAATATTTGGGGAGAAGATTGTCACCACCACATTAAATGCTCTGCACCAAACCAACTGACCGCATTTATGGGAAAATAACACATGAACAGTGTTATCTCAACTTACAGCTATTCACAAAACTTCCAGGAGGTTTTGATGAGACAAGCATTCAAGAGATTACCTATAAAATCAACAAGTGGAAGGCTGGGATGAAGGTTTGAAGGACTATATAAGACAGTGTTCACCATAAAAAATGGGCAGAAAATGGAAGAAGAAAAAAAAGGAAAGAAGAAAGACATTGTATTAATATAAGCTAGAGTTAATATAAGAACACCACATCCTCGGACTTGACCGAGGAGTGGTATTTCTCTCAATTTTTGTTTTCAATCTTAATGGCATGAATCCTATTATATGTGGTCCATATTTAGTGTGCTGAGACGTTTTCCTATAACACCTATTCTTTAACAAATATCTTGTTTTGGACTTGTTGGGCCAACATCCATTGTTCTTGGTGGGATGTGGTGGTTCAAATTCTAGTCCTTACAAAACTAGTACATAAAAAAATAAAAACTAGCATCTATGCAAAATTATTTCTTAATATATTTTAACTTAATTATTTATCAAAACGTAACTCGTGATTTTTTTAAATCCTAAATCATCTATAATTGATTTTATATTAAATTTCACAATAATTTACCTTGACTTAAAGTTAGAGGCTATCCTAAATTCTCTTATACAAAAAAAATTATGTTGCCACATCCTATTGAGCACCTAATTTGACACCCAAAAAAATTTGAAAATTAAGCGAAAAAATCTTTGAGAACAGAAGAAAAAAATAGAGGATGAATTGAAAACTATAACTGAAAACTCACTTAGTGTATATAACAATTGTGGATGTTTAGACCCCCCCCCCCCCAAAAAAACAAATTTTCCAATACAAGCTTATATTCAAACAATATATGTGCGGAATATGAAATATAAGCAATACCCAAATTAGCAAACTACTCTAAGCCATTAATTAATCACAACCAGTAGAGATTAAAAGCCAAGAGTAAGGGAAAGAGAGAGATACAAACACAAGATAACACCGACACGTGTTATCGAAGAGGAAACCGAAAAACTCGGCGAAAAATCTCTCCGCCGCGCTCCAAGTGGTAAATGATCCACTAGAAAATCAATTGGGATACATGAATAGCAATAAACCCTCCAAACATAATCTACCCAATGCTCCTAAGCCCTCCAAGCTTCTTGCTCCAATAAGGTTACGTCGAACTGTGTGTTCTCTAATTTTACGGATCCCGCAATTAGCCCATTGCATCAACCAATATGAATTGGTTCTCTCTTGAACTGCTTCCCAAACACCAAGAACCTTCTCACTACTCTGAATTTGGTGAGGAAATGATTTGGCTTATGATCCTCTCATGGGTATGACAATGGAGAGGGTGGGAGTAGAGGAATTTGGAGAATCACGTGTATAAGATTGTGGATGAATCAATCTTGTTTTGCTCTAGGATTTCTCTCTCAAAATTCTCTTTGAAAGCTCTCTATATTTCGTGAGTATAAGGGTATTTATAGTAGGGTATGAGATGGAATGTAAAAAGTCATTTTTCAGCAAAACAAGGTGCACTGGCGAGTCACTCGTGACTGGAATGAGTCGCAAGTTCCAGTCGCCAATTATGAAGTTACCAGACTAGGTTAGAGTGTACTTTTTGTCCTATAGTGATCCAGCTAGCCTGACTCTTCATCTTCCTGCATGCTTCACACATGTGCTTCATTTTGGTGAGTCACCACTTGCGAGTCAATCACGAGTCACCTTCTTATTGCACACTCTTGATCAAATTTTCACACTCTCACACACAACCCTTACACTGTTTTCACCTAAATACAGGATTTCTAAATGCTGAATTACAAGCAAATTTGGCACAGAATAAAGCTAACACATAATTGAATAAATTCAACTTTACAATAACAATATTGGAAAAATATAACTCTAAAAAAATGTAAAAACCAAACAATTTGACATGAATAACACTTTGAATTCAAATTTATTGAAATTACTAGATATTATGTTTTATTCAATATATATATATATAGAGAGAGAGAGAGAGAGAGAGAGAGAGAGAATTGTGTCAACAACCAAACATAATTATTAGTCTCTATTTTCCATTTTTATTCTTATAAATAAACAATAAATTAACAAGAAAAAATAAATATATTTCCCCAATTTGAAAATTTTAAAGTATTTTGTACTTAAAAAATCAAAATTATCAATAGGATGGATCCAAAATTTTTCCTTTTTATGGAACTTATGAGAGAGAGAGAGAGAGAGTGGCATCGAGGACCTCAAGTTACTGGAGGTTTATGCACGAGTTAGCAGTAGTTCTTGAGGTGTTTAGAGAGAGACTTTCTCCCTTCTGATATCATGGGTAGTATTGAGGATTTTTAGGTACTAGTGATCTGTGCACGAGTTGGCAGTAGTTCTTGAGGTGTTTAAATACAATAGTATCACTTGAGTTCAAGTATTTATTAACTAAAAAAAAAACCCTGGTTTAGAAGGGGCTAAAGCCTAAAGGTGTGCCCTAGTTGGATATTTCCATTTTTTTTTTTTTAATACAAGATAGAAATTCTACTCTAGCCTAATATAAGTGTATATGTGTGTGAAGCTCCTTCTTGGAGACTTAAACCCCGACCCTTACTCCTCATACCTCACAAGTACTTATACTTATAGAGTGACCATCGCACCAAGGGTGAGCGGTGGTGATATTTCCATTTCTTGAATCTCTTTAGACCAACTTAATTTTGAGAGTGATTCTCAAAAAAAAAAAAAAAAAAAAAAAAAAAAAACTCAATTTTGAGAATGAATAAGGTATAAATTTGGAAAATTTAACTTCAAATTTTAAGTATATATATGCTAAGAGATTAAATTCTATAAGGATGGGGTGTAAAACCCATGTTTTACACCATCCAATAAGTGATTGTCACGTCAGCATTTTATTTAAATTTCAATGCATCCTACCACACCTAATAACATCTCGATAGATTCCCAATTGGGTTGGATTTATATATGGGTATTAGAATTGATTAAGTGTGATTATGTTTATTCTTAAATATGTGATAAGATGATGTGGCATGTTAGGATTGGAGGGGTAAAACATGAGTTTTACACCACGTCCTTATAGAATTTAATCTCATATCCTAATAAAAAATTTACTCTATACATTAATGACTTTGTCCATGACTGCCGCCCGCTTGGCCGCTGATCAATTTGATATCGTTCAACGTGACCACTACAAACACAAGCCCATGCCCTTGCTCAGCACCCATCCAGCCTCTTCACCAAACAATCAACACAACAACAACAAAAAGAACCAATACTAAGGAGGTCATTGCGCACATTCTTGGCTCTATGACTCATCTTGGACACGATTGAAGTGGATAATTCCTTGGTCAGAGCTTTGTTTTGAGGGGTTCTAGATTTGAGAACATCGTTGAGGGGCAAGTTGCAGCTTGGTTATGAACACACCTGGTGGTCACCATGAAGTGGTAGAGAGATAGAAGGAAAGAGAAGAGAGAATGCGAAATAACAATGAAACTATATAATTTTAGGGATTTTAATGATGAAACCTTCTTTTTTTTTTTTTTTAATAGAATTATAATTGGTACATTTAATCCAAAGTTTAGGGACCTAAATGTATAATTGACAACTTATAGACTAAATTATGACATAACCAAAACGGGAATTCTAACTTACCCTAAATTAGATATAATAAGAAGAATAATGACGTGTCAGCTCAACTCGACCAAGCACATTAGGTATAAGGTGCCCGCAGCCCATTGAAAATAGTGTAGTAATAAAATAGATTGCACGGTATAATATCATTGATATGAAAACACATTTATGTCTATCTACCAATGTCAAATTGGACAATATCATTCCCAAATCCCATTAATTAGGGAATAATTTTGATGCTAAAGGAAATAGATTACACAAGATAATATCTTTGATATTTTTAAAGTAACCAATCCCAAAATGCAACATAAATATTATAAGGAGATATTCGTTAGAACATGACCAACAATCCTAATCTTACAATTTACCAATTTTATCCTTAATAATTGATTTACTAATTTAAGCATCGAATGACACATTTTAACAAATCTCTATTGCTAAAGCCCCATTGTTGCAAAGCGTTTATAGAGTCGAATCAGACAGTTAATCAAATTGCATAACCAATCTATAACACCTAATGTCTAACCTATGCCACAAAAAAAAATTGAAGTGTTTGTGGCATCAAGAAAAAGCTAAAAGCGCATGCAGAACATGCACAAATATAGGGCTGGCCATCTTTATTGCTGTTCCATGAATGATTAAACATTTAAGAAATAGTACCTTGGGAGAGCCGACTGCCGAGCCGGATCGCATGCTAAAAAAGCCGAGGAGGGATGGCGTGATTTCCAAGATAATTAAGTAAGCAACCTTATTAGGTCGTGGATGGTGGAAGTAGCAGTGGGGTCAACTTCATAGCTGTCGCTTTGTCCTCTTCTTCGCCCCTATTAAGATTGTGACCTTCCTACCTAGCTAGTGTGGTCCCTCCCTCAATTTCAAATTTTTATATTTTTTTTAATAATATTAATTTAAAAAAAAAAAAAAAAAACACTCTGTGAGAGACAGAGAGAGAATGTGGTCCCCACTATGAAAAACTTGGAGATGATCCGGTGTTGTCGCTTTCAAGTGGCCCCATGATTGATTCCGACCTTTCTTTTTTTCTCTTTTTCTTTTTCCTGATCATCTTTTTTCGTTGTCTTTGAAGTACACCAAAGTCAATCCATTTGCTAATCACGAGTAAATAGAAAAAGAAGAAGAAGAAGGTTTTATATGGATAATATTTTATATGGATTAGATTATGGTGTAATTATAAGTTACGTTTACATTATTGAATATTATTTTTATTAAAATAATATTTCAAAAATTCAACCATTTAGACATATTACCTTATTTTTAATATGCATATTAAGTTTTATGTTATTTATTATTCAATATAAAAACCAATTTCTTATATACAATTTAAATATAAAAATTTGACCTTTAAACATTTGACAAATGATATAGTTACTGATTTCAAATCATCTTGAAATTTTATCTGTATGTAGAGTATAAGAAAAAATATATATAATCTAACAATAAATTTGTCAAAATTTACTTTCAATAAAAATATATTGAATAATATAATAATGTTTTATTATTATTTTTTTTTGGTAGAAAGGAACTTACATTAAAAACTAAGGAACGAAAATACAAAGAGGAACAAAACGATCATAAGACACCCTAGCAGAGTCTAATCTAAGTAACAAGGACACATCCGCTGAGGGGTCTAATAAAACCACAAAATCTTGGGAGAGCAGAGCTCTCCTTCTAACAAGGACATCAGCACACTTATTTGCCTTACGGTAACAATGTTTTGATAAATCCACTATTATATTGCATCTTCCACTTATACTCCCTCAATAGTCAAAAAAATTTCAAGAAAATTAATAGTAAGTGTTAATATAGGGTAAATTCCAGTCCACACTCCTGAGGTTTTCACCAATACCAAGCAGGTCCAAAATATTTTTAAAATTGTTAGGATAATGACTGTGTCATCACCCTTTTCCTTCCTTGCATTTTTCTTATTGGCTAAACACTTAACAAAAATAATCAATTTAGTCCATAAACCATATGCTCTTAGAGCACTAACAATAGTGATGCTAAAAAGCTAAAAAGCTATTTTTAGCACCACTACATATAAAAAAGAGTGTTGCAATAGTGGAGCTAAAGGTAAATTTTTTACCTTCATTGCTACAGTGCACAGCTATATATGGTTGTGCACGGTAGCTGAGAGCTAAAAAAAATCATTTTTTATTCTCCATTCTTTAAAATAATATTTGTTTGTTTGTTTTTTTCTATTCTTTTATTCTCCAACCACCACATGCTTGCTTGCTCTCTCTTCAGCTACGTTGCCATCAATTGGTTCAAGCTTGCTCCATTGCAGTTAATTGTATTTCTTTTTTTAGTATTTCAATCCTAGAGTCCGTAAAAATGGGTGATTTGCTTATTGACTTTTTTATTAAAAAAAAAATTCAATTGAGGATTTGGGTTTTTCAATGGTAGGAAATTTGAGTAAGTTTCAGTAAATTATTTGTTGTTAGTAAATGAGGGGATTTTTTTTTTTTTTTGTGTTTATTATAGTAGATATATTATTTTATTGTAATGTTTATATTATTTTATTGTGTTGAAAATTAAAATAGATCCATTGCTGCTGGATGTTTTGTAAAGTGAGTAGGTAAAATAGATAAAGTAACTTTTTGTAGTGCCAAATAACTAAATTTTTAGCTCCACTGATGTGCATGCTCTTAGAAATGAAATTGTTGTATTTAGCATGTGGTTCAAAGACCAAATTGATTAGTTTTGAAATGTGTTGGACTTGCTTAGCTCTATCCCAAATCTCAGGACTGCTGACTGTAATTTACCCTATCATATGAGAAATTATAAGATCCACATGATGGACAAGTGATGTGATCCACCATTCTACTAAAAAATTTCAACTTGTTAATTAGAAAAATTTTTTTAACAGAAATTAATTACTGACTCAGCAATTTTAAACAAGTGAAAATTTTTTAGTGGAATGGTGGACAAGTGACATGGTCTACCAGATGACTCTATAATTTCTCCTATCATATATAATTTTTTTAACTAACCTATATAAAATGTTTAAATTTAAGTATTTTTTATATTTTAAAATTATACCTAAAAGAAAGGTTTGTGAATTAAATAATAAAATCGTCCTATTTATATGAAATTTGCTTAGATGTTATAATGTAACATTAAAAAAATTCACCAATTACAATTTAATCCTAATAAATATCTACAATATTGGAGGTGCATTATATTAAGTTCAAACATATAATTAGAAGTTGATTATTCTTGAAAAAAAAATATCATTTATGTTTTTATTGATAAAATATAATCGCACATTTAAATTTAATAATATATAGAATCTAAAGTAGTCGTGGAAGGAATTGTAGGTAAGAGTTTTGTGGTATAATAAAATAATAATATAAATTTTTTTTTTGAACACAAAATAATAATATAATTAGAGAATGGAAGAACAATAATGGCAATGCTGTCGGTGGTGATTAGATGTGAGGTGTAAGGATCTTCACCCTTTGGGTTTGGTGGGTCCTACAAAGGAACAAAGGTTAGGTTGATTCTTATTCAGGCCTAGCTCAACTTTATTTAGTTTTAGGGCCACAACAATAACAACAACATAATAGAATTTTCATATATATACCTTTGCAGGCCCTTTGCAGAATTGGCCTAGCGGATAAAGAAGGCCTTTTGTTTTTTTCATTTTTTCTATGTGACAGTTTTTGTTGCCACGAGGTTTTACCACGGACCAACTAGATCCCGACACGTTGCATTCCAGCTGACTTTACCAACTGCGACGGTTATAACGTGCTGGATAAAGTGAGAATGCAAACTTCACTTAAATAGTACTAGACGGTGAGCGGTGAAAGAATTTTTTTTTTTTTTTGATAATCCGCGAAAGGATAGTTTCATACTTCAGAATTGTGCGATTTGGGTTGAGCTTAACAATTGAGTTTAAATCCTTATTAGAAACTCAAATTTTTTTTTTAATAAATTAATAGTTACGACTGGAGAGAAGGAAAATTAAATCCTGAAAAACAAAGTATCTTTTCACATTAGTTTTTTTTTTTTTTTTTTTTTTTTTTTTTTTTTTTTTTTTTTTTTTTAAATCTTCAAACTTCTCATATATCTATTTTTTAAATATAAATTTTAAAAATCTAACCGTTAAATTTTATATTCCTTTCGTTCTTAACACGCATATCAAATATCATTCAAATCGAATGTTATTTATTATTGTATCAATAAACAGTTATTTTATTATATACAATTTTAGATCGCAAAAATTTGAAATTTTAACATTAGTTTGATTACATTGCAATTGATATTTGATCTTCTTCAAATTTTGCAAAAATGAATGATATAATAAGAATATGTAATTCATCGGTTAGATTTTCAAAATTCACACTCAATATAAATATATACATATAAGGAATTTAAAGGGTTTTTCTTCAAATTAGTTTAAAGAGAAACTTTGTTCAATCTTGAATGTCTTATAAACACTAAAAAATGCAAACTAGTTAAGTTACAAAACTCTTGATTTTAAAAATAATGCTACGAGGATCATTCTCCATTTACCTAATGGTGCTACTAGGATCCACTTAAGTTGTAATCCATACAAGGGGTTGTTTACCAATATTTTGAATTTCGTTTTATACAATGTATATTTAAGTATAAAAAATATTCTATGATGTACCTGTACTGGCTCAAATATTAGATCGTATCAAGTGTTCTGGATATTTCAACTTACAAGGGAAAAAAATAACCTTGTTTTAGTCTTAACAAGACTTGGGTTGAGTAGTAATTTTATTATATTTTAGCCATTTTAGTAATTTTCCCTCTTAAAATTGGACCTAATTAGGTACATTTCAATATTCAACTAGTAATTTCTAATAATTTGACTCTTTTATTTTCTTTTTCTTTTGAGAATATATACTTCTAAGATGGTTTTTTTTTTTTTTTTTGGGAGATACTTCTAAGATGATTTTATGAAATGATTTGGTTGTGATTCATGATTTCTGTCATTTTACAAACCTTTTATAATGAGCAATGAGATGACATGAATTATAAAGTTCTTATATTAATTACCCCAATTTATCTCGCTCACACCCAACGCAGGTTTTCCATTCCCCAAAAAAACGGACGGGCATCCCTAATTCAATGCCACCTTGTCCCTTGTCCTTAATTTGACAAGTAAAACCCTAAAAACAATTAAAAATAAGGAAATAAAATATAAATATGAAAATTCCTCAAAATAAAAAATAAACCCTATGATGTCCTACATTCCTGTCATGATCGTTATAATTCATAATTAATAAGTAAAAACTTATAAAACTTATATAAATTCAGAGAAATTTTGTTCTTAACAAAATGTCCAGAATTATTTCAAAAAACAAAAAAAAAAACCAAATGTCCAGAACCTTTTAGTTCATTCGGTCTCCAACATGTGTATCATGACTAAACGAAAACAATTATTAAAATAAATCTCTAATAGTGATAATAAAAAAGTAAGCAGATTTTTTCTCAAAAAAAAAAAAAGAAAAGAAAAAAAAAAAGCATACAATCTAAAGCCTAGATAAAACTCCCTTTTTAAGGATAAAAACCAAACAACAAATGGTAGGCACACAACCTGCTCCCTAGTTCGAGTATAGGTACTTGTACTTTGAAAAAATCTCTTAAGTCAATGATTTACCTTACTATATCCCATTAATCGCGAACTGTGATTAATCTCTGATTATTTGTTTTAAGAATACACTTTGGAAAAAAAAATGATAGGCACAAAGTAATCAAAATTATTGCAACTTTGTACGGGAATAGAAACTTCGGCCCTTGATGTTGAAGTTGCACGACATGATTGATTTCGAAATTACAAGGCATCTATGGAATAACTACTCCGATCCTGTTTCCCTCCATAAATCCTTTTGTCACTGTCTACAGGTTATTGATGAGCCTGTTTTGCCATTGCAAGGTTTAATGACACTGACAGACGTGACTACAGGTTACTATTGGGGTCGTTTTGACATTGCGAACTGCGAAATTTTCTACCATGAAGTCTATCAATTTCTGGAATAAATTAAATGGACTATAATCATTGGGAAGCTTTAGTTAGTCATGACGAACTGTGGGACCAGTTGGTCCCCTCCCTTCTCTTTTGTTTTAATCAGTTTGAGCGCTGTATTAGTCGTATTTTCTTTTAATTTTTAATAAATTCCCTCGTTACCAAAAATATTTGTGGAGGGGGTGAGAAATCAATCAAACTCTGCTCATAGCCTCTGAAGTCTCAACAATTAAAATACCCTAACTGTTTTTTTTTTTTTTTTTTTTTTTGAGAAAAAAAATAAGAGTTAACTAAGTTATACTAGTCTCTGAGCAAGACGCTAAGGTTAAAGTGTATAGACCAACCTGCGTAAATACCCACCAACAGACTCTTAATGGCAGCAGAACTCAAATCTAAGTGAGTTAGATGACCTATCTAAACTTTACTAACTGAGCCAAACCCCATTGGCAGACCCAACTGCTTTTGTGTGACACTAATTTGATACTAAGCATAACCTTTTCCGCGTACCCCAGCACAGATATTTTCAGCAAATATAACAAGGATGATAATAGAGTTTGCAAAGACAAGCCTGTGGAGGAAGGACACGCGGACTTTAAGTGGTCCTGCATAGCATAGTGGCGTACCAATGAGACTCCCTGTAACAAAAGTTGTTTTGGGGCCGACAAATTGCCGCAACATTTTCACACTACTCTCATAGGTTAAAATGAAATATTAAACTCATTACAAACTAAAAACAAAGGCATTGTGAAAATGTTGTAACATTTTGTTGTCCCTATACTTTCTCAAAATGAATCTCGGATAACCAAGGCTATCACAACATTATCTTGAATCTTTTCTAGATAGTCAAGAGCAAACCTGTCTTGACTCTTGATCAGACTATTATTTCAAAAAAAAATTTAAAACTGCGTGAACTGGGGAAAAAAATTTTAGCAGAGATTGGAGGGCCTAGCCATGTGGTACTATATACTTCCATTATTCACAAATACGGAAAATACAGTTTGATTAATATCATGGAATACAAAGGAGCCAACACACCATTTACAACAAACTTCCAAACTGCCTGCATGCACAATTCACATCACAGTACACTTTTCTTTTTCTTTTGCTTTTGCTTCAGGTCTGGAGGAAGAGGACGAGGATGGGTTTCTGCCATTGTTTCTTGGCCCCTGCAAAAGAGCAATTTGTTAAAGAAATCTATATATTTTGCTTACAGTCATGACAGGAAATCAATAGCTCGAGGAAGATGCATAGATTTTTATATTATTAATCAAATAGAACATGATTTTATGTTCACAGTGTGCTTCTTTGAACTTCTTCAAAAATTTATTTCCACTGCATTTATGCAAGAGAACAAAATTTATTTCCCACTGCATTTATGCAAGAGATCAGTGCAAGAATCTAGTGTACATAAATATAAGAAAATTACAACATTTTACATCCTGAAGGTTACAACTGCAAGAATATATGATTTTTGTCACATTTCTTCCCTCAAAAAAACGAGTGCATGTGGTGCACATTATTTGGTTACCCAACTTTCAATCAACAATAGATTGTCCAAATAATTTAAACCAAAATGCTCACTGCAGTTTACAGATATGCTTGTGTTTATCCTTATGGCTTGTTTGGAAGTTTAGAGAGGGAGGAGAGTAGAGGGGAGTAGAAGGGAGGGGAGTAGTGGGGAGGAGAGTAGAGGAAAATGATTCCCCTCCATCTTGTTTGGATGTTTTTAAAATTAGTAAAGGGGAAGGGTGTAATTAGCCCTTCCCCTTGTATAATTTTGTTAATATAATATGGGTAAATTAGGTAATTTACTTGGTCAATAGTTTATGTACTCTACTCTTCCTCCAAATCTCTCCAATTTGGGAGAATTAAAAATAGGGGGCTAGAGGGAGTTGAAACCCCTCCAAACCCCTCCCCCTCCTTCCTTAAAAAACTTCCAAACAAGGTAATTAGATTACTTTCCCTCCCTTTACTCTACTCCCCCTCCTTTTTTAAACATCCAAACAGGCCATTAAGGAACCCCCCAGGTTCCCCGACCCACAAAGAAAAGGAAAACATACCTATTTGGGTAAAACATAGGTGCAATACATTAAGTTCCCCAATAAGATTCAAACACCTGGGTGGATTGAATCTAATTATCCTTGGAAACTATTTGTGTTATATTGGCCAATGCTATCAAGCGTTTGAATTTACTAGGGAACATAATGTATTGCACCTAATGTATTGTATCTAAGTTTTACCCTATTTAGCAATGAACATTCATTAAAGATAATTTGATTAGTTTCCTATATCACAACAACAATCTCACTTTCACGATGTAAATCAAACTCCAAAAAACAGCTTTTCTCTTGCCCTATAAAACTTGGAAGTCATGAGAAATGAACTCAAAACTCCTACTCTTATCAGAACCCACCAGCACGATGAGTCCCTGAATCCAACAAGAAATTTGGTATTTGCTACTACATAGTGACGATACTAGAGCTACAGACCTAGCCAGTTATTTCCAATCCTCAATATAAAGAAGACTAAACACATACTTAATCAACTAACAACATATGCAATATGCATTGTTAATTACATAATCTATTTGTCAATATAGAGATGTAAAACCTATAGCTTACTTATGCTGATGAAATATTAACATATCAAATGCAAAGGAAACGATGTGTATCCATCTCCAATACTCGTTTGGACACCTAAAGAACAATTGGCCTTAACTTATCCTGAAGTGCATATGATGCAGAAAATACTTAACATTTTTTGTCAAAAAGCAACAAATAGTTCACATAGTAATTACTCTTATGGTCTTTTACAATGTACAAATCTTCTGCATGCAACATACCATCAAATGTTACCATGTTCCCCATGTCTAGATCTTGGGTTAGCCATGTCCAACACCCCATGTCAGTTACACAACATGATGCTTGTATTTGTGTCCTCAAATAGTAGGGGGGAAAAACATATTAACCTACAAACAATGCAGTCCTTAGGTTTGGGCTCCGCTAAAACGAAGCCCAAACTCTATTTCAGACCGTATGACATGCCCTAAGCTAAGCTAACAAAATCGTTCAACTGGGCAGGTCAAATCAATACAAGGCACTCTAAATTGCTCCAGCAGCAATTCCAACAAAATGGCATAGGAAAAGAACTATACAACAATGAGTCAATGAGAACCAAGATCTATGTGTGGTTGATAGAGAATGAAACTTTGCAACCATGCCTTGTATAGCCCTTGTATTCATTCTTAACAAGACACTCACCACTCAAACCCTAGACCACAACTAAACACCGGTCCCAGTCTGGAAAATACTAATACATGTTTAACAGAGGCAAAACTAGCTTGATTGAATCACCTAGGATTCAGAAAAAAAAAAAAAAAAAACCAAGCAATTCTATTTCCAAGGGAAAGTACCGTAAACATGAGGTATCAGAATACAAGAAATTTCAAATAGAAAAATCATACTTATAGAAGTCATCACAGAATCAGGTGTAATGTTTGGATGAAAAGCAGGCATTAAACTGATAAGAACAGATGTTCAAAACAAGAAATTTTACCTGGGGACCTACAACCAGCTTTGAATTGCCACTAACGGGTGATGGTTGCTGCACATTCTGACGTTGCGGTTGTTGCTCAAACTCCTGTTGTTGCAGAGCAATTGCCAATTGCAGATCAGAACTGCAACAACAAAATATTACATTTTGGACAAGATTCACTCTAAAAGTAATAAAATATTTTAGAAAATTACATGAAATCTTTCAAAAATGGAAAATCTATATATTCAAGATGATCTTTTCATTAAACTTTGCCTTCCCATTTTGTTAATTTTATTTGACGTTCTCCTATAATAATAAAAATGAAGTAAAAATACAAGACTAAAAACGTTAGTGCCCCTTTTGGAGGGCAGTTTAAAACTAAACCTTTTCAAAGTATAGCTCTTTAAAACCCCACTTTTTTTCAATCTTTTCAGCCCATTTTCAAAAAGTTGAAAAATAAAGGCGAAAATACCATTTTAGTCCCTAGATTTTGGTAGTAGTCAATTTGATTCCTATTATTATCAACTTGCAATCAATTTGGTCCCTACCATCAAGTCACTAACAAAAGTTGACTGTAAGTAGAAAATAATAAGGATCAAATTGACTGCTACCAAAATATAGGGACCTCAAATGGTATTTTCACCAAAAATAAATTGTACCAAATGGCAAAACGGGTAAGAAATCAATGTATGCACAGTAACAAAGATGACATAATTACTTTAGATCAAAACCCTCTTGTGATGAACTGTCGATGCTGGCGAGATAATCCTGAAGCAGAAAATTCAATTTAGTATCATGGAAGCAACTATTGACAGCCTTGCATATACTATAGGTATAAAAGAAATACGTACGGCTGTGCTGGCCACAACATTTTGTTCATCCCAGGTGTCATTTGCATGACTTTCAACCTTAAATTCCTTGAAGTTACCTGTCATGAACAATGTATCCCCATTGACCTGAAGTGACAAGCATGGGAGGAATTATAATTAGGGCACCAAACTTCAAAATCATATATAACAACATAACAATAATTTTTTGGACAGAGAGATGACAACATGGCAATAATATTATAACTATTATAATTTTCAACGTTAAAAGGCACTATTTCCTTATCATTTCATAAATATCTTCTAAATGAAACAGTAGGAGAAAATTTTTAAAAAATAATTAAATTTGGAATGAACTTTCAAAAGTTCACATTTGAGAAGCCATTCTATTACAGCCACTACAGGCACAACCTCCATGGCAATGGCAGAACCACACATACTTTTTTTTCTTTTTTGGATAAATAAGTAATGTAGCAGAACCACAAATACTTGCTATCTAAATGTTTTGAACACCCTTTCATCCATCCATGTATATACATTGAAATTGTGTGTGTGTGTGGTCCAAGAAGTAATATCCAAGTATTAAACTAAGTTGCACGGACACGGACACGGACACAGACATGACATGAACACGAACATGGGGATTCGGCAATTTTTGAAAAATAAGGATATAACACGTTGTGGACATGGCAATTAAATAATTAATTTAATTTTATATTTAGGCATATTTTTTAATTTTTTTAGACATAAAATACGTTTATGTTTAGAATTTAAATTATGTAAGAACTACAAATAAGTAAATTAACCCCCAAAGTAATACAATAATACACATAAAATGTTTAGAGTACAAACCAAAAGTTTAAATAGGCTACATTCAACATCAAACTAAAAACATAAAAGGAAACCAAGCTTTAAAAAGTATAACCCAGTGAGTGACAGTGAGAGTGAGAGTGGGATTAAAAAATAAAAAATAAAAAACAAACAAACAAACAAAGAGAGAGAAGAGAAGAGGTCAGACAGTCCACGCTGAGAGAGAGAGAGAGAGATCGGAAGGGACAGGGCACGGCGTCGACGTCTATGGAGCTCGCCAATCAGCCCAATCTAGCTCCAGCGAGGGACAGAGGGCAGCAGCAGCGGGCAGAGGTCAGAGGGAGGGTGGGTTGAGAACTTGAGATGCGGGTAGAGGTCTGCGATTTTCTTTTTTTTTTTTTCTTTTTTTCTTTTTCACTGCTGGCGTGTTGGACGTGTCGGGGCCATGTCGGAGAAGTGAAAAAAAAAAAAAAAAAAAAAAAAAAAGACACTGCTCGGACACTGGAGTCCGGCAACTCGTACCCGTTCCGGTGTCCGACACGTCGCCAAAAATGGCGTGTCAGTGCAACCTAGGTATTAAACCCATTTCAAAAACAAATTGTAGCTCACGCATTTTATAACCATAAATGACCTATAAAACCTTTTTCTTTTTTTTTAAATGACCTATACAGCTTTTGATTCTACAAAAAATGTAATATTGAAGAACCAGCATCTTGATCAGGTTTCAGCAAGAAGATCGAGATACCTTAGTTGGTTCCTTGTTGGGGGAGAAAATGTGACGGGGAAATAGGGTGCTAACCTCTTTCTTCGATCTTCTTTATACTCTTATCCCTCATCAGGAGAGTAGAGATTGATTGAGATGCAGTTTTGAAAGGGAATGGGGATTTTGATGTTCACTCATTTTCTGATGCCTTAAGGTATCCTTGCAATATGCTTTTCCCTTAGAATAGTATTTGATGTGTCAAGGCCCCAAGGAGGGTTTCTTTCATTGTATGGACAGCAGCTTGGGAGAAGATCTTCACTTGTGATAATCTCATTAAGAGATAATACATACTAGTAAGGTGTTGTATTTGTCGTTGGTGTAGGACATATTAGGGAATTTGTCTACATATAGTTGTGGTGGGTTTAGGGTTAGGAAAGAAGAGGAATTAGAGAGAGATAGAGCTGTTCAGGGGCTGTGTGAATAGAAACTTTAGAAAAAGAAGGTGAAAAGAAAGAGAAGAGAGAAGGAGAAAGATCCAACAAAGGTTAAAGTGCCAATATATAGCTCAAAACACTCAATTTTATTAATCAACTCTTTTTTTTTTTTTAATACATTGAGCACAATATATATACATACATATATATATACATGTGGACTCTGGCTTGTACTAGTATGCTAGTAGTAATAGGATTTCTACTAGTATTAGGACTATTAGTTTGACTAGTAAAGCAAACTGTTATGATCCTAGTGTCTCACATAGAATAAGTATAAGCTTAACCATGTGTTTATAAAAGCTCTTGGTCACCCTCCCCATGCAAGTCGGTTTTCAAGGATGAGTTCTACGCATGGATTTGTAACATTTGGTATCAGAACCAACCACCACCTCGAGTAATCAAGTGTAGCTTATTGAGTATGAGATCAAATGAGTTGCGGTTTTGTGGCCGGATCTTGGAGGGTGCGACTTAGAGGCTAGATTAAAATAACTGATAGGTGAGTGAAGCCACCAAAAGAGAAAGGGTTACCATCAGGTCAATGTCGCTACAATGAGCCGTTGTGGACGTCGGCTACAGAACGTGGTAGTATGTTATGATCCTAGCGTCCCATATGAATTAAGTATAAACTTAACCATGTGTTTATAAGCTCTTGGGCACCCTCCCTTTATAACCCGGTTTTCAAGGGTGAATTCTACCCATGAGTTTGTAACACAAACCTAATAAATACTTTACTTGGACCCAAAGAAAATAAACCTAAGATACTTAGAATACCCTAGAAGATTCTAGACTCAACTAAATTACCAAAATACCCTTTCCTTTGGGTTTCATTGGGTACTATTGATAACAATCACTGACCTTTAGATTGGTTGGTGGAATTGGGTAGGCAACCAGTCATTGGACATTTTGAATTTGGTCTCATTATGTTTGATGTGGACTTTGTGAAGGGAACCTAATCGTCGTACATTTCAGGATGTGGAAATTTAAAGTATACAATTGATAGAGCTATTTGCTAGATCATTCTTTGATTGGTCTCAAGTGTGGGGTTACTGATATTAACTCCATTCCTAAGTTTTTAGAATCCTTATCATACATTTGTAATTCTTTTAAACTTTTTGTATTCACTTTCGTGTACGCAAAGTAGAGCATTGTTCAAGAAAATATTTATTTACTTATTTATAATAAAAAAAATTAAAGGGTTTCAGCCACAATTAGAAACAGTGACCAAACCTTGAACATACAGGACAATAATTAATAATGTGACAGAGTACACTGAGAAATAAGATCAGAGTGTAAGCAGATTACCTCATTTAGTTTTTCCCATACCAAATCAGGCTGATTTATGTAACCTTGGTCTGTAGCTAGAAGATAAAGTTCACCATCAAACTGCAATAAGAGGAGGTTCAGGAAACTATTTAAGAATTGATGTTCAGGGGCTATGGAACCTAAAGGTTACAAAACTATATATGTATTCTTCAAATTTTCACCATTAATAATTACAGTAAGCATTTAATCAGCAGCAACATCAATGATTATATCATGAGAAAGAAGAACATTTTTAGCTGTTACGAACCTTGAACATGGTGCTGAAATGATTGTTACGGAAGAAAACACAAAGTTCTCTTTCTTTAAGGCCATCTTGTAAGCAGAAAAGGCTGCAAAAGCATTGACAAAAATATAGAGAACTTCCCGGTATCCAATGTAGCAAAACATATGGATTAATAATAAAATTAGGCGTTTATAATGAAACCGTGAATCAACATACCCATAAAAGGTCAACTGACTAGCGTTGTTCTTCAAAAAGCTCCTGATCAGCTCACCTAAAGCAATCAAAAAAAAAGGAAGAATTTCTTTTAACTAAATTCAAGATCATATTAGTTGAAAACTTAATACAGATAAACAATCTTCTGAAAGCACATCAACTTCTTTGATATACCACTAACCTTGTTGTGGGGTGATTTCATCCTTGGACTTCACATTAAAGGCATCTATGGTGCTTTTGTCTGCTTGTTCTGCAAGAACCACCTCACCTTCATACACAGGTTCTCGGTCCTCAAAAACTGCAGTTCTTGAATCCAATATACATTCCTCTCCTTCATACATGGGCTCACTGCCATCAACACTTGAAGTCAAAGCTTCGGCACCATCTACATGCTGAATTCTCCCACTAGATGAATCTGAATCAGCATATGGTGAAGATAAGCTTGATAATTCTGTTGTACTACACCCATCTTGCTTATCTGCAGATTCATGAACATCAGTTGTAAAAGTGGATTCCTTCTGAAGTTCTTCACTCCCTCTAGTAACATCCACATGACTCTCATTGACAGATGCAGTGTCTTTTCCAGGAGAAATGGAAGGGGCACTTCCACTTTGGAGCAAGGTATCAACACTGCTTTTTTCAACAATATCATTATGAAGGATACTTTCGGCAGATTCTGCATAAATTGATTGATGAAGGAGATCTCCCACATCAGTCTTCAAATATGAACTAGATGCTTGCCCAGGGGTATTTTTTAAAGATACTGGATTGTGATTGTTTGCAGCATTGCAGTCATCTACTACAGATGGTTCCGGCTTATGAATATTGTTATATTCAACACCATGACACTTCTCTAACCCATTTACAGAATCTACAGGCATAACCTCCTTAAGGCACGCCCCTTCATTTGAATTGATAGACTGAGTCCCTCCACTGATATGAGGATCACCCACTGCAGTTGAATTGTCAGCCACAGACAACTCCAAAGCTCTCAAAAGCTCTGCTTCTTCTTCAAGGTCCCCCTTTCTTCCTTTCTGGTTATCAGAGACTGAACGTGGAGAATCATCGAAAGAGGTAGCCTTTGAAAGACATGGAGAAGGGACTCCTAGAGTTGCAGTTGTTGCAGCAGCAAAATCAATACAATCTTCTTCAGGATTATTCTTACATACACCTTCCATATTCTGTGTTTCCAGGGCTACAAGCTCCCCCGTGAGAGTATTATAGGACTTTAAACCAATTGCATTAGCAGTTTCATAATCCTGGCAAACAAACAGGTAAAAAATTATTATTAATCAAATGGTCAAAAAGTACACAATAATTAATCTGTGTTTCAAAAAACTCTCGACATCCAGCAGTGTCAGACCATTAAACACCATTGCCTATTATAGCCTACTAGTAGCATAGAAGCAAATTCCCATCATATAATAAGCTAGCCTCAAAATATACAGATTCTAACTTTCCAGATCAGTATACTAAATCTACTAATTGCAAGGTGACCACCAACTTTTCTTTTTTGTTAGGTAACTAGAAAACAAGACACCCAGCACTGCTTGACCCTCCATCCTTGTTTAGATGGGGGAAGAAATCATTTGGTCCAAAGAACATTGGCCAAACACCAGTAGTTAATAGGACAGTCACAAGAAGATGAAGCAGCCCCCTGCCAGAGAAATGGTGGGAGAGAGGAAGCAATAGAGCATGACCATATGCAAGGTTATCAAAGTTCCTAACAGAACAAGTGTTGAGAAAGCTTCCAAGTCCTACCCAAACCACACTTGAAATTAATCCACACTCCCGGAATTTTAACTAAACTTCACCTTCTCATTCCACCTTTGCAGCTCCACCACAATTGAGATTTCTATTTACCCTTTATCACTTGTTGCTGACCTAGGATATCGTGGTTCACTGTATTGGACTCACCCTTTAAAGGATTCATAATTGGAAACACACAGTGTGGTCTGCACAGCACCAACACCACCCAAGCTTTGCCATGTACACAAACATCAAGGCCTCATAAAAATATAAAACCATACAGGAAGTTTTCTATCCCAACTTTCTACAACTACACCAAAAATGTATTTCCTCATTTCCGCTGACTACCAGGCCAAAATAATTTGAGGCAAGTCCAAGTGTACAACTTGAACAACACTGCCAATAAATTGTTAACGGAAAAAGCCTTGGGCTTCATAATCGAAAGGCACCCATGAGGTACATGCTTATATGTCTAAAAATCAATGTAAAAACTAACAGTCACAAAATACAATTTAATTATTATAACAATATAATTAAAGCTTTTGCTTATTAAATACTTGAAACGTTTAATTCAAACCGATAAGCTCCGTACATATATTTAAAGGAAAATGACAACACAGCACACGCTGCAGGTTTTCTTAAGTTATTTGCAATTCTGATGAGCTATTATATTATTTTAGGACTTCCACACTGAACACAATGTTGCATCACCAACGACCACCAAAATACATGCAAAAGTTGGTACAGAATGGAAGAGGCCTTCATTCTGCTTCAATGACTACAAAAATTAAACGGTTTTCTTGTCTCTTATGATTTTAATAAAGAGAGGAATATGATTAATGAAATTCTACCTGATACAATTTAGAGAATGAATATTCAACACCCAAAAGTTCCCTGCTAAATTTTAAGAGCTTCAGATGAAGTTTATTCAAGAAGATGAGCCATAGAAAGGTCACTGGACACACAGACTTCAAAAGAACTAGCCTCAGTCTGCAGATAAAAAATATAAATCCTATACATGGGGACCAAAAAGGTTTGATGAAATACGAACCAGTATAAATATGAGAAGGAAAACATGAGGGTAAATCACCACCATCAAAATTCTTGAAAATAGCAGCACACAAAGACTCACGAGAGGCTCATAAGTTGAACAAATTGGGTAAGGCCAGAATGCAAATGTATGATAAGGACCAAAAAGGAGAAATCCAATGTGTTCAGACACATGGAGTACATGAAACAAACAGTACTACGATACTAAAAGGGCAACTTGAACCAGTCACTAGGTATCTCACATATATAGTAAGTCTGAGGCCAGAAAAGAGAGAACCTGTGGATCAACTATCCAGCCATGATAGAGTGGAATGTCCAGCAGATCAAATATGGCACACTCTGGAGTAAACTCAAAATCGTTTATTCTGAAAGTACCATTAAACTTTTAGTCAGAAATACAAATAGAAACTGACAATAAATAACTGGTATTAGAATAAATAAGTCGAACCTCCTGAATTGTATATTTACATCAATGCCAGTCGCAAGTCGAGGAAGCAGATCAATTGCATCAGAAATGTTCTGTTGTTGATTTTCAATATAACCTTCATCTTTATTCTGCAACACAATAACAAAATGGTTAATTCCAGTTACACCAGCAAATAGTAACTTCATAACTGACCATTTAATAAATAAATTACATTGGCATTACTGTTGGAATCAATTAATCTTTCAGCAACTAGTGAAAGCAATTTCTCCTGCGAGACTTCTGTTGTATCTGGACTCAAATTCAAGTTATTCCTCAGTAGAAGAACATTACCTGTAGCAACCCATGAGTAAATGATCTATTTCCCAGAAAATACAAACAAGAAAAGGAATATCAAACCTTTACTGCATAAAGACAAGCAAACCCCCAAACACCAACCCACCCCCCTCTCCCCCTCAACTTCCTCCACTCCAAATGTAAAAAACAAAGAAGGCAAGATAAAACTGAAACAAGAATGCCCACAATCAACTTCAAACCATACCAAAACAGTTAATTCACATATTCCATCATTACAGCATATTCATACACTTGAAATTAAAAATTAAACAGTATTAGCTGATGTTGGAGGAAATCAATTCTTGATTTCCAGAATATTATTTTGATGGAATTTGTAGAATTTACATATTTTAGTTGAACCTTGTTTGGTTTCCAAGAAACCAAAAGAGAAAGGACCTGGGGGGGTGGGGGAGGAAATTCAACGCTTAACGTCTCCTGAAAATTTAGATTTCCCACCAAAAAAAATTAGGTCAATTACACTAGCTAAAATAATTGATTAGGGCCAACTGAATCAAGGATATTGTTATCTACATTGCCAGATAAAGAAATACCTAATTTCAAATCCATGTTTTTCCCCATACTTTAACAACAAATAAACAAAGAATTTGGGAAAAGAGATGCGAGTAAGAATGTTGAAAAATGAAAAGAAGATGCTAGAATTCAAGTTGTTCTAAAGAATTTTTTTTTGATAAGTCTTTGGAAGTTGTTCTAAAGAATAATTTTTATTTATACAAAATGAAAAATTTCGACTGCAAACCCAAACACCAATCATCAAAACATAACACAATTCTGAATAAAACAACATGGATGATCTTTTATTAACAAAATATTATGGGGTGATAAGATTGCAAAGTAATCATAGTGGTTTACACTTTTTTATGTCAAAAAAACCTTATCAAGAAAGAGCTATAGTCAATAAATAATTATCCAAAGAACTAAACAGATGAGTAATATGATGGACAACATCACATGTGAATGATTCTTGGATTTTAGCACAATGTTTACAGGGGAAAAAAAAACCCAAGATATACAAGGATGAAGAAAACTAATAATATTTTTGGATGAAGGCAGAAGCAGGAAATCAATAAAAAGTAAAATGCTTATTTTATTTTGATAGGTAAAAGTAACTGTTTATATGTAACTCTATAATTTTCATAATCTGCATTCCAGAAGTAAAAGATACTAAAACCTAAGCTCTAGCATAATAAAACTACATTGGCTACCTAATTTAAATTGTTCACTTCCTTGGAAATCAAAAGCCAAGAATATCATTCTGCAAAAAATTCAGTTCCTCGGCTAGAAAAATGAACAATCAAGAAACAATGAGGAGTAACATGAGCAAAGGAGAGGCAAAGACAGGTTCCCTAAAAGCACAATTTAACCTAATAACATTTTTTCACTCTGAAAATCATATCAACTGCAAAATTAGAGGGTCTTGTTTTTTACCTTTTCTCAATCGTCAGGCTCCCAAACAAAATTATAATGAAAGAATTGATTAAGTTATTTCCACCATTTGGTTGTCAACACACTAAAATAGCAAATATATTTTAACATTGGTGAGATGGTAAGTGACCTCTGCCTAAGCAATATGCTGCAAGTTCGAGTCTAGGAATTAGTCTCTCCAAAAATTGGGGGTAAGGCTGCCTACCAAGTACCAACCATCTCTTCCAGTAAAAGGTCGTACCAAGTTCAAGCCTTAGGAACTTGGTACGACCTTTTACTCATATTTCACTAACAAGAAATCCACTCAACAATGCCCAGCAAAATACAGCAATTTCTCGGTTTCTAAAAAAAGAATAAAATAACATCAATTTCCTCTATTTTTCTAAATTTATCTCGCCACACGTACAGATTACAATCGTTTCATCTCTAACTATGCCTAATACAGAAATTTGTCAAATCTCTGGTAAATTCACACTTCCTGGAAAAGCAACATAAAACACAAAATTGCACTCTCTTTCCTTTGCTTAATTTTCTCAGCGACAAAATGGAAGAACAAGAAAATCAAGAATCAATAAACAACAAGCAATAAAGTGCGTGTGTGAGAATCAGAAACCATTAATTAAAACAAACAAAAACCTAATAGCACAAGATTATATTTGAAATGATCAAATTCCACTAAATTATCGGATTAAGCATCGAATTAATGATTGCCTTACACCGTTTGGTTGCTCAGAAAATCAACAAGAAAATCCTCCATTTCGAACACCGCCTAACTATCCCTAACACAACCATTTCCCTAAATTATACATGTAACCAAAGAAATAATAATTTTACAGTAATCAAACCTAACATTCTTTACATTCTTTAAAAATGAGAAAGACAGAAACGAAACCCTAGCAAGAGAGAGAGAGAGAAAATTTACAGATAGCGAGGAGAGGGCAGGGGCCATTGTCGTTTTGGAGAACGATAGGAGTTGTACGACCTAAGAATTGAATAAGCTTGGTTTTGTGAGCGCACTCCTTCACTTGCTGCTGTGGTTGAGGTTGTGGTTGTGGCTGTGGCTCTTCAGTAGAAGCCGACGCCATTTTTGCTGTAGCTAGAGAGAGGGAGAGAGAGATTGATTGAGATTGATCACGACGAAGACTCACACACACAATTTCGTCTCTAGGAAGTAGCAGTTTACGCACTCGGTTTTCGTGTCGCGGACAGATAATTTGAGAGAATTGGTCTTAATAAGAGAAAGTGTGTTAAAGAGAGAGACCAAGAAGATTTATATATATATATATATATATATATCTATATATCTTTATATAAGCTGGCGCAGTGAGAGGAAGAGAGAAGGAAGTGACTTTTGTTTGTTAAAAACTTGAAATAGTTGTGACGGAAACGCCTATGTACTTGGGTTTAATTTTTTCTCCTCCAGATCTCTCTTTTCTTTTCTTTTCTTTTTTTTTTTTTCTTTTAATCTTCTTTGATTTTTATTTAATGCCATTTTACCAAACAATTAATAACATGATAATTCTTTATATATTTACCTAATATAAAAAATATATATATTAGGTAAATACATAAAGAATCATGATATTAATTATAACTTACACCTACCGCGCACCCTTAATATGGTGGTTATTTACATGTACATTGAGGCCTCATTTGGAAGGAGGGAATGGAATGAAATAAAAAAAAAATGAAAATAATAATTTTATAATATTATTCCGTTCCCTTGTTTGGGAGTTTTAATGGAGGAAATGAAAAGCTCATTCCTTTGTTTGGGAGTTTAAGTGGGAGGGAATGAAATTGGTAGAAGGGAACACTCATTCCTTTTTATTCTCTTAAAATCTCAATTTTTCATCCCCCCGAAATTGGGAGGAATGAAAGAGAATGAAATTAGATTTAATAATTTTTTTACTAAAACTCCCAAAATATCCCTATATATTTAACCCTTTATTTTAAAATAGGAGTTTAATAGTAATATTGTCATAAAATGATTCTATTTCATTCTCTCCATATTGCTTCCAAACAAGATTACTTACATTCAATTCATTTTCATTCCTTTCCATTCCTTTATTTTAAAATATCCAATCAAGATTACTTAATTCCATTATTTTCTATTCATTTCCCTTACTTAAATACATTCCATTCCATTCATTTCCTTTCCATTCCCTTATGATCATTCTATTCTATTCCATTATATTCTCTTATGAACTCCTAAACGGAGCCTTAGATTAGGTTAGAATAGAATATCTATCTTGTATATAAAAAAAATTATAACTCACACTTATCACACTTATCTAACCTATTTGAACACACACTTTGCACCCCGGTGTTACTTTTGTTGTTATATTTAACAGAATCCTATTACACGTGACAAGCACATGTATTGTTTTTGAGAATCAATTGGAAGTTAGATATGTGTATTACACTTGATTTTTATTTTTTAAATGTGTGTATACGACTTTTAATATTACCTAACTAAGAGCATCTCCAGCAGACTAGCCAAATTTGTGTACTGTTTGGCTAATAAATAGTGACATTTAGCTTTTACTTATCCACTTTTCAAATACACTTTCTAACAGACTTTTTATCCCATTCTCTATCTCATTTAAATATTATTTCTTCATTCATTATTTATTCTTTTTTTAACAACTACACATCTTCTAACATTTTTTTACTCAACACCTAATTATTATAATAGAAAATAAGAATTTGGCTCATGAACAGTAGCCCATCAGACTTTATGGGCTACTGTTCATGAGCCAAAAAAAAAAAAACTAAGTTTGCCTAGTCTGCTGGAGCACTACCACAGCACATACTCTCCAAAATTTAGCTAATATATGTGGATGCCTCTACCGCTGGAGATACTCTAATTCTTGTATGTAAAGTTGTGATAAAAGTCTTATAACTTGACTTACAACATATGTTGTTTTTTACTAAGATGTCTATAATTCAAATCACCCAGTTTAATGAATTATCAAAATAAAAAATGAAAATTTCCTGAACCAAAAAACTCTGGGCATTCATTATATTTCACTTGTTCATGCATTTAGGATTTAGCCTTACTTCCCCGTATAGATTTAGAAATTCAAGATTAAGGGTAAAGCATGGACAACAATAATAATGAAAAATAACCAAATTCAACACTTGGTTTGTTTAAAAGGAAAAAAGTATTACGGAAAACTTTTTTTTTTTTTTTCTTTTTTGCATTTTATAGTGCTTGGCATGGCGAAAAAGGCAAGTCAACATGAAACTTTTTTTTTTTTAATATGAAACATAAAACTTTTTTTATGTCAACGAAACATGTTTTTAGGAATGGTCTAAAAAGGATTGTTACACACTCAATGAAACTACCATCAAATAAAGTTAACACCACCAATAATAATAATAATAATAATAATACTAAAAAAATAAAACACTCCCTAGTGATAATCTCTCTCTCTCTCTTCACCTTATTCCTCTCCTTGAACAATCCGATTGTAGACCAGCATCAGCACTTTTTTGTATGACATATTTTCCTCTAACAATACTAAAAAATTGACAATATTTTTTACAATAATTGAGTTAACAAACTTACATAGGTTCTAATTTAGGCGTATCACCGAAATTACTTTTTTATCTATTATTTACAATCTACTATATTAGTAATTATCAAATTTTTTGTATATATAGGGTCTGTTTGGGAACAGCTTATTTTGTTGAAACTGAAAATTTGTTGCTGAAAGTACTGTAGATGAAGGGAAAAGTTAGTTGAAATAGTATAGTGGGACTCATGAATAGCATCAAAAAGTGCAGTGGGGCTCATGAATAATAACAAAAATAAGCTAAATAGTAAAATAATTTTCATTTTTCATTTCAATCCAAACGGAGGCATATACTATTTTTTTTTTTTAAGCAACCAATTTTCCACAAAGGACACGTTTGGTAGACTATAATAGACACTGTAATTTAATAGATATTCCTATAACATAACTATTCGATTGTTTGGTTATATTTTTATTACAATGAATAGTTATTCCTTATGAATAGCTATTTTTCAAAATGAGGAATAATTATTCCTTATCAAAAGTACTGAATATCTATTCTTTCATCTTATATAATAATTTTTAAAAAAATTTCCTTAAAAGCCATTAGTTGCCACATCTTCAAAAGGAAAGAAAATAAATTTTCCTTGTTGTTAATTATTAACTCTATTTTGAACACCCTAAAAAAAGTGTATTTTAGGAAATTTGACTTAAAAATGATTTAATTACACCTTCTTTTTATACTCTACTAAATTGTGGATGTAGATTCAGGATTCTAGTCCTAAATGGTTACCAAACTAATGAATAGTAATACTTATTACATTCCAACTTAATGTAGGAGGTAATACTTATTCTTATTCCTATGTAATAATCATTATAGTGTACCAAACGTGCCCTAGTTTTTTTGAGTAGGTTCCAAATCTGGAGCATATTTTCCTATTTAGGGCTCCCAAATGGCCAAAAGAATATAAAATATTTCTCTTATTTGGGATATATTTTCGTGAATGAAATTTGTTTTCATATTATTCTAAAATAAAAAAGGAAAAAATTGTTCATATAATTGTTTAGAATTACAAAAAAATATATATTTATTTATTAATAATTTTTCATGTGAATTAAATAAGAGTAATGTTAAAGACATAAATTTTTTACAAAAAATTTTACAAATTACCCCACTATAACAGTTTATAAAAATGTTGTTAAATAGTTTGTGATTGTAGCATTACTTATTAAATAATAGAAAAATGTCTTTGAACTCATTTCCAAGTTTGAAACCAAAATCATTAAAAAAAAATGTTAAAATATTATTTTGATCTCTAAACTTTATCAAAAAAAAATTATTTATGTCTTTATATTTTTTACAAAAAAAAAAAAAAAAATCATCTCTAAACTATTGAAAATGTTTCACTTTCAATCCTTAAACTTTGAAAACAATATATGTGGGGCCCCAAATATTAACCAATCTGGCCCACCCTATACCTGGCCCAAGGCCCACACCGAGGATAATATAAACGCCGAGGATAATGGGAAATAGCCCAAGTCATCCAAGGGCCTCGCCGAGGATGCCCACATCCTCGGCAAACCGACGTTGATGAAGGGAAAATATCTCCCACCCATTAAATGTACTCCACCAACATTTTGGCCGCTTTAATGGTAAAGTGACCAGCGAACCCAGGTGCCTTGGTCACTCCAACTAATAGAAAGTCTGCAAAGGTGGCTGAGAAATAACATAAAACCTATAAAAGCAGGTGATGGGACAACCCCTTATATACAGAGTTCAGATAGCCGATAAATGGATGGTTAAAATTAACAAAAACAATACTATATAACCAAGAGGATTCCCAACATAAAGGGGATTCGGATATGAATCAGTCCTAAGAAAAATGACAGAATATATATCAACTCTAAGAAAAATAGATCCTTGGATGAAGCCGAGGATGAATACGCTTTACAAACACTTAACCAAAATCATCAGAATCCTCACAAACACTTATCCGAAGTCATTACAAAGATCTTATCAACACCTAACCAGGGTCATGATCCTTATCCTTATAGAAACACCCAGTAAAATTATTTTGTTATTACGCCTGTTGATTTCACATCATCCGTAGTTTACTTCGATGATGTCAAGCCCTTTTACCCACACTCTACAAATTTTTATTGTTAAGGGTCCACTACAAATTGAGTCCCTACAATATATATATATATATATATATTATCCCTAAACTATTGAAGAAAATTCTTTTTTCTTCCCTATTTTTGTCTCTAAACAATTGGAAAAAAATAAAAACTATTTTCAAAGTTTAGGGATGAAAAAATAAATTTTTAAAATTTTAGAGAAAAAAGAAAATTTTTAGTAAAATTTAGGAATTAAAATAATATTTTTTCCAAAAAATTAGTTTCCCATAAATGTTTTCTTAAAAAGGGAGTCATTGTCCATATGCATTTTCAGTCTAAACAAATTGAGCATTAGATAGCTCTACAAACAATGAATGAATATTTGCACACCTATATATTCAATGCAAAATTAAATTAAAATCTAAAGGTAAAATATGAATTTTAGAAAGCTTAGGGACCCTAAACATGCATACTATAGTATCATGTGATATTTTTTTATGAGACATTTTTTAATAGTTTAATTACATTTTAAACCCAATAATTTAGGGTTTCAAATTAAACCTCACTGGTCCTCACACTCTCATAAGCTTCAAATTAAAATATATACTTTAAAAAGCATTTCAATTCAAACCAAAACTCAGTATACATGATGTCGTTAATAGAAAATCTAGAAGAAGCGATCCCATTCTTTTTTCATTGGGTCTTGGTACGGACCGAAGGTCTTAAATGACACCGATCTGACAAAATTAACAAAATGACACTATATGGCTTGGAGTGATTTTTTTTTTTTTGGTTCAAATATGATAAACACAGTGTTGAAATAATTATGCGTTATCATTTTTTAGTTAATATTGTCATTATAGATGGGTATATAATATAAATTAAAATGTTTTTAAAAGCGCGTAATTTATTGTTTGAAGCTTTTAATAATGAGAAGTTCAATTTAAAACTACCCATAAACTATGGAATTTAAGATGAAATTTATCATTTTTTTCCCCTTTTGAAGTAATTTAATAAACCAACTCTCACACTAGTCCTAACTTATTTTTAAAGATTGTTTTCTATTAAATATTTTTTAAAAACAACTCTATTTCACAGTAAGATAAATAAGGGAAGTTATAAAATTGTTTTTCAATTCATTTAAGGTTGCTACTATTAGAAAATGAGATAATTTTATAAAAAATATTTTTTGAAAAATAACTCATTTTCTAGAAAACTCTATCGCCAAAACAATCAAAGGCATAAGTACATTTTCCATTGAGCACTTATATAATAGTAGATATGAGCTTGTTAATACTTTTTTGACTCGCAAATACAATTGCCACTTTGGGCTACATATCTTTCTATTTGTTGATAGTGTACAGGCTACATATTTCGTGAATAAAATTTGAATCGTAAGTAGTGGCTGTAGTGCCCCACTAGTAGTGAATGTAGAGATATTCGTTTTAAGAAAGAAAGTACTTTTTGTGAAACACCCAAAACTGAATATATTTTAAAAATAAATGACGCAACTAAAATCCAACGACAAAGTTCGATCACACTTTGCAAAACCGATATAATAGTTCTGTAATCTCTGCTTCTGTTCTGACTTCTTAGTTTTGAATGAAAAGCCTCTTTTACCCCAAAAGAAAGAAAAGGCATTAGGCCGATTGGCTCAATAGCTTGCTGGGAATCAAATAGCACTACAAACCAGGTTATGAAACATAAAGACTTGTAAGAGAACTCCTGTACATCGTGGCCCATTCCCTTGCATTGTATTGAATAGGTGTGTGGAAAAGGAAGGGAGCGGCTCCTCTCCCGTTTTCAAGTCTCCAGTTATCTGCATTTTTTATTTTAGATGAACGACATGTGGCTATTAAACAATCTAAGGGTCATAACATAACCACTTTAAATACAATTTTGATTGCATTGTTTTTCCTTCTTTCTCTCTCTTTCGTTCCCCTTTCTGTCTCTCTCACCTGAATCACCAAGCTGCTGAGATCGATGTAGTGGTTTTGTGAGTGAAACAACTTGTCCACTCCTACCAATTCAGGTTCTTGTTTCCTGCCATGACTGGGACTCGTACTCCGTGATCAAATTTGCTATTACTATACTGAAGATTTTAGGATTTAGGCTTTCTGATTGTTCACTTTTAGAAGAAAAAAAAAATCTAATTCTAGGGTTAGAAGGAGATTTAGAGCAAAATTTGCAGAATCTTCCAATGTGATTGAATAAATCTTTTGGCACTGAGCCCACTGACTAAATTTGGCTAAGGGATTTACTAATTGTGACTACTGACTTTGCTTAATTTCCTTTCTTGATGTTTTGTAGATTCTCTCCACAGGTTTTGCTTTGTTTCCTTTGTTGATGTTCTGCAGATTCTCTCCACACTTGTTGTAACTCTCTTCTTCTTCTTCTTTGTTTGCACAGTAACTTGGTAAACTCAGGTGAAAGAGACGGAGGGAAAAAGAAGAGAGAGAAAGAAGGAAAAATTATGCTATCAAAATTGTATTTAAAGTTGATATGTTCTGACCCTTAGATTGTTTTGTAGCCACGTGTCGTTCATCTAAATTAAAAATGGAGATAACTGGAGACTTGAAAACGGGAGAGGAGCCGCTCCCGAAAAGGAAAACTACTTTGGGTAAAGTAAGAAAATGGACAACAGCAGAAGGTTTAGCTAGACAAATGGTTGCCAAATCCACACACTTATAATGTTGCTTCCCTTAGAAGATTGGTGCACGTGCTGAGGCCACCTCATTTTGCAATTAGGTATTGATTCATATCTTTTAAAGGTAAAATAGTAATTTTGACAAGATTATGTAAAATTAACTTCATCATTTGAATTTTGAACCGTTAGATGAGCAAAAACTTAATTTCAAACATTTTCAAAACCCCCTAACAATAAAAATGACACTATTAGTACAAATACCGAATTACCAGATTAAAAAATCAAACCACATCAAGTTTTCATAGACCAGAGACATTCTTGGAATTATGGTTAAATACATGTGATTGAGAATGATTAATTAAAATCAATTCTAAAAAATAGTTAATTTTAATCAACTTTGTGTCAATATCCCGTTGGTTTAAGTTTAAACTTTAAAGACAAGAGTGTATGGGAGTGTATGAGATAATTCTAAACGATAATGGTTGTTTTTGAATATTTAATTAATTAGTCTAAAAATAGATAGTTAATTGAAATCTAATGATTTTCCATGCGAGTTAATATAACCTAAAAATGTCTTAGAACTCATTTTCAAGGTTGCAAATGAGAATCCACTAATTATATTGGTATTACAAGTATAAAGAATCATACCAAATCCTAAATACCTACCTACAATAATAGAATCTACTAATCCTAACTCAGCTTCAACCTAGTTGAACTTCTTCTTAGCAAACTTCTTCGGTTTCATAGATCTACAATCAACGTGAATGACTTGATCTCCACAACAATCCGAGTTTGTTGTAGTAGTTTGTGCAAAGGACAGTGACACATGACGGATGGTGGAGAGTTGGTATGGCGATCTGGCGGCTTCTTGGCTTGGTGAGTTCTAGTGGCTTCCCAAGGTGGATAGGTCCTACAAGAAGCTTAGTTTGGTATTTTTATTTTCTGAAATAAAGAGTAATTACGTGCATAATGACTTAATCATTTATATGCAATTATTTGTAAAAACATGATGTGATACAATATTATTGAAGGGTGTAAACATGGATTTTTACACCAAGTTCTTATTGAATTTTATCGCTGTAGGAAAGTGAATGAAAAAATGCAGTTCTTTAAGTTTTTTATTGTTGATGTAGATCATAAGGTTAAACCGTGTAAACTCTTATGTCTTTTTCTCTTTTTCGTTACATATCACTCTATCATAAATTTATACAAAGTTGCACCGGTAAAACCGCATGATTTGGTAAGAAGTGAGTCTAGTCATGAACAGTGGCAGTGCCACATTCAATCCCATGACCAGGAAAAAAAATTAATAATAATAATAATTTTTTTTTGAGTTTTTTGACCAACCTAAAATAAAAATTTGAACATCCTAAAGGAAGCCCAACAACAAACTTATTCAACACCAGCTTTTATCTTAACATTTTTAAGTAAAAGGAAAAAAACCCTACAAAAAAAATTCTTAATTGAGTAATGCTCTGAACAAAAAAAAAAAAAAAAAAAAAAATATTATTCTTAATATATTACAAAGATCAATAAGAGAGTTTTAAAGACTAAAAACTAAAACTAATTAATAATAAATTAGAGCATTCTTATCGCGACTACTACAGTTGAATGGTTAAATAAAAGAATTATAAAGAGTAAAGACTAAAACTATTTAATAATAAATTAAAGTATTCCTATTGCGACTGCTACACTGAAAATAAATTTTTTGGCAATGAAATATATAAAGAATGAATTGTGAAATTGAATGGAAGACAAGTAGATAAATGATTGCTTGATTGTGCACATTGAAAACGATGTAGTTGGTAGTATTGATAATGAAACTATTATACAACAATTTTAAAATATGAATCATCAGAAAAAGTAATTGTAAAACTTCATTTAATTGCATTTCTATTTTTGCAATGTCAATATATTCAAGGTCTATTTTATTATATTTTGTATAATTCAGGCTTTTTAATTATTCCCTAAAAAATTTCCTCGAGCCACCACTAGTGGTAAACAGTTTTGGGCACTCAAAAATTCCAGAAATAGTGAGGTGCAATGAGGAACAAACTTGTTCCATGGGCTGGGTTTAAAGGTAACTTTTGTAACAAAAGCAAACAATCTTCAGGTGCTTTGGGATTGTTCAACTCTTTTTTGCATAGAAGTGGACATTTGGTAATTTGGGCCATCTACATTTAAGCTGAAAGGCCCTAATCAGGGCTCAAATTTCACATCATCTGTTCATGTACACTCTCTTGGGTAGAACTAGAACCAATCTATTGGATTTGCCAAAGTAAAGACTGGTCGATTTGATTGCAGAAAAAAGTAAAACTAATCATAATGCAACTTTTTTTCTCGACTTTACTATTAGGAACACTGTTACTTTATACCTTTAGTTTTTTTTCTGTAGAGCCCAGATAGCTCGAATCAGATCACAGGATCTGAGGGGTGCATTGAGCCCATGGGGTCCCATGGTAAAGTAGCATTTTGGGCTAAGTAGGTGTGAGAAAAAAAGTATGAGGGACCACTGTCTGGTCTCTGAAATTGGGTCACAACTCACAACTCACGAGCCAGTGTACTCTCGGCCCTACTGTGCATGTTAGGCAGCTGGTGGTGCTTCTCCATCAATTGAAATCAAATCTTTATAAATCTTCTTTTCTTTTTTTTTTTTCTTTTTCTCATCATTTTTGGTTGTTTTTCCCAATAAAGAAACTTTAACAAAGACAAAAATTAACCACCCTTGTTTAATGACACTGCACCTCTCTTACATTTGGTTAGGTGGGCAATTGTCAATGATGTTCAAACCCAAATGATGAAGATGGTTTTAACTTTTAATGCTGGTTATCCGTATCCATTCTGAGAACTGGACCTTTCATAATAAGTGTTTTAAGATCATAATAAATATTTCATAATGAGTGTTTGACTATATAATACTAACTAGTTGCTACCCTTTGCATTGCATTGGAAATTTAACAAGAGATATTTACATGTCATATATATAATTAATAATTATTAAAAAAAATAAAATTCAAATTAGAGATTAAAAAATAACTTACCCAATTTAATTAGAATTTGTTTATAAAATATCAACCATAATTTAATCACAATTTATTTAGCTTTCTATTTGAGTTCTAAAAACCAAATATGAGTTGCTAACCCATGCAATGCATGGAAAAGTTCAACATAAAATGTTTATATATGTAAACATTCATGAGTATTAATAAATAAAAAATCATTTGGTTATACAAAAGAACTTAATTTAATTATAATTTGTTTAAAGAAGATCAAACATAATTAATCAAAATTCATTTGGTGTTGGATTGTTTGATCCAAAAAGACAATGAGTTCCAATTATAGTTTAAAATATATATTTTAGCACTTTTATAACTCTAAAAATAAAATTAAGAAATATATTATATTAATGATAATGTGATAAAACATGAACTTTCAAAAGTTGACGCGGTAATATTTTTCTTTTATTAAGGAAAAAAGGTAGTTATACGGAAACATTAGAATAATTCGACAAAAAGTCAAAAGATTGTTATTATATATATTATAGATGTAAATTTATTATTTTATAAGAGTCTTTAAGGTAATAGAGATCCTTGATTTTGAAAAAAATAATACAAATGTATAATTATTGTGTAGTTGGAATGATATGGATAGTAAATTTTAGTTAGTTCAATTGATAAAATCTCTTGTTGATAACTAATAGATCGATGCATGATTATCCATATATATATAAAAAAAAAAAAAATAGATGCATGATTAAATTATGTGTACAAAGAAGAAAAAAAAAACCATTGACTTGATGGTGTATTATGAAAAACCTCATATATTCAAAGGAACATAAATTTTAATAGACCTCCATTTATCCTTCCTTTTCAAGATTTTTTTCTCTTGAATTCATTGAAACGATAAAATAACCTAAATTCTATAATAAAGTAAAGTAAATTATCACTAAATTACAATATCATTGGTCATTTCAAAGTATTTAATAAAAAAGGAATAAAAGAAAGAAAATACTGATAAAACTCTGTACATAATACTTCATGCAAAGTCTGGCATCATATTTATTTCTCTATCATATATTCTCCAATTTTGTTCGTCTCAAGGGATATGCAGCTCTGCCATTTAAAGGCTTACAACATTCGCACTCATGTTATTATTTGCTGTTTTTTGCATTTGGGAAGAACAGATAGTTCAAAATAAGAAATGTAAATGATAATTTTTTTTTTTCAAATTGGATTGGAGAAATTTCCTTCAATTTATTCGTGGCGTTTCAATGACTATCAATGTGTAATTTTTTGATGACTCAAGTTATTTAAAAAAATCATGTAGTTTTTAAATGAGTCATGTGATTAACTATACACATGAATATCAATTTGTGTTGTCATCATATAATAATGTGGAAGGAATTTTCCTCCAAATAATTTTGGATGAAAAATATGTCCAAAATTAACTAAGACAAAATCCTTGACATGTTTTCTCATAGATGTATCGCCAAATAAAGATTAACTATAAATTATTTGAAAAAAAATAGAGTTTCATACATGCATTCCAATAAATTGAACATAAACGTCATTTCCAATAACCCCATAAAAGCAGCTGGTTGATTTAGGCTACGTTTGGTTCGATTAAAAATATTTTACAGCCTTATGAGTGTTTTGATGGACTGAAAGACCCAATCAACTTGAAATCATTTTCCCTTTGATTGTAAAATATAATAGGTTTTGGTGTAAAATCATGGTTGTCAAAATCTCGATCTGGATCTTACGATCCTACGATTTTACGATCTCACCTGCCCAAAACGATTTAAATCTTTCAAGGATCTTAGCGATCGTTCAGGATCGTACAATTCTGATGATTCCAAACATTTTTTGTTTCTTATAATCTTCTTTAACTTAACAGAAAATTCAATTGGACCCAATGAAAACTAATATTCCAATAGATCAAGTTTTGCTATTCTAATGTAGCGAGATAGAGTGTTAGTTGAAAAAAAAACAAAAAAAAAAAACATCCCAATAGAGTGTTACGTTTTGAGATTTTTGACATCTTAAATGATGCTTACAAATGGATGTAATGATGCATGGTAATTACATCAAATGGATGCAAATTTTTGATTTTTTGTGAATGTATAATTTATGTGATTATTTAACATACCAATTTATTTTTTTTGTTTTTTCTCAAATAATGTAGGATCTTACGATTCACGATCCGATTCTACGATTCACGATCCGATTCTACGATCCACGATCTCACTTACCTCCAACGATCTTACGTAGGATCCCGATTTTGACAACCATGTGTAAAATGAACTATACTACTATTTTCCTACATTTCATTTCCAGCCTCAGAACCAAAGAGAGAGAGAGAGAGAAGAGAGGAGAGCTTGAACACAAGCAAAGGAGCACCGAGGAGCCACCCATGAATTGATCGAACCACCGTGACCCAATCGAGCAATCTAGCAATGAACCGATCGGATTATCATGATGGGTCCACTAACGTCAACCACCCACCCCTAGATCTCTTTATCTTGTCGTCATTGCCTCTAGATCGAACCAAAGTGTCTATGTTGTTTTCTCTATTCATTGACTATGTACTGCCAAAAAACTAAAGTGATCCGCAATTTTTGACTTCATCATAGAAGTGTCTTCATTCTTCAATCAACATTGCAGGGCAAAGTTGATTTTCACATATAGATATATTTTTTGGGGGATAAAAGAATAGGCAATTCATCATACGAGATCTTGTCCAGCTAGCTTTTCTTGACCTTCCTCATGTGGTTCTCTCTATGATAGTATTATTTCGTCTCCACTCACAATAAGCCTTCTGGCTCAAGGTAAGAAGAAACTCGATTGTTGTGATACAATGCTAGGATATGAAACCCATCATTTGCCAATAAGGTTCATAGATTCATCAAGCAAAGTCCAACAAAAAACTCTAAAATTGTTATTAAATCTTAACCAATCCGTCCAGTTAGATCCGATGAACAGATAACCAAAATTTAATTCATTCAAAATTTTAATTAAACCATTTAAGCATATAATCCGGTCAAACCAAATTAAATTAGGCGGGTAGTTTGTAATTTGTATAGACCTAAGCTTAGAATTTGCTTAAAAACATTTTATAGTGAATAGACCACTATTTTTTGGCACAACAGTTGAATACTCCCCTAGTTATATATAAACAGTACAGTTAATAATAGACACATTATAATTAATTATTATGTTCTCTTAAAAGAAAACTAGAAATTATGATTAAGAAACTTCATTCTTTTTTGTTTTTTCAAATTTATAAAAAGAAGGGTGGGAATGTTTTGTTTCACAATTATTTATGAGAGCAACCCTACTGTCTGTGGTCCTAACGAGAGCTTCAAACTCAAGCTTCGCACCCCGAAAACCAGTACTACTGTAAAAAACATAAACCTAATCTACTGTGATATTATATATAGTGTGTATATATATATATATATGTACAAGCTCGTTCATAAAAAAATATATATATATACAAGCTCGTGTGCCTCTATCTGACACGACTAGCAATAATAACCATAGAAAAAGAAAGAAAAAAGAAAAAGAAAAAGTCCTGACCTGAAGAACCACAGAAGGACTAGCCACGTGACAGTGTCTAAATAATATCACCCACAGGAGCAGAGGTGGCAACTCATGATTGGTAGACTTCTTATTTTCATAGTACGGACGACCTCGACTTCCTCTAAAATTAATCTCTCTCTCGTACGGACAAACCTTTTTTTTTTTTTTTTGGTAAACAACAAACCAAACCATTGTTTATTTTGTTTACAGTTTACCCTCCGAAGAGGAAGGTTTTGATGGAGTGCCGAAGCAGTGCTCCAAATTTCCCTGATACTTTGGGGGTTCCAGCCTGTCCGGGTATTAATGGCAACCGACAGGAATGTTTGTTGTCTTCCACTTCACACACCTATTAGCCCCCTTTTAGTGTCACCGGATTGAGTGGTTGTCAGTCTCTCTTTATCCACGTTGCGTCAAAATACGCTATAGGCACCGAATTTCCATGCCTCTAAAAAGCAAATCCTTAGTTGGATTGAGGAATAGTCTCATTGGGTTCACACATGTATTTGGCACTTATTCCTGTTTTTCTTCTTTTGGGAGGTGTCTGTTTTTTCCATTATGTTTACCCAAAAAAGAAAGAGATTAGGTTCTAAGACCTACCATATATTCTTTCTTTATTCATTGTCTTGGGTTGTGGTTGGCTTCTTCTTCTAGCTAGCTCCAAAAAATGCCAATAACAAAGTAGATAAGCTGATCAAATCAAATCAAATCAATCAATCAATCTTATGGTTTCTCTTTTTTCCTGGGCATTTTTTTAGGGTTTCTCAGATTTCCTCAATCTCTCTTTCTTGGTTTTCTAAGATCTCTCCCATCTTTGCTTCACTAATTTTAGTTTTGTTGTTGTTGTTGTTTTTTTTTTTTTTTTCCTTTTCTAGATTTCGTTAACCGGGTTTCTATTTTGGTAAACCGTATCTGGGTCTTGCATAGTAGTTTGCAAGCTTTGATTTTAGATCCACTGTCTATTCTGCTTCGGTTCAGATTTCCATAGAGTTCATCATTTTATTTTCTGGTTTTTTTTTTTCCTGGAAATTCGCTCTTCTTGTTTGGAGAGTTTAGAGTACTGCAAGAAATGGTGAGGGGAAAAACTCAGATGAAGCGCATAGAAAATGCAGCAAGCAGGCAAGTAACCTTTTCAAAGCGAAGAAATGGGCTGCTAAAGAAGGCCTTTGAGCTTTCAGTTCTATGTGATGCTGAAGTTGCACTGATCATATTCTCTCCTAGAGGAAAGCTCTACGAGTTCTCAAGCTCTTGGTACGTTTTAGATTCTTAATTTTACTCATATTAAGAACCATAATTTCTTGTTGTTTTCATCTTCATCATTTGGTTGATAAATTCATGGATCTAGAAATTCACCTCGGACAATTGAACCTTCTTAAATTGCCTCTTCTAGAAAACCAAAAAGATTTGTGCTAAAATAGTAGTTGGCAAGGCAAGAATAATTGGCGATTTGCTAAAAAAATTGTTCTTTTTTTTTGTTGTTGAATTTTAATTATGTACGGAAATAAATAGAAGCATAATAGTAATATATAGCAGAAATTATAGTACTAAAATTTACCGAGGCTAGTACGACACCTGTACCATGTAGATAAGTATCATGATTATTATCGAGCTTAATTTAATTACATGTCAAAGGCGTCTGATCTCTCTCGTTTTCATTCAATATTAATTGCCTACTGATTCTGTTCATCGTGTTTCCAGTTTTCCTGTCTTGATCTTCCAAACAATATTGGAGATTTTCCATGACTGTTGTTATTTTTCTCCTATATTTTCAACTACTTTTTTTTTCTTTCTCTTGTTGCTTACAATGTTCATCTCCTTATTTCATGGTCCATAGGTGCGATCTTCCAAATAGTCTTGGAGATTTTTGTTCTACTATGGTCATTACTGTCCAATATTTTTAAATAGTCATTTCATGGTCATAGGTAGTGTTAGTTTGTTGCTTTTGTGCAAGGAGAGGGAGAGAGAAAGAGAGATATCATCTTTAAATCAATAGAAGAAACTAATCTTTCAGATATCTCCATCTATTGCCTGCCTGAAAAACAGCGTTTTTACTATTGCTTTGCTGAGAGAGCGTGAACCAATTTACCCTATCACTAAAACGGTTTCGAATTCAGTGATACTAAAAGCATGGAACGGTATAATATTTGTTGTTCTGTCGATTTTGTAGCTAATCTAAAAATTGTTTACAGAAATGACCCCTTGATTACATCTAAGTCATTGGTGACTGACAAGAAACTTGGAATCTTGTGACTGTTTGAGTGTCTTCGTATCCCAAAAGGAAAATAAAAAGAGTGCCTTCTGACTTTTGAGAAAGACATTGTACTCAATGTTCTTACTGGTACTATTTATTATATTTTTGAAAAATATTGGACCTCTGATCACCAACATCTCCATTTACCTATTGGTTTAACTTATCCTTGGTATTGGTGTTAAAATGTACTTGTTTATTTATGACCACTTGCTTTAAGCAATATTCGTAAATAAATAATTTTTTTGGTGGAAATATTGATAAATAAATAACTTCATAATATTTTTCTTGAAAAAAGAATATATATATATATATATATAAATATTGGTAAATAAATAACTTCATATTATTTTGCTTGAAAAAAGAATATATATAAATACACACACATATGGGATCAACTATAGAAAGCCTGTTTAAATTCTAGCTCAATCAAGAGTCATATTTTTGTTTAAGGGCATGGGGGTAATTAAACACTTAGCTTATTAACACAACAAAAAAAAAATCCAGTTTAATTACTAAATGTTTGCACTATGAAAAGGCAATATATTCATAAAATAAGTATAAGTAAAATAAGAATGTTAAGATGGATGAATAAAAATACAAATATATGATATGAAATGTAAAAATTTAGTTTAAAAGATATAGGTGGTTCCTATTAGTGACAAGACATGGGAGAGTCGTTGCTTGAGATATTTTGATAATGTGCAAAGAAGAGAGATTAATACATCAATAAAGAATAAGACATAGGTGGTTCCTATATATATGATTTTAGTTAGGATAGAGCAATGATGAAAAATACATGTGGTTGCCTCTATTTCAAAGTTTTTGAGACTAAATGTGCGTTTGGGAAGTGTGTTTTGCACTTCCCATGTCTGCGTCTGCGTTTATTTTTTTTTATTTTTTTTTTTTTGTGGCTGTGGTGTTTCAATGAGTCCCGTGCATTGTTCACGGAACTTACAAATATTTTTTTTCAGCAATTTTTCATTAAAAATGAGTCTCACAGCACTATTTATACATTTAAAAATTATTTTGTAATAGTGTTTTCAGTTTTCAGTTTTCAGCGGTGTCCAAACGGATCTTAAAACTATATTGTTGTAGTTTAGTAAAATAAAACTTTTTTGTCATGTGTAATTATATTGATTCTTCTACTTCTTTCAAGCCTTAAATAAGACAGGATATTTAAATTTATTTGAAATTGTGAATGAACCATAAACTAATGATTCAGACCCCAACCTACTAATTTTTTTGCTTCGTCTTTTATCAAGTTACATGCATTATTTGAGAGAGAAAAGGTGTTTGATTGTCATTTGATGGGAAATAGATAATAACTAGATTTGCTCCTTGACTAGGAATCTTTACCAGCAAATAAGCAAGCTAATACACCTCATTATTACTCGTATTGTCCTACCTAAGGATTGGTTTATTAGCTAATTGAATAAAAAGTAGTATTCTGTTGTTTTTGTTATTTAAGTGGTTATAAGTTTTAACTGCTTCGTGCATGTTAATTAGGAAAGTTATATATATGCTGCTTCGTGCATGATCGTAATTGGGAAAGTTACATGCTCCGTTCATGATTGGGACAGTGACTAAAGTGCTGATATATAGAGATGTCACTTCTTACTGAAAAGTTAATATAATTTATTGGTTCCATTTTTTCTTATTTTCTTCCCTTCTCTTTTATGATGTCATTGGAGTGTCACTCACAGAAAAATAGGTAAACCGGCAAGAGTTTCAGGATGTCACAGTACTGCATCCTAGTTTTTGCGTAGCTGGATTTTAGAAGTTTGGAGCATATATGTGAAGCATGATCTAGCATATTGCACCTCCCTAATCTACATTAAACTTAAGATTTGCATATAGTAAATATGCATTTGGACCAACTAAATTGCAAGTCCAGTCCTTCTAATTGAGCATTAAATTAAGCATTATTAAGTTTGAGAAAATTTCTCAAAAAAAAAAAAAAAGTTTGAGAAAAAAGAAAAATGATATCAGCAACATAAGCCCTCTTTCGCAAGAAATCTCCTTATAAATATACAGTTTGTACTACTAACATACAAATGACTGAAACTAGGGCACAACTAAAAGCTAATTAGATTATTGAAGTTGAAAAAATGCATTTAGATCCCTAACCGGCTTATCTATCACTTATAGTTATTTATTCAATTATTCATGGGTAGTTTACACATGTTCAAGTGCAACATGAAAAACTTAATCACAACAGAGAACAAATATTCGCGCACATAGAGAAAAGGGTTTGTTTACGGAGTAAAAATCCAAAACGGTAAAAACACTATACAAAGCTCGACTTAACAAATCCATTTTAGAGATTGTTGCAATACAGACTAACTTACTAGACATCCAACACATGTAATAGACACTGTATTCGAGCTCTTTGCTTCTGTTGTAATAGCTGAACCAACCTTTAGTCTTCATAGTGATTTAGTACTGCAAGTCTATCACCGATCCCCAAACCAATTTTTTCGTTACTACATGGCCACTTGAAGATTTTGCAACATCTTCGTGGTTTAAATATTTCATAACAGCACCCTAACAAAATAGATGGTGATCATGTGTTTGGTAGTGAAATTTCCTCTCAAGTGTATATCAATTGGAGAGCGTGAAAGATTTGAACACTTGGACAGAGGTTTTCTCTTGAATACTTGTTCTATCTTTCTTTATGGAATATATATTAGGGCTATTTTTTCGTTCTTATAAGGTGTACAAATCAAGGGTTGATCGGCTACAAATGAACTGAGAAGGCAAAGTCGGTTGCTTTCCATAAGAGGTTCACTTGATCAAAATCAGGCGAAACTTCTGTCCGATATTTTTAAAAAATTGCTTAATTTTGTTTGATCAAAATTCTCTAGACTTGCACAGTGACAAGTTAATTAATTAGTCAAATTAACCCCTTGCAAATTAATTAATTACCCAAGTTAATTAATTAGTCAAATTACATGTAATATCATGGTAGCACAAACAAATCACCGAATAACTAAATGCAGCGGAAAATAAATTTGACACAGGTGATTTATTTACAAAAGGAGAAAACCATTGAGGCAAAACCCCACCAGGTAAATTTAAGGTCACCACTCTCGATAATCCACTATTATCAATCATAAGCGGTTACAACTATAAGAAACCTAACCAAACCCTTTGGCCTATCTTGAAATACCAACCTACAGTTGAACCCTTACCCCAATACCCAATTGGACTTGTATTGTAGTGACAATCTCTCATTTCAATGCACGAATCCTAGTACGTGACTAACCAATGATGCACGGATCCTAGTACGTGAATAACTCATCAACTTGAAGAAGATGTTGGCTGCAAAGTTCTTCAGTTCATCAATAATGAAGATCAGAAAGCTCTTTGGTCACAAAACCCTTGGCGTAAAGGCGCAGTAGCTTCTACAGAGAGAATGATGAACTAGAGCAATTTCTGTTTCCGGTCACAATATGGATGTATATTTCTTGCAACCACTTGTGACGGCTCCTAAAATAATCCTTATAAATGTCTATGATTGTGAGAAAAGAAACCCTACACAAATACATAGGAAAATGCATGTAATCAGATCTGAAAAAGTCTGATTTCATAATTCTTGAGAGAAACAGCTTCTGTCGAGTTTTTGTCGAACTTCAACATTAAATCTCGATAGAAGTCTTTCTGTCGAGATTACTGCCGAGCTTTAATGAACAATACTTCCTTCACTTGTTTCTTGGTCAGACTTGCATGACTTCAATACTTACCTTGAACACTTGTTTTTTGAAGTACTAAACTCATCATAAATCTACCAAATTACAAGTAAAGTGCATTTTGTCAAAGGATTAGTCAATTACATAAAAATGTCCCTAACAATTTCTCCCTTTGGCAATCCGTGACAAAATCACAACAAACAAATGAATCATGAGAGAAGTCTTAAATCACTAAACTCATAACCACTTGTTAGATTACAAAAAAAATCTAATCCTAACATAAACTCTTGAAAAATTTTGTAAGAAGAGAGTTCATGGCATGGTAGACTTTCACAACCTGTCTTTCTGAAACACTTAAACAAAACTCATCAGGGCATCATGTGTGAAACAAAAATAAAGATTACATACATAAAGAAACATATGTATAAATATAAAAAAAAACAACACATGTAGAGATAGGTGAAGAAAAAGCATACATCATCATATATATGAAAATAAAGTACAATGTATGTCAAAAAAATGGTCACAAGACTAGTGTACAAGAGGCTGTAACTAAAAAGAAAGAAAAGTGCATGTAAATCTCACTACATAGTACATGTAAACCTCACTACATCCCTCAAAATCTACATACGCTCCCCCTATCAAAAAAAGTCTTATGCTAACTCTCCCCCTAAGTATAAGACTACTCTCAAACCCAAAATTACTCCCCTTTTTTGTCACAAATGACAAAGGGCAAGTCACTGAGAGGTCGTCATCTCATCATCACTAGAAAAGCTAGCATCATCCTCATCAGCACCAGCATTATCATCCTCATCAACCGAGGCCTCTGGAGAAGCAGAGGGAGAGGGTGCAAAGCCAGCCATGCGAGCTTGTCGGTGTGCAATGCATCTTACTCGAGTGTTCATTTGACACATCTCATCAGTGAGATAGTCAAGACGAGCATCCATCCTCTGAAGCTATGCCATGATGGCCTCAAGAGTTATACCAGCTGCCGAGGAAGAAGGAGTAGAGGTGGAAGGAGCAGAAGAAGAAGGTGGAACAGCAGAAGCTGTAGGATCATCCATCTCCACTCGTGGCTGCTTTGGTTGAAGCTAGGCCTCGCTCCGTCGAACAAAACTGGTGCTGATGGCACCCATAATGGTGAAAAGAGGAGAGAGAGGAATAGGAATGGAGAAGTGCTGAAGGATCCGCATGATAGCTGACGGAAAGATGAGCTTATCAAGGGTAGTGGTATCCTAATACACATCTATGATAGATGTGATGAGGTGAGAGGGAAAGTCAATGGAAAGATCCTTCATCAAGGAAAGAAGAAAACAAACACGAGGCTCAGTGATGGAGTTATAGCGAGACAAAGGTGTAAGAGTGAATGTCATCTCCATGTTAAGGAACCTCGGCCCTTTGGCAAAGCCCGAGCATAGGGTGTTTAGCTTACTACCCCATATAAAAGGTGCTCACAAAAGTGAGAGATAAGCTTGTCTCTGGACACAATCCAAAGACACTCACAGCCAGGGTAGTTAGGATGCGCTACCTTGAGAATGTGTAATACCTCGGATATAAGATCCAGAGTAACTATGATACATGTACCTCGGAATGTAGTAACAAAACGAGGTACAGAGTTATCGATGCCATGCATGTTGGAGTAAAGCTTCTGAATGAACACGATCGGACACCTCTCGGGTTTCCTACATAGGGACTCCCATCCCCGAGTTCGAATGACTTCAGGTAGAGCAGTGTTGGAGAAGTTCGACAGAATGACCTAGCGTTTCGTATGAATGCCACGGTTCTGGAAGTTCTCAAAGAAGTCCGTCTTGGCCTTTTCATCACGGAACCAAATGTGAGAAGGAATAGAAGGATCAGAAGAGGATGACTCGGAACCACGAAGAGGGTTCTGAACCGGAATGGATTTGTGCACTTTGGGTGTCATGGCGTGGTCTATTCGAGAGAGAGAGAGAGAGCAGAACACATTACAAACCAGAAAAGGAAAGAAAAGATATAACGTATGCATGAAAAATGCATGAACCTGTGACATGCAAAATTTAAAAGCATTACGGGTAAAAACCCAATCCAAACCTACCAGCACTCAAACAACAATAATCAATCACACATCTAAAATGCATGAAACATTGTTATAATGCAATGAGAATGAAATGCGTGAGCATACATTACCAAAACAACACAACCCAACCCAAAAATTTCACAAAAATCTCAAAAACCCCCAAAAATTTTCAAAAATCCAAAATCTAGGTCTAAAATGCATGAATGCATGTAAATGAAGGGATTTAGAACACTTACCAAGAGATTGAGGCTTGATCTAGGCCAAAAAAGGAGTGGGAGAGGAGATTTGAGTGACAGGAAAGTGTAGGGGCCGAGAGAGAAGTGTTTTTTGTTGAGAGAGAAATTAATAAGTGAAGTTTGAATTGCACCTCAACTATATATAGAAAACGCAACTCGATGAATCAAAGTATTTGTCGAGATCCATCAAGCACTAAATCTCGACAGAAATGAATCTGTTGAGGTGCTGTCGAGGATCTATCGACGGCAAAACTCACCTTGATGGATCGAGAATCTATCAAGAAGCTATCGAGCAGACAGAATGATTAGAAATATGGCTTGATGGATCGAAAAAGCTGTCGAGAATCTATCGAGAAAAAATCCAGAAATCTCGGTGGATCGAGAATCTATTGAGATCTATCGAGAAAAGAGAAAGAAGGCTGAATAGAAATGAATCTATTGAGATCTATCGAGAAAAGAGAAAGAAGGCTCGATAGAAATGAATTTGTCTAGAAGCTGTCGAGCTTGAAGAAAAAGAGTTTTTCAAGGAGGAAAAATATAAAGAGATGAAAGCAACAAGCAAGCTACTCAAAGAAAGATCCAAACAACATGTTAAGCTCTCAAAACAGCTTTCAACATATATGCAAAGCACAAATCCAAAAACACACACACACACACACATACTAAACAAGTCTAACCAATTTTATATTTCAAAAACAAGTTAAGACAGTTTAGTGAACATATATTAACACATGTATTTCTTGTGATGGTCAAATCATATACTTGCATTTATATCAAAAATAGTAAAGAATTTTGCGTGTTGTGTATGAAACATAGCAAGAGTGCATAAGTTTCTTATATTATGATGATTTGAGATATGAGAAAATCTAATATACTCACACACAATCATAACTATTTGATGAGGACTATCACCTTTGAAGTACATCATATAACTCCCACATCTCCTAGAAACACGCTTACAACCATTTTTAAAAGCATTTTGATTCTTTTTGCTTTTATATTCTTTGCATATTTTCTTTTCGATCATGCATGGATATATAAGAGAGAAAAGAAATACCCAATTATGTAAGCCAAAACATCACAATTTTCTATACCGAAGCACACAGATGTTATACATGATTGGCAGGCTTTAATGGTGAGACGGTTATTTATGCATTTCTCTTAGAATTTTCTAGTACTTTCCATCAAAAAGAATGATATGAGTATTAAGTATAAAAGATTACTTAATCATACTTATCACTGACATGAGCCACAAATCTCACTTGCTTAGTTATGCATTAAAATGCTCATTTAAGCTACAAGAGATACAAAATTTAGAAACTTTGTTTCAATGGCCACCCAAGGTACACAAGTACCAATATACACTATTTTTGTATTTTTCTGATTTTTCAATTTTTTTTATTTTAATGAAAAAAAAAACAAAATAAAGCAAAAACTGAAAAACCACCAAACAAAAACATAAAGAAACACACAAAGCATAAAACTAGACTGATTCAAAAGCTAGAAAGTAAAACAAACAAGTAATGCAAAACATAAAAGGGAGAGAGAAAAAGTGAGTGAATCACTTTGAGCTTTTTTCCTTCCATACCTTGGAAGAACCTTTTCTTTGTGCAAACCTTTGATCCGGAGGTGAGGGGGAATAATTGAAATCGTTTAAATTCGAAAGGAACATAAGGGCCTTGAAAAGATCTCCCAAAGGAGCAAGAGAGGATGGAAATTGATTCTGATTTCTAGATGAGACCATACTATTACTTTGTTGTGTGGCTAACCACTTATAGGAATTAGGACGAGTATGCCCTGAAGCTCCACAGTGATGACAGAAATGCGGCTTCTTTTGTTAAGACTTTTTGTTGTTTGCCTTCTTAGTCCTAGGGTTTCTAATATCTTTCTTTTCAACCTTAGAGGGTGCTCCTAGAATATATTTGCCCTTTTCTAAGTTCTCACTAGCTATTTCAGTTTTAGATTCATTGTTCTCAGAATTAACATTATCAGCAGGTGAGACAAATACAGTTATACTAGAGGAGGCAATATTAGGGGAAGAGAAATCATACCCTACACCAGTTTTGTCAGAAGCCGCTTTCTGAAAACTTAGCATCTCATCGAGCTTTGCATTGGAAGTTCTCTCCAATTGAACTCTGACTTGAAACAGCTCCGCTTCAAGCTTCTTGGTCCTTTCGGCCAAAAAATTGTTCTCAAATCGCAGTGCTCCAATGACTTGATTGACTTCATCAACATTGGTAGAGAGCTCCTCTCGATCTAGTTTCACATCACTCATTTTCTTGGTGGCCAGCCTGTACAGTTTTTCATCCTTCTTGGAAACCTTGTACAATTTAGCATAGGCTGTATGAATGTCATCTTGATCGTCCATTTTCTCACAAATACATAGGAATATGTGTGTAATCAGATTTGAAAAGTTTGATTTCTTAATTCTCGACAGCTATAGCTTGTGTCGAGTTTCAACATTAAATTTCGATAGAAGTCTTTCTGTCGAGATTGCTGTCGAGCTTTTATGAACAACACTTCCTTCACTTGTTTCTTGGTAAGACTTGCATGACTTCAATACTTAACTTGAACACTTGTTTCTTGAAGTACTAAACACATCCTAGATCTACACAATTACAAGTAAAGTGCGTTTTGTCAAAGAATTAGCCAATTACATAAAAATGTCCCTAACAAAAACAATTACATTGAATTTTTGACATTATAAGTAAACTTTTGTAAAGATTACAACTACATCTGTGTGAAAATAACCAACACCTAAAATACCTAATAGAAGTCATTTGGCTTTAAAATTGAGAAAGGCAAATGATGGCCGTGCATGTATGTTTGAAGAAGTTTTTTGCTTGGGGTGTTCATTTGTCTAGCATTACTAAAGTTTGTTTTACTTTCTTCTTCTTAATATTTACCTTCTTTTTTCTTTAAGTTAGGAATTGCAAACACCATGGGAAAGAAGAATCACATTAAAATGAAAATGAGAGGGTGTTCATGGGTTAGGTTGAGAGGATTTTTTCAATCCAACCCACTATGATTAGGTTAAAAAAACTTCAATCTAACCCAACCCTTCACACAGAGGTCTAACCCAACCCACATGGGTTTGGTTGGTCATTTTTTTTATTATTAAAAAAAAAAAAAGAGCATTAGAATAACATCAACTAGCAGTATTACAAGTGACTCTACCATCTTCCAAAAATTTCAAGCATAGCACTGTACACAAATTATCAAACCAACACAAATAACCAAACCAAATGACATTTAGATAGTAAGATATCAAATAGTTTTTTTATTTTTTTATTATCTTAACTCAGTTTAGAAATAAAATAGAATAGTTGCAGTATTACAACTGTTTGTTGCCCCTTGCCATCTTTAGAAAATTCTAAATAGTAGCATCATCGTACTCAAATTCTAACTAGGTACTAAGAGTTAAAATGAGAAAATAAGTTAGGATTTTTGTTTTATATTAGGGAGAGTGGTAAGAGAGTATTAACAAAAACATATAATATATATTTTAAATATAGGTGGGTTAGACGGATTTATGAATCTCTTGACCCAAATCTATCCCAACCTATAACAATTTTTTTTTTTGGCAATCCATCAACCTCTAAAAAACAACCTAACAAGTAGGTCAGTTTTGGCGGATGGCAAGTGGGTTGCACATCCCTAAATGAGATATATTTTATCAAGTATTGCCGCATTAAAGTGGTTCTCCAAGTTTAAACTTTTTATACTAATTACCATGTAGGTTTTATTTAGTTATAAAAAGTACTTAATCTTCAACATCGCATGAACTTGCATAATCTTCATATTTAAATTTCATTTAACTTTGAAACTTATTAACTCTAAAATTGAAGTTGTAAATTTTCAATACCTTATTAAAGTGGCCTGCCACCATCAGTTCTTAAATCTTAAGAACCTATTTAATAAAGGAACTTAAATAATATTATTAGTAAAATTTTAAAATACATATAAATAAAAAAGTGTATGTAATATTATTTAAATATTAAAAATAAGTTGATTAGCAACACTACCAAATGGGCTCAATCTCCAGAACATTTTGATAATGTTTGCATTATATTTCGTCTACGGACGTCGTACGTGTAGCCAGTCAATCATGTATTAAAGCCCTCAAGTCACAACATTGCATTGTTTCACAGTTGTACTATTGTTGAATTCACTGGCTTGTCATAATTTTGTTGTCACCACTGAACCATTGATTGCCTTGTTGCATCCAACAGTCACAGATTCTGTCATTATGCAGGTTGTCTTGTCAGTTGTCATTCATGCTACCGTTTTATTTATTATTGTTCTTCTTGGTCGATAATTCCATATCACTATTGGCTCATAAGCTTCAAGTACTGTCATACCTGTTTGATGTTTGCGCTGAAGAAGATGAAATTTTCAATCATGTGAAATATTAAAAGTAAAAAAAGTTCGTTCTCAGTGAAAAAGCAAGGTTGCTTTTGGCTGTTAGTTGCTTTTGACTAATGCATTAAGAAATATTTGGAGCAGGAACTCATTGGGCGTGTTTATTCCCTTTTTTTTTTTTTGAATGGGGGCGTGTTTATTCCTTTGAACTAGGTTGATCTTATTTAAATGTGAATAAGCAAGCACCCTAACTTAGGAGGAAATTGGCCGCATATTTCAAGTATTAGAGCATGAAGGCATATTGGTTGATCAAGCAAACTACCATTATTAAAATTTTGAAATTTTAAATGTTAAGGAGGTGTTTGGTTGATATTTTTAAACAATCATTTTCAGTTTTTAAATAACATTTCACGCATTTTTATACATTTTTTCACCCACACGTATTTTAACAAATGTTTTTAAACAATAATTTTCAGTTTTTAAATACATGTACCAAACGAACCCTAAGTTGTTATTATCTCAATTTTAGTTGTTTTTAGTGCTTTCCTAATCAAATTAGAGTCCAAATATTGAAAGGTGTCAATTAGAATTTCTTTTAGAGTGTTTTATTATTATTATTGTTGTTGTTGTTGTTACCTAGTAATCAAGTTTTATGGTGCCTTTATATAGGCCTAGAACCTCTAAAACGAAAATCAATTTTTTGGTTGAATTTTATAAAATATTTAAGGGGGATAAGAAATGAGTCATGCTAAATAGGTTATCTTATAGCCCTAACCTAGTCTTTTAAGGGTTGAGTTGATTCGGTTAATCATATTGTTTTTGTTTTTGAGGACAAATAAATAAAAGCACTCAAAAATGAAAATTTAATAATACATAAAATCTTTAAATTTACAATTTTTAAGTTAAACAATACTTAAATACTTAAGGTTAATAAGCGAAAGAAAAGAGCTACAAAAAAAAAACTGAAAAGTTTGTGTATTAAAAAATGGGTTGATATGCAGGTCACCTCGACCCAACTAGGTCTTAAACGGTTTTGAGTTGACCTATTTTCTATGGGTTCAAAAAATATCTACTTATACCCATATGTTTCCTATGAGTTCAAGCAGATTAACGGGTTTAGTTCCAATTTTGCCGCGTCTACCTACTAGTCTAAAGTTCTTATAGAATTAGGTTTCTGGAAGAGTTATGTTGTTCGCCTGTTTTAGATTCAGTTTCTACATGCCAATACTGCATTAGTTGGTATTAGAGGATAGGTTCCTACTATAACATGAAAAGGAGCATATGGGTGAAGGCATGCTGCCATAGATGACATGAATGTAATGAGCAATTAGAGGCATGCTTTCAACGGATGGAGGAGGTGTTTGATTCAGTGTCAAACCAACTCACAGCCTTGTCCATTTTCAATAGGCTTCAAAACTGCCATCCAAATCCACGTTATATTGGAGGTTAGTTCTATATATCTTGGAGGTCAGTTCTTTATGTAATAGAACCTTACAAGAGGGTTATGTAGACTAAGTGTTTGATGAGAGTCCAAAGAGTATTCTTATAAATATGAAAACACATACACCTGTTGACTTGAATACAAGATAGAACCTTACAAGAGGGTTATGTAGACTAAGTGTTTGATGAGAGTCCAAAGAGTATTCTTATAAATATGAAAACACATACACCTGTAGACTTGAATAACCTTGTATTGTTAGATTAAAGTTCCAAAGAAAGCAATTTTGGTGAAGGTGGATGATTTCACTTGGAAAGATATGTTTTTTAATTGATCCTCAATCAGCATAAGATTGAATCTTAAGGGTTCTTATTTTTGTGAGAATAAAGAGGAAATATTTGATCATATTTGGAAAGAATTCGTGGAGTGAGATTCAATAGATGAAAGGATGAAATTGAGCCAATTTTTCGAACAAAGTTGTATGAGTAACGATAATTTATTCTTTGTGGAAGATTGGCTGTAAAACACTAAAACTTTCGGATGGGTTTTCCTTAATATTGGTTGATTGAGCGGATGGTTTTTTTTTTTTTTTTTTTTTTTTTAATATATCTAATGTGATTTTTAGAAATTTATATTTTAGGTTGTTATTTACTCAATTTGGGCATTTTTATTGATTTTCTAGTCAAATTAGGGTAAAAAAAATATAGTAAGGGACCAATTAGGATATATTCTAGAATGTCGAACCGTGCGCTGTGTCATTTCACCTCAAAACCAATTGGTGATGAGGAAAACACATTCATATCTTTTATGACATTCGATATCACGCCATACATGCCTGTTTTTAGAGTGGTTATAAGAGCATCTCCAGCAATAGATGCAAAAGCAAAATATTAGCCATTATGGCTAATGGAACCCAAAAAAAGAGCTCCAGCAGCTTCTTTATAATCCTTTTTTTTTTTTGGCTTATGAACAGTAGCCCATCAAGTTTGATGGGCTACTATTCATTCTTCAAATATATATTTTCTATTATAATAATGATGTGGTGTATAAAAAAATATTGGAAGATGTGTAGTTGTTAAAAAAATAATAAATAATGAATGAAAAAATAATATTTAAATGAGATAGAGAATGGAATAGAGAATCTGTTGGAAGTGTATTTGAAAAAGTGAGTAGGCAAAAACTAAATGTCACTGTTCATTAGCCAAACAGTACAAAAATTTGGCTAATCTGCTGGAGATACTCTAAGAAGTCAAATTGTAGTCCTCAACATTAGAATATTTTTGACTTAGTTAATCAAGTTTATGGTGCCTTAATATAAGCAAAGCAAATTCAACTTTCTGGTTTAATTTTATAAAAATTTGAGAGGGAGAGAGTGTTTCACTTGCCTACTAGCCAAAAATTCTTGTAAAATTAAAATGGTAGAGGAGTTGCATTGTCCGTGTGTTTTAAATTCAACTTTTACAAGCCTATGCAACGTCAGTTTATGAGACATCCATTCTGGATCTTTAGAGTCCTAGAATGTTGGAAAGGATAGTTCTAAATAACTAGGAATGGGAACATGACATAATTAAAACTTCTGTGCGTTATTTTTTTTGGGTTAAAATATATTGTTAGTCTTTAAACTCTTGTCTATAAGAACTTTTCATTTCTAAATTTTAAAGTGGTCGCTTTTAGTCAATAAAAAACTTAAAGTGATCATTTTTAATCCCTAAAAATACTTAAAGACGTTGATTTTTTTTTTTTTTTTTGAGAAAGAAAAGACGTTGATTTTAATCAAATTAAAATGATATTTTTTTTTGTCTCTATGGAACGTGTTAGTTTTTAGTTGATCGCGCCATCTGAGAAATTATAAGCTCTGTGTGTTTAGTTCTAAAGACCATTAACGTATTTAAGCCTTTCGAAAAATAACTACTAGAATATCGGACATATTATGTATTAGCATGTGGTAATAATTCAACAAATGATTAGGAGATCAATTTATAGGTGAACTAATTGTTTTGGAACTAAAATTTAGTTAGGTTTCATAATAAGGTTAAGTATATTATGACGGACAAAATTGATAGAGAGATTGATTGATTATGATGGACTAAAATGTTAGTTGTTTTGAAAATAAAATGTTAAATCGCATTTTTGCACCTTAATGGCTTGTTTGGATGAAGGAGAAAATGAGGGGGAGTGGGAGGAGTAGAGTAGAGTTGGCTAAAAATAAACTAATTTTGTGGTAAATCTACTCTACTCCCCCTCCCTCCCCCTCCCCCTCAATCCAAATGGACTATAAAAATTGGGAAAAGTTTTATTTCTTTCTTAAACTTTTGATTTTAGGAATTTAACCTTAAACTTTGTAATTTCTTTTAGTATGAACTTATTAATACTTTCTATGACACGAAAAGCTCATCCATCAGTTTGGTAGAATTTGGGGACTAACGGAAGAACTTTCATACAATTAAGAAATCAAAACATGTAAACAAGATAATAAAGTTTAAGGTGATTTGGTTAACTTGACGACCACTCTCCTGATAACGTCAAGCAAAATCTATTATCAAATATATGGATTACAAAGACTTGATCATCTCTACAAACCACATTTACAATCACTTACAAATTCAAACTAATTCACAAAAACAGATACAAGCAAACCTAAATTTCATTAATTAAAATATAAAAAAAAAAAAATTTTGGTTCCAATTCACAAACTTAATACTCACAATCACAAAACCCAATATAAATAACAATGCTTTCATACTAACGTAATAAACAAATCCTCAACTCACACATGGGTGTCTTTTGACCAAAAAAATTATCATTCATTTTTAGCCATTAACCAAAACACTCATTTACATCAGTGCAAACGTTTGATACTCAGCCTACACCCATTCTTACACAAGTGTTGTCATTCTAATTTTGGCCTCTAACAAAGTTTCCAAGACTGGTGGTAGGTCTTTTGTCAATTCGTCACTTTATTTTCAGATTGTCAATACTCTACAAAATCTGACCCTTATAAAGCTTAATATTGCATTTGTTGTGATAAAATTCTGTCAATTTATGCATTATCTATCTGTTGATCATTGGAGTATTGTCAAGCATATTTAATGCAATCTCAAGCACATTGTTCACTATGGCCTTCCTACCTTCAAGCATTTTCAAATGTATGTTGAGCTCTAGTGCTTTTACTTTTTTCCTTGTGCATAAGCTTATCTCTTGGTCCTCTTGAGTATAAAGCAGCTGCTGAACTTGTTGCCCAACTATCTTGGATTCAATCACTATTATGTGAACTTGGTATCTCACTATATATCCACTGTGCCTACACTAGATGTGACAATATTGATACTACTTATCCCATTGTCAATCCGGTTTTCGATGTATACACTAGACATTTGAAGTGAGATTTTCATTTTTTTCGTAACAAGCTTTCCTCTAGCGAACCTTCACCTTGAGGGGCGTGTTAGATAATATGTAAATAATATCTATTTGAAATTTGTGTTTCAAGTTTGTATGTTTGAATTTTTGATTCATTTTATATCTTATCATGTATCTATAACTATAAATACAATATCTCTTTCATTCTCATATGCAATGAGAGATTACATTAAGATAATTTCTCTGTTATAATTTGGAGAACCAATTTATCCAAAATTAATTAATGGAAGTTTTCACATAGAAATAGAAACAAACAGTAATGTTTAGGTCCAGTGTCTAGTAGTATTGAACCCATTAAGATGATGAAATGTGTCTACTTTTGAACACGTGTCACTATTTGACTGAATCCAGTGCATCCAATGCACTGGAGCTAAACCAAGTCCAAATTAAAACAAAAGTTTATAAACAAAAAAGAAACGCATTCCATAGTTCATGGTACAGAAATGTGGTTCAGAATCTCTCAACTAGTATAATGAACAATTAAACAAAAGTGATGATTAACATGAGAAAGATTACAAACTTGTTAAACATTTGTGATCTTGATACCATTATATACCTGCAAGTCAAGCCGCATATATTAATTTAAAGTTGCAAATATGAGAAGTTTATACTAATGAAAGATGTCAAAATGTTGTTTCCATGTATTCTCTTCTTGTTGTGAACTGGAGATGCTTCAGTATGAGCAAGACAATAGAACGTTATCAGAAGAGATCCAAGGACCAAGGACTCAACGGAAAATCTGAAGGAACTAATCAGGTTTGCCCTCCATTTGCTTTTAGTATAGGAGATGACAATGAGCTAGCAACATAAGATACAAATCCTTTGCTAATAATATTCTTGATTTCTTCATAATGATGAAAATTTATCATTTAATTATCTAGAAAGCACATTATTCTCTACTAAATTGCTGGAGTTGTAGTTTTTGTCATCATGAAAATCTGTCATTAATTGTGGCACAAATGCAGCCTCATCCGCCATGACCAAATAACTTCTCTTAAATTTCATTATCCCCTCATATATATATGTCTCTTGCAGCCATGCATCATCAGCAAGTTGAAATATATATGGGATGAAGTGTATATTGTTATGATTTATTTGGGAATTAGACTCATGCTATAGTACAATGAAAGCGTTAGCACAATGTGCTATAACCAAGCTGTTTATAATAGTTTATGAATTTCCCCTTTTTATTCCAACGAACATATTTGCTAAAGTTCCATAATCAACCTTGCAACCAACACGTTCATGAGAATTTGAGGGCAGAATGGAAGTACATGAGTATGTAAATGATGATGTTTAAGGTTCACCACTCCGTGAGAGATACTTCAACTTATATATGATGGTTCTCAAAGTAGTATTAATGTATTATCTTTGCACATAGAAGTGTCAAAGAAAACAGCATAATACGATCATGCTTGTAAACATATTATACAGTTTTGGTTATGGTTTTAATTTTCCTGCAGCATGTGAAGGAAGACACTCAGAGCTTGGAAAAGAAACTCGAGCTTCTTGAAGTATCTAAACGGTTCGAGACCTAGTTCAAAACTCAGCACTAGAAGATTCTTTGTAGTTTCTTTTGTTTATCACTATTACAGTCTGTTTATACTTTGAAATTTGAATATTATAGAAAACTCTTGGGAGATGGTTTGGAATTATGTCCAATTGATGAGCTACAACAGGTTGAGAACCAGTTGGAACGAAGCCTAACTAAAATTAGGGCAAGAAAGGTAAATCCAACTTCACAAATATATATATATATATATATTACAAATATTATGAACAGTAACTTCAAACTTGTGGTTAGCACACTTTTCTTTTTCTTTCTTTCTTTCGGAGTAAGCACAGTAGATGTTAACTATGGTCGGGATCAGCATTTGTGAACACTATACAATATCATGAAGCTTACTTTTACTACATAGAGCTAAGTACATTATTGACGCTGTAACGCACTTGACTTTGCATATGTACGCAGAACCAATTATTTAGGGAGCAAATTGAGAAGTTAAGGGAACAGGTAAAGATGTGACACTACTGTTTGTGGTTTGTATCTCCAAGATAATATTGATTGTGTTTGACATATTTTCATTTGGCTTTATTTAGGAGAAATTCCAATTGGAAGAGAATGCAAAGTTACGTGCCAAGGTAAATTCATTTCGTCCCAATTTTCCTTTGAACTTCAAGTTTTATGGACATCTCTAAACAGTTCTTGCACCAAAATTCTGAGATGGTGCATAGAGATTAAGTTATTGTTGGGAAAAATTCTATATAATTGTGAACAAATTTCAGCAAGCACAGCGGAAGTACAACCACACAATAACACAAAAATTTACGTGAATACCATTTCTCCTTAAAGGGAAAAACTACGGGACAAATTCTGAATAATTTCACTATATTAAATAGAGATTACAACACTTAGAGATACAACTTGAGTAAAAAAAACTCTTTTTTTTTTTACTCACTGTGTATTTTCTCTTACTCTCTATTTTTCTCTTCTCTTTTTGCTTGCTCTTACTCACGCACCAGTCCTCACACTTTGGGACTTCACTTCTTTATTTTCCCACATCTTCACTGGCCGAATGGCCTCCCTATTTATTTGTTTCACCTTTTCTTCTTTTTTTCCTTTCACACTCTTCTCTTCAAATCACAATAAATGCAAATCACTTGCTTTGACTTTACTTCAACCAAAATCTCTTTTCTTCAGCTCTCTGCCATAGCCGAATCTTTTCTTGCTTTTGCTTCTTTCTTTTCTTTTGTCTTCAGCGTGTTCAACACACTTTGGCTCACTTCTCATTAAGTGAAGTCAGACTTCTCACAAGTCATGGAGTGCCATGCTCATTAAATGAGCTCTTGAAAAAAAAGCATGTGGGTTGGACCATGGTGCAGTGCACCCAACAATCTCCCCCTCCAGCCCACTTACGGAGGAGATTCAACTCAATTCTTCAATTAGAATTTATCCCGGTCAAGCCAACACCAAGCTCAACTTTTTTCATTATCTTCACCAACACTGAAAAAATATCATCAAAATTAATACCTTTCATTTTCAAATAATTTATTTCATCTTGGATATCCTTAATCCAATTTCTTGGCTCCCCTTTATCAGAAGCACAAATATTCTCAAAGCTAACTGCTTGATGTTCTTCAGTACACCTCATTTCAAGAGGTTCAACAATCTCTAGTGGAGGATATTGCTCCCCCTGCTCAAGACCTTCACGATCTTTCACTTCATCATACTTCTTAGCATCATGATATCAACAATCTCTAGTGGAGGATATTGCTCCCCCTGCTCAAGACCTTCACGATCTTTCACTTCATCATACTTCTTAGCATCATGATATTTTTCATCAAATATCACTTCTTCATTTAAGTCATTATCAAGTAGAGAGAATTTTACTCTCTTGGTTGCAACACTATTAATATCAGCTCTCAACTATGGAGTTTTCTCAAAAACTTTGACTGCATTGGACTTTTTCTTACAAGCCCTCACATGAGTTCTGTACATGCCACAACAAGCACGCCTTCTAGCAATAACTAATAATCATTTACTAAGTTTCCATCTTTCATTGCCAAGATGGTTACTATAACCCGCTTGATCCAAAGCCAAAGTAGACAACACATTCTTTCTTAAATCTGGAACATGCCTCACATCCTTCAATATCAACGTACAACCAACATTGGTCTTGATGCACACATCATCAATTCTCACAATTTTTGAGTAACTGGAGTTACCCATCTTCACAACACCAAAGTTGCCTGCTTTGTATGTGGTGAACAACCCTTTTGTGGGAATTACATGGTGGGAAGATGCTGAATCAACAACTCACTCAACATCATTCTTAGCAACATGCTTACATTTTTGCTCTTCAAGAGAGAGCACTAGAACATCCTCATGAAACACAACTGCTGCAGTATTCTTCTCATCATCATTCTTTTCATCTTTCTTTTCAGTTTGTTCTTTCTTCCAATGCCAGCAATTTCTTTTTATATGACCCTTTTTCCCATAATGGAAACATTCTCTTATCTCTTTAAACTGAGATCTACCTTTTGACTGTGACCTATCATTGGATTTGGCCTGATCATCAAGCCCTCTGCTTCTATTTCTGCCCCTGTTCTCCATAACAAGAGCTTAATCTTGTGCATTGTTTAAACTAGCATCTCTTCTGTGAACCTCCTCACTTAGAATCAAATCTCGAATATCATCATATTTAAGTTTGCTTTTTCCTGCAGAATTGCTCACTGCCATTCTCATGGCCTCCCAAGTGTTTGGCAAAGAAGCCAAAACAATTAATGCATGGATCTCATCGTCAAAATCAATCTCCACGGAGGACAATTGATTTGTGATGGTGTTAAACTCATTCAGGTGTTGAGCCACAAGAGTACCTTCCACCATCTTCAGATTAAACAACTTCTTCATCAGATGCACCTTATTGTTAACCGAAGGCTTTTCATACATGCTAGACAAAGCCTTCATCAGATCTACTGTGGTCTTTTCCTTCATAACATTGTGTGCAACTAATCTTGTCAGAGTTAATCGTATAACTCCTAGCACCTGTCTATCAAGAAAACTCCATTCTTCTTCTTCCATACTATCTGGTTTCCTTCCCAAAAGAGGAAGATGTAATTTCTTCCCATATAGATAATCTTCGATCTGCATCCTCCAATAACCAAAGTCTGTGCCGTCAAACTTCTCGATTCTTGACGTCTTTCCTTCTTCTTCGGCCATTGCTCCCAATCGAACCTATGCTCTGATACCACTTGTTGGGAAAAATTCTATATAATTGTGAATAAATTTCAGCAAGTACAGGAGAAGTACAACCACGCAATAACACAAAAATTTACGTGGAAACTCTTTCTTCTTAAAGGAAAAAACTACGGGACAAACCCCGAATAATTTCACTGTATTAAATAGAGATTACAACACTTAGAGATACAACTTGAGTAAAAAAAACTCTCTTTTTCTTTTCACTCACTGCTCTCTTTCTCACTGTGTATTTTCTCTTACTCTCTATTTTTCTCTTCTCTTTTTGCTTGCTCTTACTCACACACCAGTCCTCACACTTTGAGACTTTACTTCTTTTTCCCACATCTTCACTGGCCGAATGGCCTCTCTATTTATTTGTTTCACCTTTTCTTCTTTTCTTCATTTCACACTCTTCTCTTCAAATCGCAATAAATGCAAATCACTTACTTTGACTTTACTTCAACCAAAATCTCTTTTCTTCAGCTCTCTGCCATAGCCGAATCTTTTCTTGCTTTTGCTTCTTTCTTTTCTTTTGTCTTCAGCGTGTTCAACACACTTTGGCTCACTTCTCATTAAGTGAAGTCAGACTTCTCACAAGTCATGGAGTGCCATGCTCATTAAATGAGCTCTTGAAAAAAAAGCATGTGGGCTGGACCATGGTGCAGTGCACCCAGCAGTTATCTCTATTAGTTTGTGATATATTAACAAGAACACATTCTAGCCCAGAAGATACATAGTTTGTTTTTGAGTTATGTACGACTTGTAATAAGTGTAGCATCAATATGTGCAGTGTGGCCTGCCACCACTACACCCATCAAGCAAACAGAGAGAAGTGAACAGACGAAGTCTGGACGTGGAAACAGAATTGTTCATAGGACCACCTAAAAGGTGAAGTGGGCACTACAGCTATAAAAAAATATAGTTATTCTAAAACCTATACAGATTAAAGGCTTTAATGGTCTTGTTACTGTGTGTTGACAATACAATAGTGCAGCCAAATAATAAATTGTGAGTTCATGTGCTCTGGCAAAAGGAAATTGGGCCACATATCATATATAGTGTTGTTTGTTTGGCCGAAACTATTCAGACAGAACTCGATAAAACTGTATATGACCAGATGATTTGTTGTATCATTTTCCTTTTTGCTTTATATGTAAGTGTTCTTCTCTTTATGGTATACCCACCAGGAACTAGTAGTAACTGTTTTAGTAAATGGCCACAGTTTCTGGTTTAGTATTCAGGTTTGCATGTTTTTGTTATTATTGTTGTTTATGCCATTCTTAATGTAGTAGTTATACTTGTATCAACTAATTGTCATAAGCGTATATTATAAAATCAGCCAAGTTCGGCAAAGAGTACATTAGCTAAGTGTGGTGGAACATCTTCCACCCACACTGACAAACTTCTGACATTTCTTGCATGTCTAGCTAAGTTATCGGCTATTTTATTACAACTTTTACGTACATGGGAGAAATTAATGCAAGTACTTGAACCAATCATGGATTTTGTTGACTCCAGAAGGTGGCCAAGTGAAGAGAACGAGGATTCTTTGCTTCGGAGTAGAGGTGTGCAAAAAACCGACGAACCGAAAAAATCGCTTCAAACCGATCGAACCGATGCAAAAATTTCAGTTTGGTTTCGGTTTGGTTCGGTTTCGGTTTTATTATATAAAAAACCGAAAACTTCGGTTCGATTTTCAGTGGCAAATTCTAATACACCGAACCGACCGAACCGAACCGAAATATATTAAATAGTAATTTGTACAAATTATTTCAACAAAGTTTCTAGTATCCTAGCGATAAGGACACGTGCTTGTCTCCATTTAGCCCAGGTTCGACTCTTAGTAATAGCCTTTTTATTTTTCCTCTCCTTATAACCAAAACTACGTCGTTTTGGGTTTGCTTTATAACCCTATTAATCATATTTTCAGTCTCTCACTTCAAGTCTTCAACAGCAGTCGTTCTCTTCTCCTTTTTCCCTCTCCAGTCAATCGTTCTCTTTAAGTCTTCAACAGCCTCCGTTTCTCTCTCTCTCCATCACGCCGCCGTTCACTTCAAGTCTTCAACAGCCTTTGTTTCTCTCTCTCTCCTTAACGCCGTCGGTATGCTTCTTCGCCGTTCTCTCTTTTTTTTTTTTTTTTTTTTTTGGTTTTGTGTTTGCTACTTTGCTTGGTGCTTGGTGTTTGGGTGGTGAGAAAACGTGGGAAAGCAAAGGGATTTTCTGGGTTTGTTAATTTTTTTTTGTTTTTGTTAATATTTTCTAGGTTTCTGGGTTTGTTAATATTTTTTGGGTTTGTTAATATTTTTTTCTTTTTTTGCTTTCTTAGAAAATAAATGTCATTGACAGTGAGTTTTCTGGGTTTGTTAATTTTTTCTTTCCTATATTTATATGACTTTCTTTTTGTCCGTTGAAAGATATCAAAGAAAAATGTGACTTTTGAAAAAGCTCCTTTTTCTTACTTGGATATTTGCAATGTTATCAATGTGATGGCAGATGCGCCCAAACGGTCCTCAGCCAACTGTGCTATTGGGAAAGTTTCCCTAAAACAAAATTCTACCTACTAAGGAAACCGAAAAAACCCATCGAAACTGACCGAAACCGAAATCCAACCGAAACCGATTGATTTCCAATTACTTTGGTCGGTTTCGGTTGAGAATTTTACAAACCGAAAATTTCGGTTTCGGTTGGCTAACACTTAGAAAACCGACCGAAATCGATCTGACACACCCTTACTTCGGAGGGAGTTAATCACTACTTCTGAATATCCTTCAAGTACAAATTCTGCCATACCTAGTTCTTGTGCAAAGACCAACGCCCTTGCTGCTGCCATGGCTTCCACGATATCCGATGAGAATGGCAGAGGGGCTTGTTCTGACAGCGAGGCAATCACATTTCCTTAACTATCGTGAACGACCACTCCCAGTCCAGCCTTGCCCAACTCCGGAAAAATGGCTCCGTCGAAGTTTAGTTTAAGACAATTCGGTGGAGGCAAACTCCACTGTGCACGGGGTTGAGGTCGCGGCGTTGCTGAAGGCTGATTGAGGGATTGTTGGCTTTGTTGGAAGGTAGCCAAAGACTGAGTAGCTTGTTGGAGGACCTGTGATCTGGGAAAATCATTTGAACTAACTCGGAGCTGGTTGCATCGGTACCAAATCGTCCACATCACCATGGCCATTAGTTCCAGATTTTTCCTTTTCTCGTGAAACACACTAATCAGGTCTCTAGTGTTTGAGATTGCAAATTGTCTCCGATCTTTAAAACCTGGAACGGCCTCCCATATTTCATCAAGCATGGCACATTCCCATACTGCGTGAATTGCTATTTCAGACTCCACACCACACTGCTCACATTTTAAAATCTTCCTCCTCATTAAGTTATGCTTTGCTGGTACAACTTCCTTGCAACTCTCGACATGAAATGCTGCACTTTATTAGGGACGTTAAGCCCCCAAATCTGATTCCAAATGCCACTTTGCTGCTGCTGGTTAGCTGAAGAACCTGCACAAAATTGAGCTTAGTTGGAAATTTTGAACCCGAGTTTACATTATACTTACCTGAGGGGGTGAAGAGCCAAATGATCTTGTCCTCCACAGGAGTATGGCTTAAAGGAATGCTGAGAACCAAAGCAGCTTCATTCAGTGACAATAATCCATGAACTAAATTTAAGTCCCATGTTCTTGTGATTGGATTGATGAGGTCAGAAACTCTCCCATCTTCAAAGCCTGGAACAATATCAAATAAGACTCGTGGATGCTCCAAAGATGGTAACCATGCATCATTCCATATGCTAACGGCCTCTCCATGACCAATCCTCCATCTTGCACCCTTGAGTAGTACATCTCTTCCCTTTAAGATGCTATTCCAAACGTATGAATCGGTGCTAGATTCTTGAGCCTCCCAAATACTACAATTTGAAAAAAACTTCATTTTAAAGACTTTATAGAAGAGGGAGTCCTTATTATGAAGTAATCTCCAAGCTTGCTTAGCCAAGAGAGCATCATTGAAGTTGGCTAGATCCTTGAAGCCCATACCTCCTTCCTTTTTTAGGAGGCAAAGTGTTCCCCATTTCACCTAGTAAACTTTCCTCCTTTCACCTTTCTGACCCCACCACCTTTCTGACCCCACCAAAATCTTCGTATCAGACTCTCAATTTCTAAGCAAAGACCCAAAGGAAGTTTGAAACAGCTTATAGTGTAGGTAGGAATAGCTTGGACAACTGTTTTGATTAAGATTTCCCTTCCAGTCTGTGAGAGGAGTTTCTCCTTCCATCCCTGTAATTTTTTCCAGACTTGCTCCTTTATATAGTTGAAGCTTGCTTTTTTGTTTTTGCCCACCAGTGATGGTAAACCCAAGTATCTCTCATATTGAAAAATTTCTGGAACCCCCAGTGCCAACTTTATCTGATTTCTGATGTCATCACTAGTAGATTTACTGAAAAAGATTGTTGTCTTGCTTCGGTTAATCTGCTGGCCTGAACATCTCCCATAAACTTCCAATATGTCCAGAACTCTTTGGCACTCCTCTATGGTGGCCCTGCAAAACAACAAGCTATCATCTGCAAACAAAAGGTGAGTTAGTCGTGGACTATTTCTACAAAGAGAGTAGCCCTTGATGTGGCCCTGTTGAGAGGCTTGGTTGATCAGCCCATTTAGACCCTCAGTGTAAGGTAAGAGTGGGTCTCCTTATCTAATGCCTCTTGTTGGAGTGATCATGGCTTTGGGTTCCCCATTAACCAATATGGAATATGTCATAGTTTTGACACATAACATCATAAGGTGGATCCAATGCTTGTTGAAGGCCATTTTTTCCATAACTGAAGACAGATAATCTCACTCCACTCTACCATATGCTTTACTCATGTCAAGCTTGATGGTCATATAACTGTCCTTCCCTGTTTGCTTCTGCACACTATGTAAAGATTCAAAAGTTACCAGAATATTGTCAGAAATAAGGTGAATATTGTCACAGTTTTGACACATAACATCATAAGGCGGATCCAATGCTCGTTGAAGCCCATTTTTTCCATAACTAAAGACAAATAATCCCACTCCACTCTGTCATATGCTTTGCTCATGTCAAGTTTGATGGCCATGTAACCGTCCTTCCCTGTGTGCTTTTGTATACTATGTAAAGATTCAAAAGTTACCAGAATATTGCCAGAAATAAGGTGACTTTTAGTGAAAGTACTCTGATTCTCAGTAATAATATTTGACAAAATTTTCTTAAATCTATTTGCTAGCACTTTTGAGAAAATTTTATACAATATATTGCACAAACTGATCGATCTAAATTCAGAGGCAAATTCATGATTTTTCTTTTTTGGAATGAGAGCTATAAAAGTGTGATTGAGGTGATCAGGTAAAGTAGCAGAATTAAGATAATGTAACATAGAGTTAGAGATATCACGTCCAATTAAGTTCCAATAATGCTGATACGAGTCGCAATATTTGGAAAAATGTAATATAATTATTTTATAAGAATATACATGAAAAACGTAATTAAATAAAAAGATTTAAATTACATATTTATAATATTGTTTTATATAAATAGAGAAGATATTATTAAAATGTTTTTTTTTTAAATATACTATAATTGGTTGACAAATTTGAACATATCCAAGAATATATTTAAAAAAAAATGTAAACCCTCATTCCGTGGAATACATGTAAGATGTTGCATTAAGTTTAAATTATTCTACAAGTTTAGAATTGTAGTTTTTCTTTTCTTTTCAAATTTAAGTATAATGCATGTATTATTGAAACTTGAATTTTTAGGTAATCTTGTAATTATTTATCATTTTTTATTGCTATTTTAGGGCTCTGTAGGGTCCAAATTTGTTGGGCCAGGCACCAACTCTCTGTATGGTGAGCCCAACAAATTCCCAACAATAAATTTGTAGAGAATGGGTTAAACAATTGGGTTAGTGGTGGATTTAGCAACGGTCCATACAAACAAAACCAATAGTAAAGGAAAAAAGGATTGAGTCAGGCATTCAACAAGAAAAATCCCTTTAGTCCGAAGAGGCTTACTATTTAAAGGTTTAGTGAATACAATTTTTTCTCCCCCTTCTCTGTGAGACTTGCTTCCCTTATATATACACCCTTTTCCCATCTTCACCGCACACTTGTCCTCCATCTAGGCGCCCACTTGAGTACTAGTCACATCAGCCGTTTGCTTTAACTTACAGTGAGTGGTGGTGGGTGAAGATACACTGTTCAGGTGTCTTCTCCACATAAATGCGGCCAGGAAAGTTGCTGCAGTGCATTAAATGTGGCGGTGGCAGTTTTATTGGTAAGATATTTCATGATAGCTACGCAGTTAGACATGCCCGAAGCTCAGCCCTGGCAGAGAGATCTTCAGCATATCTACTCGATCAAGTTCTGGGCAGCTCCGTTGGGTAGGGTCCCTTCGGCCCAACCAGGTTGTCTTCGGACGGAGCGTTTGTCCCTTGTGGGTTGCACTTCCACCAGGATGGCAAAGCATTGATACTTTTAACCTCTTCGGACAGAGAGTCGTATCTGAACTGGGCCTCAGGCCCAACATATGGCGTTGGGCTTTCTCATCCACAGGCTCATATTTATAATTTCTAATGCCTATTTTGTTTGTATTTTTTAGCTCAAAACTAAAGAGTTTGGCCCAAATAGAATAAAATTTCATTTTATTTTCAACCCAAAAATTAAGAAAAAAATGAATTTTCGAGCCAAAAACTAAAAAGGCAATCTAGAAAAATAATCAAATTAAGACCCAATTAGTTCAAAATAGATTGAAGTGGACCGAATGGATGAAATACACTGAATGGACCAAAGTGGGCTAAAGTGGACCGAAATGGATTGAAGTGGACTGAATGAATCGAAATGGACTAAATATGGCTTAACAAAAGCGTAGCAACAGTAAATGCTAGGAAATCCAATAATAAATCAAATAGAACATATCCTATCCTTCTACTTCATCAGGTTGAGGATTGTTTTGAGGTTCTTGAGGAGGATTTTCTTTGGTTTAGTGGTTTCACCATTTCAATGGAGAGAGAGAGAGAGAGAGAGAGAAGGCTAAAGACAGAAAAAAGAGAGAAAAAACTTTTTTTTTTAATTTTATGAAACAGAGAGAACATATTTTAATGAGAAAAAGCCACCACCCACAAAATAAACGAATATTAATTTTTTATCACTTTGGAGCTATAGTAAACTGTCATAGATGATAATTTACAGTAGCTAGGTTGTAAAATTTTATACCTTTACCACCACCAATGTATTATACTTCTTAATATTTTGGGTGCTAAAATAACATTTTTAGCTATTTTAATGCCACCAATATGAATACTCTTAGAAAAAGTGATGGGTTTATTTGTTCTTTTCAATGGGCTTTTTGCTGCTGCTGAGTTTTCTCTGGTGTGAAGGTTTGGTGCAGTGAAGGATATGGCCTTCAAAGCTTTGGACCTTTGGTTAGCAAAATGACCCTCAGATGAGTCAACAGAAAGTTACTATATATATTAGCCCTCTCTTCTTGGAATTTTTTGTTTTGAATTCTAATTTGTATAGAAGATTAAAGGGAACTTTTTTTTAAAAAAAGTTATTCCTTCAATTTTTTTTAAAGAAGTCGTCATAGAAAGTAACCATATCAATTGTCTAGGCAAAATCCATTAATACATAACTGTATAATCTCTAGTATTTTTCAACGGCTAATAGTTATAGATAAATTTAACCTTCATCATTTTATGTTAGGTCAATTTATTTATTTATATACTTTTGAAGCTTTAGACTTTTCAAAATATAAGAATCAATCAACCAAAACACACACACACACACATATATATATATATATATAAAACTTTTTTTTCTTTCTATTTCCATGATTCTTCCATCCCCCTGTCTCTTCATCTTCGTCTTATTTATTATTTAAAAGACATAATAAATGTTATTAAAGTTTAATTCTTATTTTAAGACATTCATTACAAAGTTAAACACTCTTCTCCAAAAAAAGAAAAAGTAAAACACAATATGAGATCTCTTCAGATTTTATGATGGACAGAAGACTTTGTTTTATTATAGAATTTCCATAACAAGCATAGCACGGGTTATTTGCCCAAAAACCCGTATATTTTATGAGATCTCCAATCAAGTATATTTTAGTTAGAGGCATATCATTATAAGTGCTAGATGACCCAGCACTTCTGTTTTTGTTTTTGTTTTTGTTTTTGTTTTGTTTTTTGTTTTTTTTTTTTAGAACCCAAAACTGAAAACTTGAAAGTATTTGCCTTGGAGGATTTTTTTTCATTCGTAAACAGACCAAAATAAAAGACAACCATCCGTTCTCTTACAGTCAAAATGTGTAAAACGTGCAGGTTTATTAATGTCGTCAGGACGTACCGACGCAACATGTGCTTGTTGTAGATAAGGGATACGGTCCTCGCTCCTGGGAACTCAATGCCTGTTTTTCCTTTTTTATAACATAAATACATAATGTATCTTATTTTGAGAAGGGATAGCACAATATTATCAAAAATAGAAAAATGTGAAAACCGTGACGAGGACAACACAAAAGGAAAGCTATTATGTATTTTTTTTAATAAAAAATTGCATTAAGTCTTTTATTTCTTATTTTTTGAAGAATTTAATTTATAAAACTTATGGTTTTTTATTTATTATAAATAATTAAAGATAAATGCTAGAATGTGATCATCCCTTGCCATTTTTGTGTGCTATTTTTCATGTGATCCAATGCATATTGGAACATTACAATTACAAAATACAAACTCCAAATATAGTGTTGCATAAACACAGGCTTATGTCGTTAAAAGCTTTTATGGTGTTTCTAATTTCTCTCAAAAGAGTGAATTCATATTCAAATCCAGGGACTCCCCCCTTAGGGGATGAACTTAACTTCCTTTTCTTTTTCTGGTTTCCTCTTAAAAAAACACACACACGTTTTATGTTGAATTTCATATGAGAATGGAATTTGGGAGAAACTTTATAAATCTCATTGATAGATAAGAATAATAGGTTGCTCGATCGCTAATATGGGGTATATAAATACAAATAACTGACTGTATGTTAACAAACTATTTGCTATCTAACAAACTTAACTAACTGCATTAAGGCCTTACCTATATTATCATGACAGCTGTCAGTACAAATTAATTATATACTACAACTCAACATATTAAAAAACGACTTGTAGCAGCAGTTGTGTTACTGATCAAAAACTCCAGGTCGTATAAGCTTGTCCTGTTCTGCTCTATGAGTTTCAACATTTTATGTCAATGTTTTGAAATTCTGACAGTTCATTGAACCGTAAAAGAGAAAGGTTCAAGATTTTTGAGATCGAACCGAGGTTGAACCGTGATGGCGTCATAATTAATTTAATAATTATTTAAAATATAAATAATTATATTAAATTAGTACAAATATTTAAAAAATTAACTAAAATAGTGCAATTAAATATAAAGATCTATTATTCCTTTATTGAAATAAAGAGATCTATCTTTCAAATGTATTTTCTATATCATAATTCATAACTTTAAGAAACATTAAATCCTAGTACTTTTTATGTTGATTAGTTAAATTTGTGATAATATCTAATAATGTAATAATTAGAATTAAAAAAATATATAAAAAATGGTTGTGGGGCCTGAGAATTTGGCAACCCCAACCCACTTTACATTAGGCCCAAAGGCCCACGCCGAGGAGGTAGAAACGTCCGAGGATGAAAGTAGGAAGCCCAAATTCTCAAGAAACATCGCTGAGGACGATCATGTCCTCGGCTAGCCGTGATCATAGAAGGGAAGAGCAGCCCGCCACCAAAGGCAACCTCCCAAAGCATCTCAAGAAAAGGACAAGTACAATAGGTCAGCCATGGAAGCATGGTGAAGGAGCGATTCAAGGAGAAACTGTCACATTCACATTAAATGTCCATAGCTAACATTCTGGCCGCATTAATGAGGAAGTGACTCCTGAACAGTATTGCCTAGGTTGTTGCAGCTCACAGAAAGCTGAAGAAGGTGGCTTATGGGACAAGCACTCAAGTAGTAGCTTGCATGATCAATAAATGGAAGGCCAGGATCAACTGAGAGGGAGTATATAATGTAAGAAGTCCTCCAGAATGAGGCATGAAAAATAAGAGGAGGAGCGGAGAGAATATTGTAGCAATTGGTATCAACTTTGAAACCTTTGTAGCCAGGCACTATAGAAATAATAAGGAGTAAGGACTACTAGTCCCTCCATTGAGGGCCGAGGACAGAATTAAACACTTTAAATCCACTTCCTTGTTATTCAATCCAGTCGTAGCCATGTTTAGTTGTTGTAATCTTTACTAAGGCCTAGTTCTTAAACTCATTCTCTACAAATTTATTGTATTGGGCTAGTTGGGCTTGAGTCCACTCATCCAAGAGGAGAAGCGCTCAAACCCAGTCCCTACAACTGGCGCCGTCTGTGGGAGGAACTTGGGTGTTGGTAAGGGCAACAAACAAGCATGGTAGGATCAGGCCCTCATCAAGCAGGCTCCCATCAACCTGAACCGGCTAGATCCCAACAACAGGGCAACTTTCTCAACCCCGAGCGTGATTGAAATGAAGAGAATGGAAGGTTTTGAGAGGGAAGTGTGCACACCACCCAAACCAGCAGAAGCCACTCTTGTGGGGGCAGTCACGTGCTTCGGAGACAAGATAACAACCAGGCCATGTAATTGGAAGAAGTTAAGGGTCACATATCCCAGAGATAGGATGATAAGCTGGCCATGCAGCGGGAGATAGACGACTTGAAAAGAAAGTTACACCATGCATAACGAAGGTGACCTCATTCTAGCCCTAGCATGCCCTCCGATGATGAAAGCGATGATGACTATAGGCAAAGATCAAGAACCCCTCAAAGCGAGACCTTCTCTCATGAATAAGAGCATTACCGAAGGCGCACACATAGAAACCCATCTGCTAGGGGCTTGAAAAGCGATGCCATGAGCAGGGCACTGGATCAACTCTCTAAGTCGCCTTTCACACGCTATATAGAAGAAGCTATACTCCTTCGGCGGTTCCAGCAGCCAACCTTCACTATTTATAACGGCAAAACGGACCCTGTTGAACATGTGAGCCAGTTTAACCAGAGGAGGGCTGTCCATTCCAAAAACGAGGCGCTGATGCGCAAGGTTTTCCCATCTAGCTTGGGACTAGTGGCACTTAGGTGGTTCAATGGCTTAAAGACGAATTCCATAGATTCGTATAGGCAGCTAACTCAAGCCTTTGGCTCCCGTTTTGTTACGAATAGCAGAGCTCCTCGACCCTTAAGTGCGCTGTTATCTTTATTCATGCATGATGGAGAAACTTTAAAGGCCTACTCGGACAGATATTGGGAAATGTATAATGAAATGGACAGCAATTTTGATGATGTCGCCATCATCACCTTAAAAAATAGTCTCCCTGCACAGCACGGCTTGAGAAAGTCTCTGACTGGCAAGCCTGCTACCAGTGTGCGTCAACTGATGAATTGGATCGATAAGTATAAACGAGTAGAGGAAGACCAGTTGCAGGGCAAGGGAAAAGATAAGGTTATCCCTCAGGAGATGAGGGATTTCAGGTCGGACCGATATAATAGCAACCGCCCGAGAAGAGATTTTGTAGGGCAATCTGGAGCAACCAACAGACTGTTAATGTTGTATTCCGAGAACCGGTGCATCGAGTGTTGGAGAAAATCAAGAGCGAGCCATACTTTCAGTGGCCAAATAAGATGGCGGGAGAGCCCACAAAGCGCAATCAGAACTTTTATTGCCAGTACCACCTGGACCATAGACATACCACAAAGAACTGCAGGAACCTCTGGAACTATCTGGACCAGCTAGTCCGAGAAGGAAAGTTGAAGCACCTTTTGCATCATTCCAGCGGTCATCAAGGCCAGACTTATCATGAGCCCCAGAAAGATATTGCCTTGAGGCCACCCGTAAGGACGATCAATGTGATCTTAGCTGCGCCAAGAAGAACGGGCACGCGCCCTTCACGAGTGTTATCTGTGGCTTAGATGCCTGCTGAGGAGTCCTAGTTTGAGCCGAAGAGGGCCAGAAGGAATTTTCACCCAATCTTGAGTTTTTCAGAAGAAGACAAGATTGGGACCACCCATCCCCATGATAATGCGCTGGTAGTCACCCTCAGAATTGGGGACTTCGATGTGAAAAGAGTGATGGTGGATGATGGCAGTGGGGTCGAGATTATGTACCCCGACTTCTATAAGGGGCTAAAGCTAAAACCGGAAGACTTAACACCCTATAGCTCTCCTTTGATGAGTTTCGACGGGAAGCTGGTTATACCAAAGGGCATGATTAGGCTGCCCATCCAGACCAGCCTAAAGATAGTGGAGGTGAACTTCATTGTGGTGGACACCTACTCTCCATACACAGCTATCGTCAGTAGGCCCTAACTCCACACCTTAGGGGCTGTTGCCTCCTCCTTGCACCAGAAGGTGAAATTCTCGTCAGGGGACTAGGTTCTCGAAATTCGTAGTTGCCAATCCATAGCAAGGCAATGCATGGTGGCTGCCATTTCACATCGGCTCGATGCGGAGCCTTCGGCCTTTACTGAGAAGAGCTTATAGCAATCAAAAGCCCCGGTGGCGCTTCCTGAAGCAGCTACTGAGGAAGTAAAGTGTGAAGATCTAGTGAAGGTGGTCATTGGTGATGCATCAGGGAAGAAGTAAAGAAGCTTAAACGTGCAGGGGCTATCAAAGAGGTTTTTTACCCCTAGTGGTTGGCCAACACCGTGGTGGTCAAGAAGAAAAATGGAAAGTGGCGGATTTGTGTAGACTTCACGAATCTAAACAAGGCATGCCCAAAGGACTCGTTCCCCATGCGTTGGATAGACCAGCTGGTAGATGCAACTGCGGGCCATCCTCAGATGAGTTTCTTAGATGCTTTTCAAGGTTATCATCAAATACCACTTGCCTTGGAGGATCAGGAGAAGACAGCCTTCGTGACACCTATTGGGAACTATCACTATAAAGTAATGCCATTCGGTCTGAAGAACGCAAGGTCCACTTATCAAAGGATGATGATGAGAATGTTCGAGCCGCAGTTGGGTAAGAGCATCAAAATCTACATTGATGATATAATGGTGAAAAGAAAAGTGGTGTCAGAGCATTTGGGAGACCTCGACTGTACCTTTGATATCTTGAAGAGGCACAAGTTGCGCCTGAATTCTTCCAAATGCTCATTTGGCGTGGGGTCAGGCAAGTTTTTAGGCTACATTATTACTCACAGGGGAATTGAGATTGATCCCGACCAGATCAAGGCTATTCATAATCTAAAGCCTCCGCAAAACCCCAAGGAGGTCCAAAAACTCACTGGAATGATTGCGACCTTGAATCGATTCATTTCCAAGTCGGCAGATAGATGCAGACCATTCTATCTCTTGATCAATAAGTGGAAGGAATTTGAGTGGTCTGAGGATTGTGCCGCAGCCTTCCAGCAGCTCAAGGAATACCTATCTCGGCCACCTATCATATCGAGTCTTGAGGTCGATGAAGTCCTATACGCATATATTGCTGTGGCCCTTCATGCCGTGAGCTTGGTGCTAATACGGGACGACAATGGCATTCAAAAGCCAGTCTATTACGTGAGCAAGTCACTACATGAAGCTGAGGTCAAGTACCTACCCTTGGAAAAATTTATACTAACTATGGTCCATGCTACTTGAAAACTTCCCCACTATTTTCAGGTCCACACAGTAGTTGTTCTAACCCAGCTACCCTTGAAGTCTGTACTTCGGATTGCTGATTACACTGGAAGGATCGCCAAATGAAACATAATTCTTAGGGCTTTTGACGTCAAGTACATGCCTCGAACCTCCATAAAGGGCTAGGTCCTGGATGATTTGGTGGCCGAATTTGCTGAACCACCGGTAGAGATGGTTGCAGAGAAGTGAGGCATGGATGAAAAATTAGTTGGGGCAATCTCTATTCTAGGGCCCCCCTGTTGGAAGGTGTACGTTGATGGCGCAGCAAATCAAACGGGATCTGGAGTGGGGCTAGTCCTAGTATCCCCTGAGAAGGCTATCATAGAGAAATCCCTGAGACTTGGGTTCTCAGCCACAAATAATGAAGCCGAGTATGAAGCATTGTTACAAGGGATGGTCATGGTGCAAAAAATTGGAGGAAAAGCAGTAGAGATGTTCTAAGACTCGCGATTGGTAGTGGGCCAGGTGAAGGGAGAATTGGAAGCTAGAGATGTGAGGATGCAAGAGTACTTAAGCCAGGTCAAACGCTTGCAGTCAGGCTTCGACCTTTTCAGCTTGTCACATGTCTCCAGAAGTGGGAACACCCACGCAAATTTGTTGGCCACACTTGCTACGTCCTCAGCAGGAGATTTGCCCCAGGTTATTCTTATTGAGCATCTAGAAAGAGCAAATGAGGTAGCAACAGGCATGATTCATATCCATCAAGTTGGAGTGCGTCCCAACTGGATGGACCCTATAGTGAGATTCCTTAAGGATGATATTCTGCCCGAGGAGAAGTCAGAGGCTGAGAAGGTATGAAGAAACGCTCCTCAGTTCTGGCTGTCCGAGGACCACAAATTGTATAAGTGCTCCCATTTCGGGCCATATTTGCTGTGTATTCACCCTGAGGCATTAGAGTTACTGCTTGAGGAGTTGCATGAAGGGATCTGTGGGAGCCACATAGGGGAAAGATCTCTGTCACACCGAGCTATTACCCAAGGATATTGGTGGCCGGGGATGCAAAAGGAAGCCCTGGAATACGCTAAGAAATGTGACCAATGCCAAAGGTTTGCCCTAAATATTCATCAGCCAGGAGGGGTCCTCAACCCTTTGTCCAGTCCATGGCTGTTTGCTCAGTAGGGCTTGGACATTGTAGGCCATTTCCTCAAGGCGCCAGGAAATAAGAGATATCTATTGGTCGGCATAGATTATTTCACCAAATAGGTTGAAGCAGAACCATTGGCCAACATTAGAGATGTGGATGCCAAGAAATTCGTCTGGAGAAACATCGTTACACTATTCGGGGTCCCTCATACCCTTATTTCAGATAATGGACTCCAATTTGATAGCAAAGCTTTCAGAAGATACTAGGGATCACCAACAGGTACTCAACTCCAGCTTATCCTCAGGGAAATGGGCAAGCCAAGGTTGTCAATAAAGTCATAGTCAATGGGTTTAAGAAGAGACTGGATGAAGCCAAGGGAAGATGGGTAGAGGAGTTGCCACACGTCTTATGGACTTACCGGACTACATTACGGCGGTCAACAGGGGAAACACCTTTTGCCATGACCTATGGGGTTGAGGTGGTTATCCCTCTAGAGGCAAACTTTCCAACGTTGAGAACGAGCTCTTTCACTCCAAGCAGCAATGATGAACTGCTAAGGAAGGGCCTAGACCTGATTGATGAATGAAAAGAAAAAGTAATGATCTAGTTGGCCTATTACCATCAAAAACTTAAGTGGGAATATTATTTTAATGTGAAGCTGAGACCACTAGCACTAGGAGACTTAGTGTTGAGGAAAGTCGTGGGTGCTGCCAAGAACCCATCCTATGGAAAGTTGGGACCCAATTGGGAGGGGCCATACCGAATTACTTTAGTAGCAGGGGTAGGTGCGTACTACTTAGAAGACTTAGATGAAAAAGCTGTACCACGTCCATGGAATGTAAATAACTTGAGAAGGTATTACTATTAATGGAAGCATTTCTCTATTCCAAATTCTAAGTCTATTATGATTGTATGTCTTGTGTTTTGACAACGACCTAAGTACTAGACAGAATCAAGGTCTTGTATGGTCCTCGGACTCAAACCTATGGGGAAACTAGTTACTTCAAGAAGAATCCAAGTACTAAATAGAACCAAGGTCTTGCATGGTCCTTGGACTCAAACCCATGAGAAAACTAGTTACTTCAAGAAAATCTAAGTGTTAGACAGAACCAAGGTCTTATATGGTCCTCGAACTCAAACCTATGGGAAAACTAACTACTTCAAGAAAATCTAAGTATTAAACAGAACTAAGATCTTGCATGGTCCTCGGACTCAAATCTATGGGGAAACTAACTACTTCAAGAAAATCTAAGTGTTAGACAGAACCAAGGTCTTGCATGGTCCTCGGACTCAAACCTATGGGGAAACTAAATACTTCAAGAAAATCTAAGTGTTAGACAGAACCCAGGTCTTACATGGTCCTCGGACTCAAACCTATAGGGAAACTAACTACTTCCAACAAAGATGTGAACAAACACAAGCCCATGAGCATCACTTAAGGCATTCCGGGGCCCGTTGAACTTAACTCCCCAGCATAGTCAGCGGCTAACTGTTTTCTTAAGGTTAGTAAATTTTTAAAACATATTTATAAGTACCTTTACACATTGCGCTATGGCATTTGATCTTAGGATTTAAAAACTTATCTTTACGAATGCTGCATGCTTAGCATTTTTTACCATTTATGATAACCAATCCATGAGGTACAGGATGCATATTATGAGGTCATTCCCTTTATAGCCCATTCAGCAAAAGCAAATCATAGTAACAAGGTGGTTAGATTATTAACCAAAGTCTAACTTTAAATTGTCATTATGGGCTTTTCACTTTGTGGCTGCTGTTTCAAAAATGAAAACAAGTCACACTATTGAGATTGCTTTGCTAATAACCAAAGCACAGGTTACATAAATGGCAGAACCTATTATGGCAACAATTAACACATGAAAAGGGAGTGTTACTATTGTTTGATTGTACGTAAGTGTCAATAAAAGCATGAATCATACGAACAAAGAACTCCGTCATTGAAAGAAACACACACACTTCATTACAAAAAAAAGGGAAAACAATTCCTTTACATAGGTCCAAGTACCACAAAAAAGAAAAAAGAAAAAAAAGAAAAAGCACAGTAGAGGCGGCCTATTTCTTCAACTTGATCTTCATCCCCCCCCTTGGGAGGCTGGTCTGTGGCGGCCTCAAGGTCCTCAAAGCTTTGACTTAGGGGAATAGCCTACGGAGGCGCCGTAGGGAGAGCTGTCTCCTCGGCATGAGGGGCCTAGGCATCAGATGAGGGGTTTGCAGCCTCCTGGGGTGCTTCCTTGTCAAGACCTTTGTCTGTTTCAATAACTCTAAGAGGATCAGCTTCCTTGGCTGGCTTATCAGGGGTGTTTGCAACCACAACAGCTTCTGGTTAAGCAGTCTTAGCCTTCTCAAGAGCAGCCTCAGCCTCAGAACTAGAGGGAGCAGCCTCACGGATGGCAGGACGGTATTATACATTCTCTACCTTCCACAGGTCAGATGAAGCCTCAACTCCAGCTTGTTGAAGGGTTTCATTCTAGACCTGGAAATAGTAGATCCTGCATACCCTAGGCACTTGAGCATTGAGAAGAGCCTGGGTCTCGGCCACCCCCGATTCGAAGGCCTTCTCCTCGGCCTTCTCCTTTGAGCTCTCTGCCTCGGCCCTAACAAACTCTGCCTCTTCCTTGGCCCTTAGGGCTTCATCCCTGGCAAACTCTGCATCGTTCCTAACCCCCTCTGCCTCGACCACCTTCTTCTTCAGGTCAGCAATTTGCTCTTTGGCAATCTTCAGCTGATCCTCTGCCTCGAGCAGGCACCTCGTCTGGTCTTGGGCCTGCTTTTGAGCGCCAGCCAGGCTTGCTTTAGCGCTATCCCTGGCCCTGGTCATCTCCTTAAGAGCTTTCCTGGCTTTCGTGAGATTAGCCTCAGAGATCTTAAGGGTCCGAGCAACTTCCAAGCGCCTATCATGCTCAATATCCAGGGCCCTGCTCTGGTCGTTGGCCCAACCTATAAGTGGCTTGGATAGCTTGCCAAATCAAAACAAGCATACAATAAGTTGGAAACCGAAGAGAAAAAATCAACGAGGTCATAAGTGTTAGAAGCCTTACCATGCCCAGGTACCTCTTGAGGTTAAGGAAGACCTCATACCTCCTCAGGTTCCCCAACTCGGCCATATTAGCAGGGAGTAGCAAGGATCTCTCCAACGCATCCACCATGTAGGAGCCCTCACCCCCTCGAAAGTTCCTGAGGGAGGCGTTTTCCATCAAAAGCTTCCCATGGAGCATGGGGGTAAGGAGTCAGGCCTGGGCCTCGGACTGAACAAAAACCTCTTTGTCTTGGCCTTAGTGCCCTATTTTCAGTTGTTTCGAAGGTTACCGAGCATCGTCCTCTTCCTGGGAGGAACGAGATTTGTCCGCTCCCATGGGCCGTTTGCCCTTGTCCTTCTTTTGTTTGGGATCAGTGGGCTCAGGCCTTGGTGGCAAGCTTGGTTGAGGCGGAGGAGGTGGAAGCCTGGACTGGGCGGAAGATAACTTGGTCTGGGCAGGTTGAGACTTGGGTGAAGAAGGAGGAAGCTTTGATTAGGACTTCCCCGGCGCGTCCTTCCCCGATTGGCCCTCAATCAGATCCAGTAAGTTGGTTTGAGGTTTTCTCTTATAACCCATCTCGGCCCGATGAGAAGTTCTCGCTAACAAGAGGTCTGCTTCGGTCAAATTGGGGTCACCCAAGTCACTAGAGGGGTCCTCGGATAGATGGACTTGGTTGAACACACCAAATTCGTCCTCAGATGGACCCAAATCAGTAACTTCTTCTTCTTTTTTTGGTTTTCCTCCCTCGGCCTCTACAGCTTGGTGGGAGGAGGAAGGGCTCGCCAATGGAACACCTTCTAGAATACGGGATCCCTCGGGAAGCAAGAACCCGTGCTCGGCTACAGTGATTTTGTGAAGCCGGGGATCTTTGGCTCTGATCACTTACTTAGGCACTGAGAATGACTTCTGGATCGGATCGTACCCGAGGATTTTGTGAGTAGCTCTAACCTGGTTGTCAACTTCGTTCACAAAGATCTCTGCCCTGAGGACAGTTTCTAAATCCTTCTTGTTGACCAAATGAAGGTGTCGATCAAAAGCGTGCGGATCGACAGAAGATTAAACCAAACACTGCATATTTTGGTAACACAGAAGATTAAACCCCCTTCTACTCTAATTACCCCACCTGGTGTCCCCTCCACTGTCGGACAATGAAGGCCGTCGTGCCACTCCCCGAACACGATGAGAAAATCCTTATTTAACCTCTTGCTGGACTCAAGGAGGCACTGGATAAGCCGGACTTTATCATCCCTCGTCTTCATGTAGTAGGATTTACCCTTTAGATGTTGGAGATTGTAGCACCAGTTCACATCGTGGTAGGTTAACCTTAACCCCATTTTTTCATTCAAAGCGTCCACACAACCCAGGATCCTAAACACATTGATGGCGTACTGCGTGGGAGCTAACTGGAAATGCCTAAGGTAGTCTCTCATCAATGGTCTCATAAGGATCCTTATACCACCTTCTAAGAAGGCGATTATGGGAATAACTACTTCACCCTCCTGCCTCCTAAAATACCCTTCCCCTTCTTCACAGTACCTTAAGCCCACGTTGCTTGGTATCCTGTAATCTGCGATGAACTCCATTGCCTCTTCAGACTCAACCAACTTCTTAAACCTACCCATTCCTAGAAACGGCTAAAGGACTCAAGGAAAAACGAAAGAAAAAGAGGAATAAAGAGGAAAGAAGCTTAGATAGAGAGAGAAGAACTTACAGAAATGAGGAAAAGCTCCTCGGATAGGCTTTTTATGTTGGAGAAAGAGACGTGAATTTTGTTGGAGATTTGACTGAACTCAGGATACGGGCGCAAGAACTTTTGAATGCAAAAGTAAAGAGACGAATCGGTTCAAATGGGTATTTATACCTCTAGCCAAAAATAACCGTGTGGGTTTTCCCGCCCATAAAGTCAAAAAGATCCCCACCGTTAGATTATCATCGCACTGTAATGTGTAGGGAAACATAAAGCCGCTAGGATTTAATGAGGGTGCGCTCCGTATATCGAGGCACCAGGAACGTGCCTTGGGCAGGTGAAAAGACTTTGGCATTGATGGAGGACAAGACTTGACAAGCCATAACAGGGGCCCAAGGACATCAAAATCCTCTTCCCCGTCCGAGGAGCCGAACAGCAGGATTTTGAGGGGCTATTGTGGGGCCTGAGAATTTGGCAACCCTAACCCACTTTACATTAGGCCCAAAGGCTCACGCCAAGGAGGTAAAAACGTCCTAGGATGAAAGTAGGAAACCCAAATTCCCAAGAAATATCGTCGAAGACGATCATGTCCTTGGCCAGCCGTGATCATAGAAGGGAAGAGCAGCCCGCCACCAAAGGCAACCTCCCAAAGCATCTCAAAAAAAGGACAAGTACAATGGGTCAGCCATGGAAGCATGGTGGAGGAGCGATTCAAGGAGAAACTGTCACCTCCACATTAAATGTCTACAACTAACATTCTGACCGCATTAATGAGGAAATGGCCCTTGAATAGTGTTGCCTAGGTTGTTGCAGCTCACAGAAAGCTAAAGAAGGTGGCTGATGGGACAAGCACTCAAGTAGTAACATGCATGATCAACAAATGGAAGGCTAGGATCAACTGAAAGGGAGTATATAATGTAAGAAGTCCTCCAGAATGAGGCATGAGAAGTAAGAGGAAGAGCCTGGCATTGAAGAAATAATAAGGATTACTAGTCCCTCCATTGAGGGCCGAGGACAGAATTAAACACTTTAAATCCACTTCCTTGTTATTCAATCCAGTCGTAACCATGTTTAGTTGTTGTAATCCTCACTAAGGCCTAGTTCTTAAACACATTCTCTACAAATTTATTGTATTGGGCTAGTTGGGCTTGAGTCCACTCATCTAAGAGGAGAAGCGCTCAAACCTAGTCCCTACAATGGTATTTGTGTAATTGTGTTGCATGTTGTGGCACTTATAAAATTACAAATGCATTAATTTTTTTTTAAGAAAAATAATATGTCTACAATATTTTCACAATATTTTTACAACAAATTCTAAGTGGCAGGTTGTTACTAGTTGTTATTGTTAAAGCAAAAAAGTAATATTAGCGTTAGGTTCGAATTTGAATCAATAACAATTAACCACCTATAATTTATTGTGAAAATATTGTGAATGTAACATTTTTTTTTTAAGGGATGAATGGATGATATTTGTATTGCATTGCATGTCTACAACGTGGCCCACAAGAAATATAAGAATCAACTATTTTCTTTAAAACAAAAGCAAAACATAAAAAGTTAAAAACTTCAACCACTAGCAAAGCAAAGCAAAGCAAAACGTGGCAACTCCAATAAATTCTCCCACCTACCCCACCTATTACCTTGACCACTTCTCTTTCTTTACTTTTGGCCGCTGAAGTAGTGAAGCCATATTTCATTATTCAATCTTTCTCCTTTTTCTTCTTTTGTGAGCTCTGTCTCTACTTTGGTCTTTGTCCTGGAGTAGCTTACATCTATTTGCTGGGTTTCTTTCTCCACAACCAACAATTTTCTCTTTAATTAGTGGTCTCTTTGTGTTTGTGTATGTGTTTGTGTTATCAGTCAAAAAGAGCTCCTTCTCTTGATTATCAAAAAAAAAAAAAAAAAAAACCTGTCTCTCTCTGCAATAGATTTGAAGATTGTGAATTAGTGAAGCTTAAGCACATCCAAAAGTTATCAGATCTCCTTCTGGTCTTTGTTCTTCTTCTTGTTCTTTCGTTTCTTTTTCATTTCTTCTAGATCTGATCATAACTTCACACTGGTGTACCCAAAATTCACCAGAAAAGTTGAAGCAAAAAGAAACCGTCTGAACCTCAAAAATCGGTCACGGTTCTCAGAATTGCACGGTCCGACCACGGTTTGCACGGATCCTTGTTTTTTTCCCATAGAGTGGTTCTTGAAGCTAAAAAAACCGCAAAACTAAGAGGTTCGCAATTTTTCCGGTCGGACTGTACGGTTCGGTCCGGGTTTCAAAACCTTGCATTTTATGTCCATATTTGACATTTTCTAGTTTTCAAAAAAAAAAAAAATTTTTTTTGACTGAATACAAAAAAGGGGCCTCCGTGTGTGTTTATTGACCCAACACTACGTGCCGAAAATGGGTAATATTATGTGTACTATCAAGACTTTGATGAGGCTTTCATCGTGGGTACAATATATTTGTTGAAATGCCATTACTCGAATCACTTAGGGCCCGTTTGGATAAGGGTGTTTTTGGATCATATCACTTAGTTTTCATAACTTCCATAACTGAGTTCTTAAAACACGTAGGTCTCACAAATTTTTTTTTTTGTTTGGCTTGGTTTTCAACCCTTATTTACATCGCTTAATTCTCTAATTTTTTAGTGATGAGTTATAGAAACTGAAAACACATTTTTTGTAATTAAACTCACATATCCAGCGCAATGTTTGACAAACAGACTGATTTTTTTTTTTTTGGGTGAAACCCAGCCGTAACTTTTGGTCTGTTTTTGAAGTTGAAAACTGGGTCTGAGTTAAGGTGTCAAACATGAGGTTTTGAAAATTAGGATATTTTAAATAATGAATGATGAAAATTGAATGATGACAATTACAAACCAAACGGGCCCTTAACTTCTACTAAGCATCATGAGAAATCAAGCTAGAATGGTTGAATCTGGCCATTTATAAATGGATGACCATTTCGGTTTTGGTAGATTGGTACAGCATTGAGGGAGTTAAATATCATTAATCAGTTTAGGCAGTCGTACTAGCTGCCTAAGTTCCAAGTAACGTATTTCTAAATGGATCACTTTTTTTTCAGCCCGAATTAGGTAGGGATTGGAATTTTGGATTCAAAATTTAACTGGCTCATCAATGTTAAATTAGATTAGCTTGTTAAAATGTTGTATTATTTTTGTATGGTTCACCGTTCAGGTAAGAGCCATGACTGGTACTGATTTGGAAAAACATTATGATTTTGGTCATTTCGGTTCAGATAAACCAAATGTCTAGAAACGTCTTAGGTTTTGTTCTTATCTTTTTTATTTTTTTAAAAAATAATAATAATAAAGCAGAAAATATTTAATTAATAAATAGTAACCCAATAAAACAAAATTCCATTATTGGTTTGTTTTCATTTTCTTTGGTTTTTTTTTTTTTTTTTGGTAAAATCAACCTCACTATTGGTCCAATCCAATTTCTCATTATATATATATATATATATATATATAATAAGCTGCTTGACAGGGAGAGTATTTGGTATCAAATGATACCATATCAGCAGTATTAAAATCCAATTAGTGTGAAACATGTTGACAAAAAATGACTACCCTACTAATAAATGAAAAACATGTGTTAGTGGGTAGTTATTTTTACACTCATATCTCTCATTTATTGAATTTTATTTGAATGATGTGGTATCATTTGATATAAAATACATTTTTTGCTCAACCAAGATGACTCTTTTCCAAGTTGTGAAGCAACAATTTAAACGATACACAAATGACAGAACCATACAAGGGCCATCGTGCGGTTGTGAGTTACAGGTCTGGGAATTAAATAGTCCCACACGCACCATGTCTTTCACAATATTTGCTCACTGGTGAATTGTGATTATCATCATATTCACGATTTCCCTACTTTTTTCTGTTTTGGTCCAATAACCCTCCATAGGATGAGAAATTAACTAGTCAATCTATGAAAGGAAATGGGTTGCGTTGGGTTAAATTAGGATGGGATGATTTTATTTGTTTAGGTTAAGAGTGTTGATATAGTTCAATTGTCACATTGTGTTCAATTTTTCTGTCCTCTAACTATCAAATTATTAATAAAAAATAAAAAAATAAAAATAAAAAAAGAAGAAGAAGAAGAAGAAGAAAAACAAAGATTTGAGTTGCTTAGAGAAAGAACTAAAGTATATCTTTGGTTCTAAAAATTTGTTGTTTTTAGTTTAATTGTTTACATTTCAAAATTTTCATTTTAGCTAATTATGTTTGATTTTGTTTTCATATTCACCATATAGTCCAGTTCCATTCTTAATCTAAACGTCCACAATATGTTCTAATGCCAATAACAATGAAGTTTATGCTTTCTACAATATTTTAAAGTTAATATTATATGAAATAATAAATATGAAAGGCACTTAACGATTAGATTAAAAACATAAAATGGATGATGTAGGGACCGGGTTTGAGCACTACCTCAATGGGGTGAGTGGACTCCAGCCCAGTTAGCCCGATACAATGAATTTGTAGAGTATAGGTTCCAGAACTGGGCCCTAATAAGGGTTGCAACAACTAAATATTGTAGGGAATGGGTTGGATGACAAGAATGTAAGCTAAAGCGTGGGATATGATTCCTCGGCTCTCCTTTTAGGGGCTGGAAGTTCTTATTTCTCTTTCAATGCTTGGTTACAGGGTTGATACAAGTGCTACAATATTTTCTTTTTTCTCTAAATTCCCGTCCCCCTTTCCGGGGGACTCCTTACATTATATATCCCCCATTTAGTTAATCTTGGCTCTCCATTTGTTGGTCATGCAGGCCACCATTTGAGTGCTTGTCCTATCAGTCACCTTCCCCTTCTATCTGTGGGTTGCAGCAACTGCGGCAGCACTACTCAGGGGCTACTTCTCCATTAATGCGGCCAGAACGTTAGGTGTGGGCATTTAATGTGGAAGTGACAGTTCCTCTTGAAATTGCTCCTCCACCATGCTTCTGTGGTTGACCCATTGTACTTGTCTTTTCCTTGGAGACGTTCTGAAGGACCACCTCTGATTGTGCTTTGTTCTTCCTCTTCATGGTCTCAGTTGGCCGAGGACATGATTGTCCTTGGCAGTTCTTCTTGGTAACTGGATCTTCTTCGATTCGTCCTCGGACATTTCTTCATCCTCGGCGTGGGCCTTGGGCCTAGTATGAAGTGGGCCTGGGTTGTCAAAATCCTGTCCCCACAGATGACATGGTCAATATGAAATAGAATCAAACATGAAAGACCAAAATGAAAATTTTAAAAGATACATGTCAAAATGAAAACAACCCCAAACTTTAAGGGCCAAAAGTTCAATTTAGTCTTGTTTTTTCTCTAAGTAACTCAGCTCTTTGTTACCTTTTGAAACTATATGATTTGATTTGATACTTGTTGAAACTTCAAAGTCTAATTTATTATTTTTGAAAGTATAAGATTTAATTTTTTTTTTTACATCCCTTAAATTATAGAGTTAAAATGCAAATTTCCCAAAAAGTTATTATCTAATCAAATAAAGAAATTGGGATTTATGATTTAGGAAGATATTATTATAAGGATAAAGTTTGGCTACAACTTTCATTAAAAAAATTAATATGGTTAAATATTTTGAAAATTTAACTGTTAGCATATTATTTATGTTTATAACATATGCATGTTAAATTCGTGCCAATTTAAAACAATTCACTATTTGATCTATACATAATTTTAAACTACAAAGACTTAAAATTTAATCATTTAATTGCTGATATAGTTATTAATTTTTGACCTCTCGAAATTTTGCAAGCTTCCTTATCATAATTGAAACTTTTAAAACCAACGATAAATACTTTCCAAATAGAAAACTTTTATGACACACATAAATTAACCAAATTCAACTCTAGAGTAAAATGGAGTGAGACATGCATATGGTATATGGAACCGATCACACCACGTAGTAGCTGCAAAGTGTCCCAACGTGTCAACAGTATACAGAAACTAAAGAGAAATACTATGTCTATTACAATTTTATAATATTTTTACAACAAATCGCAGGGAGTTTGTTGTTATTGGTTCAAATTTGAAACTAATACTGAGATTATTTTTTTACCCCAATAATAACAACCAATAATAACCAACCACTTAAAATTTATTGTAAAAATGTCGTAGTCATATTATTTCTCGAAACTAAAATCTCGAAGCAACAGCAATTGCAGGCAAATTGACAAGCCGAGTCAGCCGACACGCATCTAATGCTATGACTTAACTTCTCCCAGAATCCCTCAACATCTTCACAAAGTTTCAAACATGCTAAAGCTAACAAGCAAAGCAAAATCCCACAGCTAAAAGCAAAAGAATCCCAAAGCAAAAGCAAAAGGCGACGGCCTTAAGACCAGCACAAACGTTCAGACTTTATTCATATTAGTCTTCCTTCTATTAAAAGAACCGTAAGTGTTGAATTACAAGCAAACTATATTTGGGGTACCCGCAAAGGTTGGAGCTACAGGGAGAGGTCTAACCAGGTCTCTCACTCGAAAGAGAGAGATGGGCACTTTGACTACTGCTCTTGTGCTTCCATCAAAGCTAAAACAATCTTCACTCTTTGAGCAACAGAGCTCTCTTTTTCTTTATAGAAGATCTAGGCCCAAGCAAAAGAACCTTACTATTGTTCCTGTAACTATTTCTCTCTGTCTCTCTTTTTTTGGGTTTTTTGAATTTGGTTTTTTGACCCCTAAAAAAGAAAGGGTTTGTACTTTGGAGCACTTGTTTTGGTAGAATTTTTAATTCTATTTTTTGGTGCTTGATTGGGTCAGGTAGCGAGGTTGTTTGGGCCAGCGATATTTGAAGCTTCAAAGCTGAAGGTACTGTTTTTAGGAGTGGATGAAAAGAAACATCCAGGGAAGCTTCCAAGGACCTATACACTTACACATAGTGATATAACTTCTAAGCTCACTTTGGCTATCTCACAGACAATAAACAACCCTCAGGTAATCCTGATCTGTGACACCCATATGCGTAAAAGTGATCTTTTAATATTCTAATGGAGTATCAGTATTAGATTATTATTTTTTTACTTTAATATTGATCCTTTTGATTTGGAATATGATATTATTATTTTATATTTTAAGTTAGAAAGGAAAACAGAGAAAGCAGGGGATCTTGTGGGTTGGATCATACTATTCCTTACCTAACAAGGAGAAGAGTGGACTACAGACCTCTATTAGAGTGGATCAAGGAGATCATGGAAAGTAGATGTGGATCTATTGCTAAAACTAGAAAAATCTGTCTCAAAAAAAATAGAGGATATATAATTTTGGTTAAAATTCATAATAAAGAAAGACACAGGATAGCAGGGAATTACAGAAAGTTAATAATAAACAGTTTTGTTGATATATGTTCTATTGTATGTCTTTATCATAATTTATGTTTCTGAACCTAAAAGATTGGATATCATTTTCAGTTGCAAGGATGGTACAATAGATTGCAAAGAGATGAAGTGGTGGCAGAGTGGAAGAAAGTAAAGGGAAAGATGTCTCTTCATGTTCATTGTCATATAAGTGGAGGCCATTTTCTTTTGGATTTGTTTGCTAGACTTAGATTCTTCATCTTCTACAAAGAACTCCCTGTGGTAAAAACATTTATTTAGACTTTTATAATCTTGAAAATAAATTCCTCTAATTTTGTTGAATCAATCTCTTAAATGGAAGATTTGCGTGATCAGGTTTTGAAGGCCTTTGTTCATGGAGATGGAAATTTGTTCAACCACCACCCGGAATTGCAGGAGGCTTTGGTTTGGGTTTACTTTCACTCCAACATTCCGGAATTCAACAAAGTCGAATGCTGGGGCCCACTCAAGGAAGCTGCAGTACCTACCAGTGGGGTCCATAAGGAAGAGATTCAACCAAACCCATCAAGCAATTGGGAATTATTACCAGAGCCATGCCAAGAAGATTGTGAATGTTGCTTTCCACCATTTAGCTTGATCACACGGTCACACGAGTTTCCTTATCCGAGTGAACTTGGGTTTGGGACCCAAACCCAAGAGAGCTTTCAGCAAAAAACCCAAGAGAGCTAAAGAGGACGTGTCTGTTTGTGATCCATTATGTTATATTTCGAACTGGGTAAAACTTGTGCTCCAAAGCCTCCACAACGTAAATCTATTACGTGCGTGCATTATCAAAAAACAACTTGTCTTTATCATTCCCTGAAAACCCCATGAAAGATAGGTGGTTGGGGTTGGACTTGGATTGGATTTACCAGTTTCCTCTTTTTTGGACGTGACTGAGGGGCATGTCAGCATGCTCTAATTCGATTTGTCCCAATTTAAGGACTGTAGATGTATTATGCACTCTTTCAAAAGAGTTCTAGTTTACCCAGTTTCTGTATATATTTTTATGTACTTTACTCCTTCGTTTCTTCAAAATCTTTATTCTTTTTTTATTTTTTATTTTATTGGTAATATGGGAGGTTTATTTATTAAAGAAAAAGAAAAAGAAAAAAGCTAGTATATATAAATCAGATTTGTCCGAGAGACACCTTTGAAAAATGTCTAGTCACAAGGACTAAAGGGCATTCACATGGAGTCCCTATATATAAAAAGTCTCATACATATTTTCAAAACACAAAATATGGACAATCATTAAACGCTTCCAAAAAGCTAACTTGCATCCTCCCATTCTTCATGAGGCCATCTACTATACAGAGTTTGCTTCACGGTTTATGTGGCGTAGATGGACCCCCTATTCCCTATTGAGAAACATCATGTAATTAGAAGTTATGAAAAACAATTTGGGAGCCAAGTTCCTAGAAGAAGTTAGACATGTAAGAACAAAAGTGGAATCAATATTAACACTTAAAAATTTGATACCCATGTCCCAAGCAGTAATTAAACCTTGTCTAACAACCCACAATTCAACCTTATTATTAGAAGCAATCATGATGTGACAAGAAAAATCTACCACCTATTTTCTCAAGTGATCATAGATAACACCCCTCATTCCAGTGACGGCTCTACGAATTTTTTTCAGGGTGTTCCTCAACAAGTATAAATTACACAATCTAATAAAAAGAAAATTTTGTATATTGACAACAACAACAATCAAAAAACACACAAATACATAAAGTTTACAATTGTTGTTTAGCCTAACATAATTTAATTTGTTATTTAGCCTAACATAATTTAATTTGTTTGTCTTTTATAATGTATTGGTTAATTAAATTATTAATTAATGTTTATTAGTTGCTTCCCCCAATTAATTATTGGTTAATTAAATTATTGTTTATTAGTTGCATTAGCACACAC